>JACVVK020000023.1:2177500-2207500 GCA_018292915.2 Batillaria attramentaria
AATCTTAAAACGTTCCTCTCTTGTAAAGTCTTCCAGTAACTTCCTGTGGCAGTAACTAGTCAGTTTCACCAGTGTATGTCTGTCCATCGTTTGTCTTTTTCTCGTTGCCCACTCTTTGATATCGCCCATACGTGGTGGAAAAGGACGTTAAACACCCAAACACCCACCAACCCCTGTCCATCGTTTGTAAAAAATGTGCGTGAGTGTTGGTGAGTGATTGGCGCATTGAGTTTATTTTAAAGAAATGCGCCGTACAAATGCTCTTTATTATTATCATTTATAATTATTCATGTCCTTTTCCACCACTTACGGGTGATATCAATGACGGGGCAATGAGGAAAAGGCCAACGCAAACATTTGGCCCCAGCCGGGATTCGAACTTTCGACCCGAGCATGACAAGTGCAACGCTTAACCACTCGGCTATCCCGGTTCCCAGTGAGGAAGACAACAAAGAAATAGTCCACGTCCTTGCCACCTCTCTCTCTCTCTCATTTTCTTTAGACAGATAATACTTTTGTTTGCCTTTTCTCTCTTTTTTTTTCCCTTTCCCCCCTTGTTTTGATGTTGTCTATTTTTCAATATCCTGTAATGTAGAATAGCAGGACATGTCGACAGTATGTAAGACAGGCAGCAATGTCTAAATGCTCTAACCTGAATAAAACAAAAACAAAAAAAAACGTTTTCAACATCATCTCTCTCTCTCTCTCTCTCTCTCTCTCTCTCTCTGTGTGTGTGTGTGTGTGTGTGTGTGTGTGTGTGTGTGTGTGTGTGTGTGTGTGTGTGTTCCATTGCTACTTACAAATTTTCCGAAAACAGGTGACATGACGGTGACCCAGAGTTCAAAACAGCTGAACACAAGCCCGATAAGCACCGGCGGCATTTCCTTTGCTTTTGCCTGTTTGACAAGAGTAAAGTGTAAACAACATTGTATCGCATTAAGAGCTGTACTAATCATCAACAAAGGGCATTTCGAGGGTACAAACCCACCCACGAGCGAAACTGTTCCAAAACATTAGATGGCTTTGCAAAGATTGAATTAGCGCTCAGTTGGTACAGTTCACCCGTTAGGGGGTGCAAATGTATACCAGTCATACGCAGGAGGGGCAAATAAACTCCAGTCATCCACTAACGGGGGCGACTGTATCCCCGCAACGCGGGAGGGGGTGCAAATGTACTCCGGGGTCTGGCGAGGTGAAGTCACGTGGCCGCTGACTTCGTTCTACGACTTTATGTCGAAATATCGACGGAATTGAGTGGTATACATTTGCACCCCCTAACGGGCGAACTATACCCACTGAGGGGAATTAGCCTGTGTAACTAGCTAGCGACCTAATACAGTAAAGTCTAAAGTATTGGGGCGGTCGGTGGTCTAGTGGTTAAGAGACTTGTCACCAATGCGAAAAGTGGGGGGGTTCGAGTCCCACTCGGGGCCAAGAATTTTTCCTTCTCGTATGTGGCACCGTTCATTCCGAGGGCCGATCGTCGGGGGTTCTCTTCCGGGTACTCCGGCTTTCCTCCCCCTCTGCTTTGGAAATGTTCAGCCCACCAAATTTGAACAAATAAATGCAATTTTAAATTCCGAATTTAAATAGCTGAGCTGACCCTTCGCACCACGTGATTGTAATGTGTTTATGTCCAGTGTGTGAGAGAATGCGTGTGATTCACGTGAGCGTGCGTGTTGGGTTCAGTTCGCGGCGCTTTGAGCCGATTCAGGAAATTGGGTAAGCGCCTAGACAATACTCATTATTATTATTATAATTAAGTACATGAAACACGTGACCACTCACCTGAGGCGGGTACATAGGCGCTATCATGGAGAAACAGCAAAACAACACAAAGTTCCCCAACGCTAGTAACACCATAGCAGATTTCTTTCTAGCAGAGAGCTCGCGAAAAGAAAATTTTCGCTTTTCTGCCGCCACGTCCTCTGAACTGTGGGTCGGAGTACGTCCATTCAAAATGGGTTTCCGTTCATTTAGCTCCATCGTTGAAGGTTCGTCCTTGGAGCACAACACGACCTATATAAAACCAGAACGCCCAATTCCAAGTTTACTAGCTTTAAAAGGACCAATGCCACCATGTTTTTGACTAATATGTCCTCCTGGGTTGTTTTGGTGGGTGGGTGTTTGGGGGTTTTAACGTCCTTTTCCATCACATACGGGTGATATCAAAGACAAGGGCAACGATGAAAAAGCCAGCACAAGTATTTGGCCCCAGCCGGGATACGAACTCACGACCCGAGCATTAGAAGTCCAACGCTCTACCATTGGGCCACCCCGGCTCCCCCTGTCACAGCACTGAGACACATACACAAATACATGCAAACACTGATGTCATGCGTTAAGCTGATTGTAGCCAGCGGCATTGCTGTAACACGAATTGACCTGAACTCCAGAGTACAGTCCTCTTGCACGGAGCAGCCGACGGCACATTTCTTTCACGTGATTTGTCAAACTCACCAAAAACTGTTATTTTTCACATCACACACAAAAAAATGGAAACAAAGGTTTTAACGGAATTGTTACAGCATGCCCCTGAAGCTATTGGTGATGTGTAACCTGCAAATACGAACATATTTCCAACCAGCATACCGTTCAGAAAGTTCCAGTCGAAAGATGTGTCGGTATATTGATATACATCAATGTTTATACACACGAGAAACGTGACTGCTCCTCGGCGACTAATTAATTTTCTAGTCGAAGCTGTCCCTGCACTGGGTTCGGATGCATAAGGAAAGACTAGGACGAGACTAGTGAAACACAGAGTTTTATATTGTCGTTGGACGTCTGTCACAGACCGATTCATTTTCAAAAATGTCCCATTACTTTCTTACCAATGCGGATATAATCCCGTTCTTCCGTGAGGTTACGTTAGTTGCCCATGGCACTCTACGCAATACACAAAAACAGTACTTGGGGGTCACTCTGTAGGGTCAATTGCTTGCTTGCTTGCTTGCTTATGCTCATGCCTCTGGCTCCGCTCGGGAACAAAGGACCACAACAGCACTCCTCCAACGAACACGGTTTTGGGAGATCCTCTTCAGCTCGGCCCATGTCCTTCCGGCTGCCTTCACTTCAGCGTCCGTGCTTCTTCTCCAAGTCTGCCTGGGTCTGCCAACTTTTCGTTTTCCTTGGGGGTTCCAGTCCAGTGCCTACCGGGTGACGTTTGAAGGTGATTTGCGCATTATGTGACCAATCCACCCCCTTTTCCTCTTCTTGGTGTCTTCTCCGATCGGTGTTTGTTTTGTTCTGTTCCAAACTGACCGCTGTATTCACAATTTTAGAAGTACAAACACCTTTCCTATATCAAATTAAAGAGCATTCTATCCTCTTTCTAGGTAGGTGTACTTCTAGGTACCTTAATATTGATAAAAATGTACTTATGCACCCGTATGTGGGAACGGGCTGCATGTGAGCCTATCATTTCCCCGTCAAGGTGGAAAATATTCAGACAGGATGGGTGGTTGGGCGTTTGGGAGTTCAACGTCCTTTTCCACTGCGTATTGGTGATATCAAAGACGGGGGCAACGAGAAAAAGAGCAGCACAAATATTTGGCCCACTCCGGGATTCGAACTCACGACCCGAGATATTCACGACAAATGTCCTGTACCGTTAGTCAAGACATTTGTGATGGGATATTATATCCTGCATTAACACTGTCTAGTCTCGGACGACCGTTCCATGCATCACGCCCCTGGTATATGTAACTCCTCATCTTTATGAAAATACATACACTCCAATGCAGCAACACATTATTAACTGACAAACTTTCAAATAACAGACGACTCCACTCGTATCAGTCAAAGGGACGAGCCCGCAGAATTCAGCCAATCGCGTGCCGCTGCATAATGAGCACAAGACGTGACATGGTCTGGCAAATTATTTTTCTCGCCAGATACTACAAAGAGGGCAGCACGTGTACTTTGACATGACTAAAACGTGGAACGAAAACGGTAAGTCCAGTGACGTCATTTGAGGAAATCTCCTTCATCTTGCAATCACCCACTTTTCCCTTGAAATGCCGTCATGGACGCGGGGAGCCGGGGTGGTCAAATGGTAGAGCGTTGGACTTCTAATGCTCGGGTCGTGAGTTCGATCCCGGCTGGGGCCAAATATTTGTGCTGGCTTTTTCATCGTTGCCCCGTCTTTGATATCACCCTATGTGGTGGAAAAGGATGTTACCCCCCCCCCCAAAAAAAAAAAAAAAACCCATCCACCCACCCGTCATGGACGCACTGTTTTGCTAATACACGGCAGTATGAAGGGGTGGGGTTTTGACCTCGGGGTTTTCCAAGTGAAGTCGTCTATTACTTTTATCATAAGTATATGTTCATGACATGTTGACAAACGTTCTCACAAAAGGGCGCAGGAGTCCATTTTTTTTATATCAATATTGAGAGATACACATATTTAGAAAGAGGATAAAATGCTCTATTATTTGATATAAGAATGGTGTTTGTATTTCTTAAATTGTGAATACAGGTGCCAGCTGAATTTGGTAGGAACTCTGGCCCTACAGATTGACCCACAAGTACTGTTTTTGTGTATTGCTTGGGGTGCCCTGGGCGACTTATATACCCTTTCGGGATAGCCGGGTCACGTGTTTGGTTTAGTATTGTGCGCAGCTGTTAATATACAACAGCAACAAATTTCCAGCCATTAAAGCAGTTATTTTCCCATCAATTTTGTTTCGGTCCTCTCGGCCGATACAACATCCAGTACACTTATTATGTTGACATTGTTTTTATAAAGCTAGAGTAGTTCTACATTGCAAATCCTGTCGACATGTTTCTAGCTGTTCCACAAAAATACAGCTTCGTTGCCAACGCATGGGTGTAACAAAGTAAGGTGACGCATGAGTCACTTTTTGCATACCGTACTGCAGTGGACTTGAAGTCGAAGGTCCCGTGTTCAAACCCCGAGAGAGACTTTTCCACTGCCTTTGGTTTATCACTGCACGCATAACTAGACGTCGATATTGCGTTACCGTCGTCACTGTTGTTGCAGCTGTTGTTATTATGTTGTTTCCATAGAAACAACATTATAGGGCGGGCCAAAATTTCTGTGACACAAACGCACGTCGCTCGCATTCTCCGCACAGACGTGATGCAAGTGTTACTCTGAGAATGACGTCATTGTTCCTGGCGGGCATGGTGCACCTGAACGCACTTCTCCGCTGCAGTGAGTGCCGTGTGTGCGCGCGCGCTTGTGTGTGTGTGTGTGTGTGTGTGTGTGTGTGTGTGTGTGTGTGTGTGTGTGTGTGTGTGTGTGCAGGCATGTATCTCCGAAAATACTCAACCGATTGACTTCAAATTTGGGATCTCCTACTATAATCAAGATCTGTTAATCCATGCATCCCAAACATTGCCCTCTCGTTTGGGAAATGTTAGAACACACACACACACCACACACACACACACACACACACACACACACACACACACACCAAACAAAAAGCAAACACCCCCCCCCCCCCCCAAAAAAAAAGCACTCTACCTTCAATCCGATTTACACCTATGCATACACTACACTTGACAGCAGACCTGAAGTTAATTGTAAACATCAGCTACTACTTCCAGAACTGAACGGCCATTGCCGCTGTCACAGCGATGACGCGTGGTTCGAGCCCAGGTCCAGCTTGGTCGGTTTTTTCCTGACTATCGGGCTGCTCATCGGGGTTCAGTTATTCTCCGGGTTATCCAGCTTTCCTCCCCCAGCAAAATTGAAACAAAAATTGGATAGGTATTGGGTGGCGCTGCACCGCGGCGGCGCGCTTTCCGCCGGGGGGAAGCAAGCCGAATATACCCGAGAGGAGTGATAAAGTAGTTTTGTTTTTTTTTAATTTAAAAAAAAAAAATGAATAAAAGATGGACTCAACCACTGCTCGGTAGAAAAAGTTGAGGTCAGCACCTCGACCACAGCACACGGCGTTGCTGCTCCGTGAGTATGCTAATACATGGAAAGTTTTACCGCGCCATACAAATGGCCGGTGGTCATCATCGTCGTCGTCGTCGTCATGGTTATAATCGTCGTCGTCATCATCATCATCATCATCATCATCATCAACGACAGCACCTCTTTTATTTACGAAGCGGCTACTCACTCAGCACTCCCAGACCCCCCCCCCCCCAACACACGCACACTCTCCCTTCTCCTCCTACCACCCCACCCCAACCACCACTACCATCCCAGGATTTACCGATGTTCACCCATATTCCCCCCCCCCTCCCCGCCCTTTCCCTCCCGTTACCGACGCCAATTAATGTTCTGTAGACAAAGAAAGGTAATAAATTCAAGCTAGCATCAATGGAACGTAAGTCTTTTTTCCTGTAAGTATCCGGAAAACGAAGATGCAAGCGGTGATACATTCTCTGTATTCGTATTATGTTGATACGCTTCATGTTATGGTGTAGGTGACAGCTGCACTAGTACGCTACTAGCTTACGAACAAAGACACGAACACAGAGCATACATTTGAAAAGTGCACTAGGGCAAGCTGGTATAATGTGTCCAAGATACAGGCTGCAAGCACGCGGTGTTCACGTGCATCTCACGCTACACATTCGCAAAACGGGTCGAAGACTACAAATGCTCGAGGCCTCAAATGCCTGTATATTCTCTCTTAGCCTCAGGCATCCTAGTCACTCCTACAAATGCTTCAATCAAGAAAAAAAAAAAAAAAAAAGCCATGCACAAACCATTCAAGGGCAAGTGAGCGGTTGTCTAATAGGTAGCGCGTCGGATTTAGCCGCTGTTCATATCTGAACGGCCCGTCACCAATGTCATGGCGATGAAGCGTGGGTTCGAGCCCAGGTCGAGTTAGTGATATCTGATACCGATAAGGGATAATAAAGTTTTTGTTTTTATTTTTTTTTAAAAAGTACTTGACAGGAGTTTTTTTAAAATTTGAATGTCTCCTTTCCGCTCCACTCGCGTCACCTTTGCCTCTTTTTTTGCGCAAAACGTCCCAGCTCCACTGGCAGCTTGCCTCCTGTCGCCACCCCCTGGCATGCACCTTGCCCTACCAATACAGAAACGACGCTTTTTTTTCCCTTTTTTTTTTCGTGACAACAAAATTCACTACAAACTACATGTAGCACACTCGCAAAACAGGGTCCTTCATACACTAACTACACTTGACCCCACGCTCAATTCAAATAAATAAATAAATAAATAATAGGTCTTATAAAGCGCTAACAGTCTGCTCAAAGAACACTCAGTGCGCTACACACACACATTCTCACGCATACATGAAACATGAAACACTAAGTGTGTGTGTGTGGTGTGTGTGGGAGGGGGGGGAGGGTGGGGTAGATGATACTACAGATCATATGCTATCTTGAATAGTGAGTCTTTAGTTTTGACTTAAACTGTGGGAGGGTCTGGGTGTTCCTAAGGGAGGGAGGCAGAGAATTCCATTCCTGGGGGACACAGAAACTGAAAAAGCGCTCACCGAAAGTTTTGAGATCGAACTTGGGAACTTTTAGGAGCTTATCTGATGAGGAGCGGAGAGTACTAGATGGTTCATAAGTGGTAAGCTTGTCGGAAAGATACCGAGGAAGGGACTGCTCAAAATGACGGAAAGACAGTGTTGCAATTTTGTACTTGATGTACAACGGGCAGCCAGTGCAATTCCCTTAACAGGGGTGTGACATGGTCGCGCTTGCGCTTCCGAAGAATAAGCCGCACTGCACTGTTCTGAACGCGTTGGAGCCGATTGATCTGGTCAGCAGGTATACCAGCGAGAGCCGAGTTACAGAAGTCAATTTGTGTCCTTACGCCAAACACACAAACCCGACCTAATACTGCAAAATTAATATCAATTATGTTTGTTATCCAAAACGTACGCTACGCCTGCGCGGAGGACGTTGGCCATACAGTATAGATCTCAGCCCGACAAACCCAACTCAAACCTGAGATAGTTTGCGTGATGCGCACCAGAGATCAGTTATCACCGGGCTGCGTTGCGTAAAGCATCTCTTTGGAGTTTTGTCGTCACTTCCGGACAGGAAGTTTGCCGAGAGTTCACTTCAGTTCAAGATGGGATCTCTGTGCTAGGAAAAGCCCATATGCTCTCCACCCTATCTCTCAATAATCTCCCCTAGTGTCGTCTTTGGGACTGTTCAGATGTGGGCGATGTTCCCGATGACTTGCAGGTGCGCGTAGCCTATTTGCACGCACAAAACTCTTAACTTGACGCACAAATTTGACAGCAGCGCGTCGCATGGGGTCGCACGTTTTTAGTCTTTCAGAATGCGAAATTTGGTAAGCGTGCGGGTTCGTCCCACGGGTAGGTATTGGGTGGCGCTGCACCGCGGCGACGCGCTTCCCCCGGGGGAGGCAGCCCGAATTTCCCGAAAGGGATAATAAAGTAGTAAAAAAAAATCTTTTTTAGATATGGCAGGGTATTAATCGATGTTACAACATGTCCTTTTTTCTTCTTTATTCGAGACAAATGTACTACACCTTTTTCGGTTAGCAAGGACACGAATATGAGGCCCTGCACCATGTTACATACGAATTCACACAGACGTATATTTCTCTCTCTCTCTCTCTCTCTCTCTCTCTCTTCTCTCTCTCTCCAGGAGAAAATCGATAGACTTTGCCTTTGATAGGCGTCAATCGAGATGGCGAGGAGTTTCCCTGGTGCTACTGTGATGTAAACGTTTCGACGATGATTGCATTTAGGTAAAGCCACGTACGTGTACAAGTGTGAAACTGATATCAGATACACACGTTGTCACACTATAGTAACGTGTCAACTCGTTTTCTATAGAATTATAGTTGATAACCGGCCCCCAAGCTTCGCGTCGACACACAGTCTCCAGGCGCAAGCCGATATGAATCTACTGTGTGTGGAAGCAGCTACACTGTTCAGTGGGAAGAAAAACAATTAATGACGTCAAACAATTTGACGTCACAATTTCTTTTCTGCTCCAGCAGAAAGACGTAGGCGCGCTCGTATTTCAAACTCTGACAGAAAACGTCTTCAAAACGTAACAAGTAGCATGCATTCCGCCATCTGCAATAACTCCCATGTTTCTGCGCAGCACGGTTTTGTGTTTTGTGCTCATATCAGCGTGTAAAGATCTGAAATACTAAGTGTATATTGCAATAACCACTTTCCTGTTTCCGTCCTGAATCCATGCATTATCCCAGGAGCTGCGCGACAGCTTTTGGGCGTCATGTGAGACGTCATTAGCAAAGACGACGAGAATAAATACTGTAGCATTTTGATCGACCGGCAGTCAACTTGTGGACGGCTGAAGGACGCTCGTCAGATCACCAGCAAGTAAGACAATTATCTTACGGACAGACATACGGAAGCTGAAAAAAAAGGTAGAGACAAATCAGTTTACTTTGAGACAAAGGCAAGACAAGTTGGCGTCTCGGTGCATCGTCACCTTCTTCAAGTCAAAGAACAAATGATTTGTTTTTTGCCTTGATGATACGGGTTTTGCTCTGATTCGTATGTTGTTGTTGTTGTTGTTGTTGTTGTTGTTGTCCTGATGAAGGTTAATGATACATTTGGTTTTGTCCTGATGAAGGTAATGAAGATGTTTTTGTTCTGATAAAGGTGATGATAATGTGCTTTTTAGGCTTATTTGTCCCGATGAAGGTAATGATACGGGTTTTGCTCTGATTTCATATGTTGTTGTTTTTGTCCTGATGAAGGTTGATGATACATGATTATGGATTTGTCCTGATGAAGGTAATGAAGAACCGAAACGCCGACTTGTCTTTGTTAATTTGTTGTTGTTGTTGTTGTTTTGTTTGACTGTGTATTTCTTTTTTTTTAGTACCGTGTGTTTCTTACAAACTGAAGTTGGAATGATTCGTCTCGGTGTTAGTTGAAGGAAATATTGTCAAATATTCTTCTAAAATGTATTCCTTGTTGTTGTTGTTGTGTTTGATTGGTTTTTTTTTTTTTTTTTTGGTTGTTGTTTTTTGGGTTTTTTTTTTTTAGTAACGTGTGTTTCTTACAAACTAAAGTTGGAATGATTCGTCTCGGTGTTAGTTGAAGGAAATAATGTCAAATATTCTTCTAAAATGTATTCCTTGTTGTTGTTTTGTTTGACTGTTTTTTTTTTTTTTTTTTTTTTTTTAGTAACGTGTGTTTCTTACAAACTAAAGTTGGAATGATTCGTCTCGGTGTTAGCTGAAGACAATAATGTCAGATAGTCTTCATAAAATGTATTCCTTGCTGCGACATCCGTATGGATGAGATACATTGATTATAGTCGCTACGCTTAAAAGATGTTAAAAACACTCTTAGTCTAGTTATATTAATTAAAAGGTGTTAAAAACACTCTAGTTATTAAAAACACTCTAGTTATATTAATTAAAAGATGTTAAAAGCACTCTAGTTATATTAATTAAAAGATGTTAAAACACGCTAGTTATATTAATTAAAAGATGTTAAAACACTCTAGTTATATTAATTAAAAGATGTTAAAAACACTCTAGTTATATTAATTAAAGATGTTAAAAACACTCTAGTTATATTAATCAAAAGATGTTGAAAACACTCTAGTTGTATTAATTAAAAGATGTTAAAAACACTCTAGTTGTATTAATTAAAAGATGTTAAAACACTTTAGTTGTATTAATTATAAGATGTTAAAAGCACTCTAGTTACATTAATTTAAAAATGTTAAAAACACTCTAGTTACATTAATTAAAAGATGTTAATACGCTCTAGTTATATCAATTAAAAGATAATAAAAACACTCTAGTTATATTGATTAAAAGATGTTAAAACACTCTAGTTATATTAATTAAAAGATGTTAAAAACACTCTAGTTATATTAATTAAAAGATGTTAAAAACACTCTAGTTATCTTAATTAAAAGATGTTAAAAACACTCTAGTTATATTAATTAAAAGATGTTAAAAACACTCTAGTTATATTAATTAAAAGATGTTAAAACACTCTAGTTATCTTAATTAAAAGATGTTAAAAACACTCTAGTTATATTAATTCAGGGTCTGATTGTGTCTGACAGACACATCAGTTTACAATTAATTAGGAATCTATTTGCAGAAATGTCACAAAAAGTCTGGTTAATTAGTTTGATTTTGTTTTGGTTTGTTCTTTTGTTCCTTTGTTCTTTTGTTCCTTTGTTCTTTAGTTCCTTTGTTCTTTTGTTTCATTGTTTTTGCTTTGCTTCTTTGTTTGTTCAATTGTGTGCTTGTTCCGTTGTTCGTTCTTTTTGCTCATTTCGGTTTTCTCGTCTGATTGTTTCTTTTTCTCTTACTTTCTTCCTCTTTGTTTGGGGAGCCGGGGTGGCCGAATGGTAGAACGTTGGACTTCTAATGCTCGGGTCGTCAGTTCGTATCCCGGTTGGGGCCAAATATTTGTGCTGGCTTTTTCATCGTTGCCCCGTCTTTGATATCACCCGTATGTGGTGGAAAAGGACGTTATCCCGCCAAACACACACACACACACACACACACACACACACACACCCGTCCTCTTTGTTTTGTTGTTGTTGTTGTTTTTCTTTCTTTTTTCCTTACGTTCTTTTCCTTTTTTTCTCTCTTTTTTGTTTTTGGCTGCCCCAACTCTTCACCAGTTCCAGCAGCTTCCCTCCCACGCAATGGGTGAAATCCGCGGAGCGCTCGCGGAAGCTTGGGCATTTTTTATTATATTTATAATTTTTAATATCCGTTTTCTGGTCTGATTGTTTGTTTCTTTTTCTCTTACTTTCTTCCTCTTTGTTTGGGGAGCCGGGGTGGCCTATAGGTAGGAAATCAATAATCCCGCTTGCCTCGGTTGGGGCTCGAACCCGGGTCTCCCGGTCCATGGTCCGAAGTGCTATAAGCACTACACTACGGTGGCCGGTCCTTACTTTCTTTTCATTTCTTGCAGGACTAGACCTGTCAGCAGCACCATGTCTCGTCTGTCCATCTTGTCTGTCCTCATGGCCGTGATAGTCGGCTGCTGGGGTTCCAGCTCCCCCTATCGTGATTCCCCCTACAACCCATGGCCAGCGGATAAAACCCGCGACAATACCGCGGCCGTCCTGTCCAGAGCCAAAAAGGGCGGGTCCGGTGAACGGGATGATGATGACGGTCCGAGTCTGTGTTGTCTGCTTCTCGAGGCGGAATTAGAAACCCTGAAGGGCTCATTTAATACCTTGGAGGGCACAGTCAGTGACCTGGGGGGCACAGTCAGTGACCTGGGGGACTCATTTAATACCCTGGAGGGCACAGTCAGTGACCTGGGGGGCACAGTCAGTGGCCTGGAGGGCACAGTTACTGACCTGGGGAACAATGTTACTAACTTGGAGGACACAGTCAGTGACCTGGGGGACACTGTTAGTGACCTGGGAGGCACAGTCAGTGACCTGGGGGGCACAGTCAGTGACCTGGGGGACACAGTCAGTGACCTGGAGGGCACAGTTACTGAGCTGGGGAACAATGTCACTAACTTGGAGGACACAGTCAGTGACCTGGGGAGCACAGTCAGTGACCTGGAGGACACAGTCAGTGACCTGGAGATCACAGTTACTGACCTGGGGGACGATGTTGCTAACTTGGAGGACACAGTCACCGACGCACTCACTAACCTGACGGGGAGAGTCAGTCATCTGGAGGACACAGTCAATAACCCTGATCCTCTTGAAGGTCAGTAGAATTAAATTTCAAAGTGTTCTTTGAGGGCTCTCTTCCTCCGTATCTGTCTGCCTTGCTGTGCGCTTACCACCCATCTCGCACACTTCGTTCCGCCGATGAAAAGCGCCTTAAAGTCCCCGGGCGCAACATGAAAACCGCAGGCGAACGCTCCTTCAGTTTCCTCGCCCCAAATGTTTGGAACTCGCTGCCAGTCGAACTTCGTGGCCTTCCCACACTGTCCCAGTTCAAATCGAACCTGAAAACCCATCTCTTCCGTCAGGCCTTTCACACTTATGACTAGTCTGCCATTGTTCCAGTGCCTTTGACTGCAATCTGCATCAGGCTGGGTAGTGCATGTCAGTGTGTCAGTGCGTGTGTGTCAGTGTGTGTGTGTGTGTGTGTGTGTGTGTGTGTGTGTGTGTGTGTGTGTGTGTGTGTGTGTGTGTAGCGCTATGAGTTGCTTTCGTGCGAGATTAAGCGCTAAACAAATACTATTCATTATTATTATTATTATTATTTTGAAAATACCGTCTCACACACACTAAACGTTTGTTTTGGGCATTGTAAGCAAGACAATAGTCACAAGCACATAATAATTTTGTCACAATATTTTCACAATAGTTGTTAAAGACATTAAACATTTAAAGTGAATTGTGATTCCTATTTTATACGACTGTGAGGGTGCTTGCCGTGTTATGTGCCAAGTTGATTTTTAGTGACACTGTATGCGTATTATGGAATATAGATGTTTTTGATTTTCCTTACACTAAAAATTTGTTCCATATTCACTCCCAGACCACAATTAGGGGCTTTCTGCAAAATCTCTCTCTCTCTCGTGTGTGTGTGTGTGTGTGTGTGTGTGTGTGTGTGTGTGTGTGTGTGTGTGTGTGTGTGTGTGTGTGTGTGTGTGTGTTCATTTAGTTTGAAACATGTACCTTGTTTTTAGATTTTTCCCTCTTTATTTCTTCGTTTATATTACAGTAGAGTTTATATTGCAGTAGAGATTGTTTTTATCTTTTCTTCATTCCTTTCCTTGTCCATATGTTAATATACGTTAGAATATGGCATTTCTGCCAAGACTTTTACCGTTGGAGAATAATTCCCTCTACAGGCTTAGTGTTTCTGGAAGACAACTGCGTGCTGGCTTTCCGGGCCACGGCAGGGATCGGACAAGAGGTGTGGGCCAAGTACTCGGCCAATGGAACCAACGATGACGGTCCCCTGGCTCGCTCCACACTGGAATGTGGCTGCCTGACGGTGGACGGTTCCCTCCCTTGTAACACCCACTACCGCAGTCGCTTGCTGGACGACTGGCCTGGCGAGCACATCCACACGGTTGGTTGAACAGTCCATTTGCGTGTTAAAATTTGCATGCTCACAGTTCGTTCTTATCTGTTATGGTGGTGTCTACCATTGTATCACTTGAGCACCTGCTCAGTGGCGGCACCTCAAAGGTTACCAATGAGCCAATGACATGTCCCGCAGCATCATCATACCATCATCCTCATCTCCATCATCATGCCGGGGTGGCCGAATGGTAGAGCGTTGGACTTCTAATGCTCCGGTCGTGAGTTCGTATCCCGGCTGGGGCCAAATATTAGTGCTGGCTTTTTCATCGTTGCCCCTTTTTTGATATCACCCGTGTGTGGTGGAAACGGACGTTAAACCCCCAAACACCCACCCGCATAATACAAATTGTCACAGCTTCCGAGCCCTTTGTGGATTCCACCCATGACCTGGGAGGAACACCACTGGAGCTCGCGAAGAGTTCGGGCAGAAAAAAAAAGAAGAAAAAAAAGAGCTATTTTAAGACTATCAGGGTTCACAGAACTAATGTTTTTTTTTTTTTTTTTTAAATACATGCAGTTGCTCTTGTAAGTGGGACTCTGTACAAGTCGGGGAGCCGGGGTTGCCGAATGGTAGAGCGTTGGACTTCTAATGCTCGGGTCGTGAGTTCGTATCCCGGCTGGGGCCAAATATTTGTGCTGGCTTTTTCATCGTTGCCCCGTCTTTGATATCACCCGTATATGGTGGAAAAGGACGTTAAACTCCCAAACACCCACCCACCCACCCTGTGTACAAGTCACGTGGACATCTTGAAAGTCGGTTTACACAAACTTAGAGACATGAAGCTGACCATTGATTTTGATAAATCAAATAAATACATGGGAACTTTTCATAACCACACAGGACGTATTTTTGGTAGAATTATCAAAACCGACTGAGACACCGGGGGCTAACGCGACCTTTGCCCTGTGCATGAATTATCCAGGTGCGCGTGACGGTGTATGAAAATGGCGTGGCCCAGCGCTTTGTGGAGTTCGATGGAACAGACTCGACTTACCTCAACTGGTTCACTATGGACAGGATCGTGGATTCCGATTGGACGGACGTTGCAGCAGGACCTTTCATCTTCATGTCTATCTATGGGTAACGATGCTTTTTGGCTCCCTTGTGTAACAATGGGAGTCTATGTGATAACCCTCCGTCGTCTGTGTGTGTGTGTGTGTGTGTGTGTGTGTGTGTGTGTGTGTGTGTGTGTGTGTGTGTGTGTGTCACAGGATCTTTCAAAATATATCATTTTGAATGACCTTGACTCAAGGTCAAGGTCACTAAAGCTGTCTGTTAGAAAATTTTACATTGGCACTTTCTTGGAGTCTACAAACACCAGAGGTTTTCAACTTTGCATGATGATAGACATTGATAAGAACTTTACAGATATACATGTATTCAATGGCCTTGTTTGAAGGTCAAGGTCAGACAAGCTATTTGCCGTATTTTCGTGAAAAACCTTAACATTGGCATTTTCTCAGAATCTACAAATAGCACAGGCACCAAACTTGGCATGCCTATAGACAGCGATAAGACCTTTCAAAATATATCATTCTGAATGACCTTGACTCAAGGTCAAGGTCAATAAAGTTGTTTGTTTGAAAATTTTACATTGGCATTTTCTTGGAATCTAAAAAAACCGGAGGTTTTAAACTTTGCATGATGATAGACATTGATAAGTACTTTACAGATGTACATGTATTCAATGGCCTTGTGTCAAGGTCAAGGCTGTACAAGCTATTTTCCGCATTTCCGCAGTAAACTTTAACATGGGCATTTTCTCAGAATCTACAAACAGCAGAGGCACCAAACTTGGCATGCCTATAGACAGCCGTAAGACCTTTCAAAACGTATCATGTTGAATGACCTTGACTCAAGGTCAAGGTCACTGAGGCTGTCTGTTTTAAAATTTTGCATTGGCATTTTCTTGGAATCTACAAAAACCATAGGTTTTAAACTTTATATGGTGATAGACATTGATAAGAACTTTACAGATATACATGTATTCAATAGCCTTGTCTCAAGGTCAAGGCCGTACAAGCTATTTTTGTAAAACCGTAATATAAGCATTTTCTCAGAAACAACAAACAGCAGAGGCGCCAAACCTGGCATGCTAATAGACATTGATAAGACCTATATACCCATACTACTTTAAATGACCTTGACTCAAGGTCAAGGTCATTAAAGCTGTCTGTTGTGAATTTCAATATTACCGTTTTTGGAGAAACTACAAATACTAGAGGCATTCAACTTCGCGTAATGATAGACATTGATATCTTATTTCATGACCTTGACCCAAGATCAAGACCATAAGTCAGTTTTGGGGAAAAGCGTAATATTGCCAGGAACTAAGAACACCAGAGACACCTTACTTGGCTTGATGATAGATAGTGATAAGATTTTTACAAACATACTCATTTGAATGACCTTGACCCATGTCACAAGGGAGCCATGGAGGCTTTTGCCTTTCTAGGTTTTTTTTTTTTTTTTTTTTACTTAACTTCTTAACTTATGAACGGAGAACAATAGGAACATGAACTTGTGGGAACACAGAGCCGTGGGAATATAGAGCCGTGGGAACATGGACCTGTGGGAATAGTGTGCTGTGGGAACATAGATGTGGGAATATTTGGGAATGTGGACCTGTCGGTAACAGCGACGTTAAAAAAAAAAAAAAAAAATGAGTCGGCTTATTATGAAGCTGCATATGTGGTGGTGATGGTGATGATGATGGCGACGACGACGGCGACGGCGACGACAACGACGGCGACGGTTACGACGACGACGATGACGACGACGACAACGACGACGACGACGACGATGACGGTGATGATGATGATGATGATGATGACGATTTTCATACAGATTTGAAGAAGAGTCGGTGGCTACAAGGCGGTTTCTACTGCAGCGTAACGGAGGCGGGTGTGCTTCAGGCGACCGTGGCTGGCTGTTGGTGCCGGAGGTAACTGACGTATGTGACGAGTTCGTGCCGCCTGCTGGACCCTTCCCGCTCATTCTCTACTCCAGCGCCACCACTAACATCGTCCTTGGCACCTCAGGTTGGTACCTGGTCACAAGCGACACAGTTTTTCATTGTGTTGTTGTTGTTGATGTTGTTGTTAATGTTGTTGTTGTCGTCGTCGTCGGGGGTGGGGGGGGGGGCGCTAGTGCCACACACGTGTTATGTTTCAGTAAATATGACAGAGTCTAATAAAACTGACTGATGCTTTGACTAACGGACCGACTGATTGGTTGGCTGATTGGTTGATTGATTGATTGATTGATTGATTGTCCTTGGGACTTCGGGTTGGCGTCCCTTTCACAAGTAACACAGTTTTCCCTCTCGAAGTTTTTTTTTTTTTTTTTTTGCTGTTGTTGTTGTTGTTGTTGTTGTTGTTGTTTATACACCTTGGCTAGTGCCACACATGAGTTATGAGAGTTTGTTCAGAAAAAAAGTAAAAGAATACAAGGGATACATTTCCACAACAAAACTCTTTTCTTTCGAATCGAACAAAACTAAGTGATTTGATTGGGTTTTGGGATTGGGGTTTGGGATTGGGGTTTGGGATTGGGGTTTGGGATTGGGGTTTGGGATTGGGGTTTGGGATTGGGGTTTGGGATTGGGGGATGGATGGATGGATGGATGGATGGATGGATGGATTGATTGATTGATTGATTGATTATCCCACAGCTGATCTGAAGCAGGCCGATGTTCTCACAGTGACTGTCAAGTTCAAGCCTGGCACGGATTTCTCTGGGCAGTGCATTGCGTAGTCACGCACCTGGGAAGAAAACTTGACGAGTTACTGCCAAGATTTAAATTACGGACACTAAATTACAATTTACCCAGTAACTCTGTCTTTTTTGTTTGTTGCTGGAGTTGTTTTTTGATTTGCTGGTTTGTCGGTTCTTCTTCCCTCCCCCCCCCCCCCTTTTTTTTTTTCTCTCTCCTGTTTTTTGGGAGGGGCGCGGGGGATCTGTGTTGATTTTTAAACTCCAACGCCCAACATTTCTGCGCCCGTATGCTTTTTGTTGTTGTTGTTGTTGTTTGTGCATATTCGTGCATATTCATTTACAACATCCCACAGACCGGCGTGTTTCCGCAGACCAAAACGCACGGCGTCTGCCACAGTCTTTGAACATGGCTGACAAGGATGGTCTCGAGCCAGCAAACGTCAGTGTGCTGCATCGAAAGCTCTACCATAAACTTAGAGACAGATTATACTCTCACGCAAAATAAACTTGACCCATACTCTATTTACATTTACCTTCACCCGGAAGTCGTAGATGACGTAAAAGGTTAAGTTAGGGTCAAATATCACACAACTGGGTCAGCTAAGCTGGTTTCACGTGCTATGACTGTGCTTTCTGGGGGTTAAACTTCTTACCCAGCGAATTCTTTTGTAAATTCTTTCGTACAGTGTCGAACGCAAAATTGTCGACCGCCTGCTTCAGCTCCGAACCAACCAAGAGCCACACAAACGAAAAAAAAAAATTCAAACTTCTGCTGTTTTTAGACTAGCATTTGTAAAGCCTTCAAGAGCAATCAGGATTCACAAATTGTCAATGTCGCTGCGTTTGGGTATCGTGCATCACGTGACTAGATAAAGTGTCCACACTTTTGTGCCATGGTCTCGTGGAATAGTCCGCAAAAACCAGTCTTTTCCACTATTCTCTTAAAAAAAAGGGGGAGTCGGGGTGGCCGAATGGTAGAGCGTTGGACTTCTAATGCTTAGGTCGTCAGTTCGCATCCCGGCTGGGGCCAAATATTTGTGCTAGCTTTTTCGTCGTTGCCGCGTCTTTGAATGATATCACCCGTATGTGGTGGAAAAGGACGTTAAACACCCAAACATCCGCCCACCCCTCTTAAATAAAAAGAAAAATAAAGTGTCGAGTTCATTTCACGTCAAGTTGCATGAGAGTATAATTATTTCGGGCTTTCAGACGTAAGCTTACTGACAAGCACGGCTATTGGACAGCAATAGCAATTTTATGTGCAGCTTACAACACGTCGGGCAGTGAACATTTCAACAGGTTTGTCAACTGAGATAACCTTTTTTTTCTGAACACAGTTATAATCAGCTTGCGAAAGTACGCAACTCGCCACTTGCTGTGTTAGACATCCAAATTTTGTTCTATGGTGGAAAAGAAATGCAGTAATGTTTGGGACGTCGGCAAAGCTCGGTTAGTGTTGTGTGATTTCTACCGTATATGCTGCCATGTCAGTAAATAAAACAACTGCGTCTTGCATCTTCGTTGTGTGTGTGTGTGTGTGTGGTGTGTGTGTGTGTGTGTGTGTGTGTGTGTGTGTGTGCGTGCGTGCGCGTGTGTGTGTGTTTTGATAGCCCAAAGTGTCAACAGTCGCAGGATGCCTAGAAAGTGTTCAGGGTGGACTACACGTCTAGATGGGAAGGGGCGCTACTCTGGAGTCTACTCTGCGGAACAATACGTTCGTTATGTCGCCAAGTACCTCCAAATTCATTTAATAATAATAATAATAATAATCGTATTAATATAGGAGCTCTATCCCAAAATTTTGGCTCAACTTGAAGCGCCGCGAGCTAAACCCAAATCGCACGTTCACGTGAATCACACGCACTCTCACACACATTACACTGAGTCACGTGGTGCGAAGGGCCAGCTCAGCAATTTAAGTTTCAGCATTTATTTTTTGAATTTTGTGGGCTAGCGTTTCCAAACCAGAGGGGGGATGTTTGGGATGCATGGATTAAAGTTTTAGTGTAGGAAACGTTTGCAAATCGTTAGGTTGTCCTTGCAATTGCGGTCCAAGGGAGCTAACCTATCTGAGTAAGGAGTCCCCGCTCAATTACCTCCCTGTTGCGATTCCTTGTTCAACAATGAGTACTGGTTGATTTCATAGTTATGTCTCTGATTGTGAGCATGTAATTTCATTAAATGTATTAATGACTGATCTTCAGTATTTTTGTCTGTGACGTGTATGTGCATAATTGTGTGTGTGTGTGTGTGTGTGTGTGTGTGTGTGTGTGTGTGTGTGTGTGTGTGTGTGTGTGTGTGTGCGTGCGTGCGTGCGTGCGTGCGTGCGTGCGTGTGTGTGCGTGCGTGCGTGCGTGCGCGTGCGTGTGTGCGCGCGCGCGAATAAATAACGATGTTTTCCGAAACCTTTTTTAGAGTTGAACGTTTCAAGGACTGAAACGTGTGAAAATTAATGTGAAACAGAAAACAGACAGAGAGAGAAAGAGATTTTCACAAACGTACATTTACAGTAAAAACCAACAATACTCCCTTCTTTTTTTTTTCTTTTTTTTTTTTTCTTCTTTTTTTTTTCGGCAATGCTTTTACTACGCGACAGGAAAGATACAAAGAAGAAAACAAAGCAGATTTTATTTTATTTTTTGTCTGCGGTCATTTTTTTAACTCATTGCACACCATTGGGGTCATCGTCAGCGGCGCATGTATACGTGAGCATCTGTATGTAGCGGTCGTAGGAGTTTTGTTCAAGGCCTCCAGTGACGCGGAACGCCAGTAAGCATCCGTCCCCCGAAATCTGCAACCCTGTGCACAGTACATGTCAACTACCATAAGGCGTCAACACACGGTCAGCCCCGTGCACAGCAGAGAGAGAGAGAGAGTTTTTTTTCAGAAGAAGCGCTTGGTTTGGGGTTGGGGATGGGTATAAAACTATTTGTTTTCATTTCATTTTAGTTCATTTTAGTTCTACAGGGACTGGTCGAGAGCCCTCGATGCGCCTCAAAGGAAAGGTCGTTGATCTTTAGGTAAACAATGCCCGAGTCCTTATTTAAAGCCTACCAGGCTTAAAATATTCCACTGCCCTTGACATTGCGGCAAACCAGCCAATCAGGTGCGGTCCGATGAGCGCTTGACTTTCGTCTACTGTTTCCTTGCTGCGAAGCCGTGACATCGTTTCGGATATAGCTCAGCCGAAACTTACGTGCAAACGGTACGTAACTGATTTGAAATCATTTTATGACTATCACTAAATATCAACATGCGCCTACGCAGAGCGATTTTTCGCCGATTTGTGGACACAGACCTCGCGAATCCAACAAAAGATTCGCCAAACGGGAAGTCGTCTGCTACTGTGATCATTTCTGCAGCGGCAGTAGCTGTGTTAGCATAGCGATACTGGTTAGAACTCTGGAGCAAGCAAATGATAAGAGAAATATAGAAATGGCTCAAACGTTTCGCAGATGAACACGACAAGCTGCCGAGACAGCGAAATAAACATTTCACGTACATGTCTATACCAAAGAAGCCAAGGGAAAATTTCAAGCGGGAAGCGGCCATTCCCCGATTTCACATGGAGCGACGTTTGCACCAAAACCGTTTGTAGCTGTACACCAAAGCTGAAGATTGGTTTTTACAACTCAGCTTTACGCCAAAACTCGGCTTTAAGAACTAAGTTTAATCATTAAGGTAGGTTTCATAAACTGAGATGACACCTTAGAGCAGTTTCGTACGTGTCAAACGCACAAATAATGCGGCGATACATGTACTGATCAACAACGACCTTCGGCCTCAGGTCTGCTTCATGCAAATGGCGCCTCATAGATTTTTTTCTGTAAACAAAGCTTACAGGGAGAAGCTGGTTTTATAGGCTGGTTTTCGGGGATAGGGCCGTAGGTGTAGTTTTCTTCTCTGTCACCTCCCTCAAACTATACCTACGACCCTACCGCCGAAACCCAGCCTATAATAGTATACTCTAAATCTAAACATTCCGTATTTCCATTTTACGTACACTTTAAAAACAACAATACCGATACAACGATAACTGCAATTCAATCTTACTGACCTTCAAGAGGGTCAGGGTTATTGACCGTGTCCTCCAGGCCAGTGACTGTACCCTCCAGGTCAGTGACTGTGCCCTCCAGATCAGTGACTGTGCCTTGACGGGTATCGACTGAGCCCTGAATGGTCTCGACTGAGCCCTGAAGGGCATCGACTGAGCCCTCTAGGCCTTGGAGCCTCGTCTCCAACAGCAGACAGCACTCATCGCCCTCACCACTTTCACTTGACCCCGATGAACGGTGCTTTAGTTTCTTGGCCTTAGGAGACAGTGAAGCCCAACAGCCGACAATCATGATCATTAAGATTAGCAAGGTGGGCAGAACAGACATGCTGCCGCTGACTGGTCCTGCAGGAGAAAGAAGACAGAAAGAAAGAAAGGAAAAAAGCAAAAGAAAGAAAAGAGAAAAGGAAAAAAGTAAAGGACAGAAAAAGAAAAGAAAGAAAGAAAGAAGCAAGCAACCACGGAGAAAGTAAACGCAGGAACAAAGGAAAACGAAGGAACAATGAAATATACATAGAAAGAAAGAAAGACAGAAAAAGAAGAAAGAAAGACAAACGAACAAACGCACGAACAAACGAACAAAACAAACGATAGAATTGGCGTTTCCGAGATCATGACGTAACTATTGCAATTTACCGAAAGAGGAGACGAGAAGAAAATTTACAATAACGCGATTGAGTAGACCTTAACTTTGTGTGTGTATGTGTGTGTGTGTGTGTGTGTGTGTGTGTGTGTGTGTGTGTGTGTGTGTGTGTGTGTGTGTGTGTGTGAGAGAGAGAGAGAGAGAGAGAGAGAGAGAGAGAGCATCAGATACGAACTGCCCTGACTGCGGTGATCTAGGTTAGTAACGCGCACCCTTCAGTTGTCCTGAAACTAACTGTCCGTCGATCAAAAGTCCACAGTGCTAAATTTTATTCCGTTCGCCTCAACCAGTGAAACGATAGACGAGGACCACAATCTGTCATCCCGACACAAACAGGACAGTCAGTCATTATTGTAAAGCAGGGGCTTCATATCCGTCGGAATAACGGTCAGATAAAATTTTCTGGCCGAATCAGGACCAAAAACACATTATCATCACCTTCATCAGGACAAAAACACATTATCATCACCTTCATCAGGACAAAAAAAAACAATCATCACCTTCATCAGAACAAAACCAGCTTCGTTACATTCATCGGGACAACAAGAACATACGAAATCAGAGCAAAACCTGTGTCATTACCTTCATCAAGGCAAGAAACAAATCATTTGTTCTTGACTTGAAGAAGATGACGATGCACCCAGACGCCAGCTTGTCTTACCTTTGTCTGAAAGTAAACTGATTTCTCTCTACCTTTTTTTCTGCAGCCTCCGTATGTCTGTCCGTAAGATAAGTGTCTTACTTGCTGGTGGTCTGACGAGCGTCCTTCAGCCGTCCACAAGTTGACTGCCGGTCGATCAAAATGCTACAGTATTTATTCTCGTCGTCTTTGCTAAGGACGTGTCACACGACGCCCAGAAATTGTCGCACAGCTCCTGGGATAATGCATGGATTCAGGACGGAAACAGGAAAGTGGTTATTGCAATATACACTTAGTATTTCAGATCTTTACACGCTGGTATGAGCACAAAACACAAAACCGTACTGCGCAGAAACATGGGAGTTAATGAAGATGGCGGAATCCTACTTGATACCTTTTGACGACGTTTTCTGTCAGAGTTTGAAATATGAGCGCGCATACGTCTTTCTACTGGAGTAGAAACACCCCCCCACCCCACCCCACCCCACACACACCCCACCCCCCCACCCCCCCCCACACACACACACCCCACCCCACCCCCCACCCCCCCCACACACACACACCCCACCCCCCCCCCACACACACACACACACCCAGCAAAATATACAGACAGGTCAGTGTTAACAAACTCACTGGTAAAACGGCTGATAACCAAACATACTTAGCCGACATAACACTTCGGCCACAATAGTCGAGTTTCATATTAACTTCCTTACCGTTGGTAATATCTACACAAGAGAAAATAGCTGACCTGAAACATAATACGGGAAATAACAGATATGAACTATTTACCTCCATATGCAAGATGCGAGGGGTTACAAACGGTAGACCATAAAGACAACGGACGAAAAGATGTGCCAGTCTCTGGAACGGACGTGTCGGTACTACCGGGCCAAATGCGAATAGCAAGCGAATCAGGGTGGTTTTTATACTGTTAGGGCGAATAGGGTGAGTACCGCACAGGATACACCTGCATCACGTGTAAAACGGGTTACCTGTATCGACTTTAACAAGGGAAACGGACAGGTCAGCATATTATACACAAATGTCCCGTGTAAAACCTTCACTAAGGGATACATGCGTGGCCCGTGTAGAAAATAAGGCACGTGTACCACACAGTACATAGTTACGATGCATACGGAAATCATACCAACCCGTCATACGGAAATCATACCGGCACATGATTTACCCTAAGTCACGCATCCGTGACACTGACAATCGAGAAAGCCTTGCTAGTATTTCATCGAACATCGGTCAGTGACTGATTTAATTTCGACACATCCGATTTGCTTCATACATAGGCGGACATACTAATTAATATATCCTGTCATTCGTGCCTCACAGTGAACAAGAGTCCGGACATGAATTCTGTACTTTTACTGTCGGCCAGGAAATTTTATCTTATTGTTATTCCAGGATATTAAGGCCTGCTTTACAATAATGAGTGACTGTCCTGTTTGTGTCGGGGTGACAGATTGTGGTCCTCGTCTGTCCTTTTATTGGTTGAGGCGAACGGAATACAATTTAGTACTGTGGCATTTTGATCGACGGACAGTCAGTTTCAGGACAGCTGAAGGGCGCTCGTAAGGTTGCCAGAGTAAGTACACCACTTATCTGTCGGTCACACACACACACACACACACACACACACACACACACACACACACACACACACACACACACACACACACACACACAGAGTTAAAGTCTACTCAACCGCGTTATCATAAATTTTCTTCTCGTCTCCTCTTTCGGTAAATTGCAATAGTTATGTCACGATCTCGGAAACGCCAACTCTATCGTTTGTTTGTTTGTTTGTTTGTTTGTTTGTTTGTTTGTTTGGTCGGTCGGTCGGTCGGTTGGTTGGTTGGTTCTTTCTTTCTTTCTTTCTTTCTTTCTTTCTTTACTTTCGTTTGTTTGTTGGTTCGTTCGTGGGTTTGTTCGTGGGTTTATTCGTTTCTTTCTTTCTTTCGTTTTTTCCCTTTCTGTCTGTCTATCTTTCTTTCTAGGTACATTTCATTATTCCTTCGTTTTCCTTTGTTCCTGTGTCTACTTTCTTCGTGGTTGTTTGCTTCTTTCTTTGTTTCTTTCTTTGAATATTCTTAGTCTCCGAGAACAGCTCATGTTTAACAAATGTGTGTTGATGCATAAAATTCTCCATAATGCGGCTCCACCTTATTTAGCATCTCTTGTCGGACTGGACCATACGCGTGTGAGGACTTGGAGGACTAACACTCTTCCCCTACCCCTACCTCGCATAGATTTGTTTAAAACTAGTCTCTCTTTCGCAGGAGCTTTTCTCTGGAATTCATTGCCATCATGTATTAAAACGGTCCATTCACTGCGAACATTTAAGCAGTTACTTACGCAGTACCTTGCAAACCTCATGTAGCTCGAAAGCACATACTAAAACTGAGGGACACCCATTACCTCACTGTTCGAGGTTTCTGATATGTAGTATCATGCTCTTTCAAAATTTCAAATGTAAATGCATATATAGACATGTACATGTATGTATTAGTCCACGCTGAATCTTGCTAACATGCGTATGCGGATGAGTGCTTGAGAGAGAGAGAGAGAGAGAGAGAGAGAGAGAGAGAGTCACCTGTAAATATTTTATCTCAATGTTTTAATTTTCTTTGCTAGATGTGTTTTAGTAGTGTGTAGCAACGGCAAGTTTGTAAATTGACGATCTTCTCTGTCAAAACTTTAACCGTTGGAAAGTAAAGTTTCATCATCATCATCATCATCATCATCATCATCATCTTTCTTTTCTTTCTTCTCTTTTCTCTTTACTTTTTTTCTTTTCTTAATACTTTCTTTTCCTTTGTTTTCTTTTCTCTGTACTTTCTTTTGCTTTTTTCCTTCTTTTCTCTATACTTTCTTTTTTTTCTTTCTTTCTTCTTTCTTTCTTTCTTTCTTTCTCTTGCAGGACCAGTCAGCGGCACCATGTCTGTTCTGCCCATCTTGCTAATCTTAATGATCATGATTGTGGGTTGTTGGGCTTCAATGTCTCCTAAGGCCAAGAAACTAAAGCACCGTTCATCGGGGTCATCGGAGTCAAGTGAAAGTGATGAGGACAATGAGTGTTGTCTGCTGTTAGAGACGAGGCTCCAAACCCTGGAGGGCTCAGTCACTACCCTGGAGGGCTCAGTCACTACCCTGGAGGGCTCAGTCACGACCCTCCAGGGCTCGTTCGACACCCTTCAGGGCTCATTCGATGACCTGGAGGGCACGGTCCTCGCCCTTCAGGGCTCAGTCGATGCCCTTCAGGACTCAGTCGATACCTTTCAGGGCTCAGTCGATACCCTTCAGGGCTCAGTCACTGACCTGGAGGGCACAGTCACTGACCTGGAGGGCACAGTCACTGACCTGGAGGACACAGTCAATAACCCTGACCCTCTTGAAGGTCAGTAAGATTGAATTGCAGTTATCGTTATATCGGTATTGAGTATTGTTGTTTTGAAAGTGTACGTAAAATGGAAATATGGAATGTTTAGATTTAGAAATAGTTTTATACCCATCCACAGCCCCAAACCAGGCGCTTCTTCTGAAATCTCTCTCTCTCTCTCTCTCTCTCTCTCTCTCTCTCTCTCTCTCTCTGTGTGTGTGTGTGTGTGTGTGTGTGTGTGTGTGTGTGTGTGTGTGTGTGGAAATGACAGCGACCACATAAGCGAAAACAATTGATTGCTTCACTGATGATGATGATGATGATGATGATGTGACTAATAAGGCCACTGCCCCTCTCGTTATCATTATTCTCCACAGGCTTAGTGTTTCTGGAAGACAACTGCGTGCTGGCTTTCCGGGCCACGGCAGGGATCGGACAAGAGGTGTGGGCCAAGTACTCGGCCAATGGAACCAACGATGACGGTCCCCTGGCTCGCTCCACACTGGAATGTGGCTGCCTGACGGTGGACGGTTCCCTCCCTTGTAACACCCACTACCGCAGTCGCTTGCTGGACGATTGGCCTGGCGCGCAGATCGACACGGTCAGTTAAACGACCTGATTGTCAAGAGCCAATTGACATATAGTTTCACTGTCATTTAACCTGTTCATATCAACAATTGCAGAGCAGAAGATCTTTAACTATCACCGGTTGAACTGTGTCCGGCGTGCACACTTGAGCGGCACGAGTATTTGTAAGGGCATGTGCCTGTGCCTCGTGCGTGGACACCTGAGCGGCACGAGCATTTGTAAAGACATGTGTGCCTCGTGCCGGGACACTTCTCATGCAAGTAACCGCTAGTATGTGAACACTACTCATGCAGGTTATGTTAGGGATACAGTGAGTGCAGGAAAACACTCCCTCCTGAGACGCGCCACGAAGAGGAGCGGCTGGCGGAGACAGGTTCGAGTCAGCAGTCCACAGCGGTTCGAGTCCGTTGGAAAGGGTCTGGGACATGGGCAGGGACCAAGACACGCCTGCAAGATGGGTGCCTGAGCGCAGCGGTGTAAGGCCCAAGGCTCTCAAGCTGCAAGAGCTGGCGTCCGGCTGTGGCTCCACTACACTACGTAGGAGGTTCAGCGCTACCTCGACTATGGTCGCCCCAGGACTGTCAACCGTTATGCCAGTGGCAAATACGTAAAGACACTGTTGGCAACAGTGACAGGCTGTAACGCGCCAACTGTGCACTTTGTGTTGTGTCGTATATTTGTTCGTGCTACTAGTAGCTAATTGTAGTTGTAGTAAATGTGGAAAAAAATGTTCATTGTTCTCGTGTAGAGTGTACGTCTGAGTGCGAGTGTCTTGCTTGTATGTGCTGGTGCGTGTAGTTGCGAGTGAATGAGTGTATGCTTGTGTGTGTGAGTATTTCATGAACTCGGACACGCCAGAAGGTTCATGACACTGATTCCAAGATATCTATAAGATTTGTTTTTTTCTAATCATCTTTCCCTCTGTTGTAAATGTAACAATTGTTCTTTCGCTGTCGTTACCACAAGCAGCAATTACGACAATAACGCACTTATGTATGTAAAAGAAAAAAAAATGTTCATGAACTAACTACTGTTTGAAAAAAAGGAGCCAATGAAGAAAGGATGCTCGACAAAACAAAAAACAAAAACAAAACAAAACCAAAACAAAACAAAAGTCTGAGGCATCCTGCATGCAACTGAGGCTCAAAAAAAAAAAAATCTGCCACAACTCAAGCGTTGTCTTAACTCGAGTCATTGCCGACTTCAAAAGGGTTCTCTCATGGTGCGATTCTACAGGCCTACCAGCCCAGAGCCCATTAAATCCCCTTGTAGCAGGCACTCCCCGTAGACGCCGCCGTGACGCCTGTAAATAGAACACGGTCCTATTTTTTCCACGCCGCGCGCGACAATCGCCGCACACACGCAGCACTCTCGTTCAATGTCACGTGGTGCAGTCCCTTCTGCTCTGTGGAGAAAATGGCCGCCAACCTAAGTCACACTGACATCTCGCGAGAGCTACTGCCAAATATGGGCAGTGCCTCATGTTTTACGCGCAGTTCATTTGTTCGCGAGTTGAAGGTTTGGTCACGATTTCACTACTTACAGGTGAGCTATTCACCGATCCGCTGTTGACATTTCCCTAAGTTATAATTATTATCCAGTTTGGTCCATGGAAAGTCCCCGCAGTATCTCTCTGAGCTCATACCTTCATATACTCCATCCCGCACTCTTCGTTCCTCATCTCAGTCCCGCCTGTCCATTCCTGGATTTCATGATAACACCACCAAGAAGCGCTTTGGAGCTCGCTCCTTCAAGTGTTCTGCCCGTGCTCTGTGGAACGCTCTGCCACTTTCCTTGAAATCCAGCACCTCCACCGAGTCTTTCGGGAGCCACCTGAAGACCTATCTCTTCTCAAAGTTCTGATGCGGGCTCCACCCCCCCCCCCAACCCCCTGCAGACTCAACAACACCCACCCACCCCCCTTCCTCCTGTTTTTGTTAAAACTTATCCCCCCCCCCCCCCCCCCGCGCTACAAGGATGCTGTGCATGGAGTTTTTTTCAGCGCATTACAAGACATCATCATCATCATCATCATATTAGTCTTCGACACCTGCACGGTGACCGTGACAGCTTCTCATGGACTGACACTAAGCCAACAGAGGCATTTCACGCGAAGTCATCCTACGAAGTCCTACAGAACATGCCCTGTACTCCTCCCAGGTCATGGTAGAGCGTTGGACTCTCAATGCTCGGGTCGTGAGTTCGTATCCCGGCTGGGGCCAAATATTTGTGCTGGCTTTTTCATCGTTGCCCTGTCTTTGATGTCACCCGTATGTGGTGGAAAAGGACGTTAAACCCTCAAACACCCACCCACCTACCCACCCTCCCAGGTCTGGAATCCATGGAGGATATCGGACGCTGGGACTATTTTCATTAGAAAAATGAAGAAGAGATATATTGCAATGTACATGTACTTCTGTCTTTGAGCATTGTATAATGTTTGTCTTGTCAGTCTGTCCACACACAATTATTTTTTAAACCGTAGAGCTGAGTCCTCGATTTTTGCTTCGCGTAAATGCCTCTGTTGGCTTAGTGTCAGTCCATGAGACGCTGTCACCGTGCAGGTGTCGAAGACTAATAATTATACCGAACTGGATAATAATTATTGCACAATTTAGGGAAATGTCAACAGCGGATCGGGGAATAGTTCACCTGTAAGTAGTGAAATCGTGACCAAACCTTCAACCGTTACGGAGCCAACGCTGACCGATTTTTTTGTCATTCTTTTTTTATCTTTGATAGAAAAAATCCTTTCCTTTGCAATACAAACGTTATCTATTTAAAAAAAAATCCTTTCTTTTGCAATACAAACGTTATCGATTGAAAAAATCCTTTCCTTTGCAATACAAACGTTATCTATTGAAAAAAAAAATCCTTTCCTTTGCAATACAAACGTTATCTATTGAAAAAAAATCCTTTCCTTTGCAATACAAACGTTGTCGATTTTAAAAAATCCTTTCCTATGCAATACGAACGTCATCGATTTAAAAAATCCTTT
>JACVVK020000023.1:2212500-2287500 GCA_018292915.2 Batillaria attramentaria
TCTGCAGGACTACAGTTCGTATCAAAAAGAAAACGCTTTACACTGAAAGCACCATTGAGAGTCGAAATCAGATTCCCAAAATTGTTCGGGATCCACAAGAAAGGCAGGCTACTCACAAAACCAAGCTTCAATGCCTGTGTTCTCGGATTTGATACCACGCGTACAGGTCATGTACTCCGTAATTCACCACGCGTGGTTTAACATTGTACCTTTTACAATCACACGTGAATTAACGATGTAACTAAATAGTGCACTTGCACTACCGCTAGCGATGTTCCATCGGCGTGGTCTGGCTAAAAGATTTACATCATGACGCGAAAAGCCACTCAGTAATAATTTACGTCATGACAGGACTTCGTACGGGAAAGGGGACGAAGAAGCTTTGCCGGTCACTTGACGTTGTTGATCTTTGCTGAGGTTTATTCACAATGGGTCGTGTTTGTAACAATCGTGAGACTAGTTCCAGTTCTTTGCTCAAACGGAGGCCTCTCCAAGCCTAGGGACAACGCGAAGTAAAGCACCTCAGTCAGAGAATCTGCATTTTCCATCGCCATGAGCTTTCAAATCAAAGAAATGCTGGTACGAACGTGGTATAAATGAATTTTTTTTTCAAAATCAGTGCCGCCTATTACGTAAATTACACTACACTCGTTTGCTGACTTTGACCGAAAAACTGCTCGTTAAAACTCGCAGATGTGTGTGTGTGTGTGTGTGTGTCTGTGTCTGTGTGTGTGTGTGTGTGTGTGTGTGTGTGTTCTGTCGAAATTTACAAACTCGTGTGGTGTATTTTCCGTAATCGGGAGGCACCGATTTGGGAAAACTGTCAATCGTAGACCGAATCATTTTCGATAGAACATGTGACATGATCATGTCCTCACAGAAACAATGGCCGGCCAGTTTTGCACGGAATACGAGGACATACCATACATACAATAGTCAACACAGTACTGGATTGTTATGTCTACATAGCCACTCGCTTCTCCCTGAGGACAGAAACATGTCGAAATACAAGTTATAAGTCGATGTTATCTACTCGCATGTGTCTTGCAAAGCAATATGCTTACCTGCTTATCTTCATGGCACGGTCGATGATCCATTCTTACGCACCGACCTAACACAAAAACAAGATGGCCACTGACCAGCCCAATATGTTGTTTCCATTTAATCACCTGCTGTCGTCACGGTCGTTCTTTTGTAATGCCATGTATACGGGAGGACACACACACACACACACACACACACACACACACACACACACACACACACACACACACACTACACACACTCTCTCTCTCTCTGAATGGAAACAACTGACCGGGCTTGTCAGACCAATCTTGGTTTTGGAAGAGAGACGTCAAGTTGTTTTCTTTGAAATCTATGACGTTTTCCTCATTGGGATGACGCATAATACATTTGACGTAATAACTTTGACTCGGATACAATTCTTGCAATGAAAGCAGCCCCATGAAAATTGAAGTGTTGCTGCTGCGCAGTGTAAAGATCGAATTTATACCGGCTCAATGTGTTTAACAGACAAGTCTGCGCGGCGAACGTTTTTTCACTATGTGTTATGTCTGCTGCGCGCGCGCGCACACAGACACACACAGACATACGCGCGCGCGCACGCACGCACGCACGCACGCACGCAGACTTGCGCGAGCCGCGTTTGTGCATGTGCTCCATTGAGACCTATGTGGTGTTCTCTCACTCTACTATGCTATTGAGTGAGAGTCAGTGGGAAAAACAAAGCTCACTACATCAATGAAACTCCCGCTTTCCCCGTCTACAAATAGAGAACTTCCGAAAAGTGACGACACACCCCCACGTCAATCAAACATGACGTCGGCAAACTGACGCTGATACAGTTTTGCGTCAGTGCGCGTGTGCCTTTTCTGCGATGTTTGTGAGGCGTGTGGCTTGTGTAAAGGAAATGTGCTTCGAGTACAAATTTTCGAGTCAACTGACGACAACGGCTGCAGTGAATTTTTCTAATTTTTTTGTATATTTTTTATGGCACCCCAGGCTCATTATCTATGTATAGTAGGAGCGATTTTGAGATCTAAAGTGTGTTCACCAGCACTTTCATCAGGTACGGTTTACGCCAAAAGTATAAAAGCGACAATCTCCAAAATTCACTGAGTTGAGAGTCCGTATTCATGCTATCTATGTCCAAAAAATGGAGTGGTTTAGGTAAATATTACGCCTTTAAACGCCAGAAAGCCACTTTTTTTGAAAAGGGCGATAACTCGCAAATCATGTGTGCAATCGTACCTGGATCGGGCCTTCTATTCAACAATCTTGATTCATTTAGAAACCCCAAATTTGAAATCGATCGGTTCAGTATTTTCGGAGAAATAGGCATCTGAACTGGGTTCACATGCAATGTCAACTCAGGCTCGGTTTACATGAAAACTATAAGAGCGACCATTTTCTAGTAGTGAATCATTTCAGAGTCCGTATTCAAGCTATCTACTGCCAAAAAATTGAGTGATTTAAATAAATATTACGCCTGTACACGAAAGACAACCAACTTGTCTCAAAAGGGCGATAACTCCCAAATCACTTAAGCAATCATCACACGCTTGAATCGTCTAATGTAACATTTTGATAAATTTGGATACCCCAAATTTGAAGCCATTCGGTTAAGTATCTTCGAAGAAACGGGCCCGGACACAATTCACACACGCACACACATCCGCACAGACGGCACTCAGTGAGGAGGAGAAGCGCGTTCGGAACAGCATACATGCCAGCATCGATGACGCAGGTTTTCTTACGTCATTGTCAGAGTTACACTTGCATAATCGTCTCTGCGGGAGATCGGCAGTGACGTGCGTTTGTACCACAGATGCTTGCCTATGAACGTGGAAATTTTAGCCCGTCCTATTATGTTGTTTCCATTACTATGGAAACAACATAACAACAACAACAAAATAAAAACACATAAATTAAAAGCTGTGAAGTTTGTTTTGATCATTGTTTTACTCTTTTTGTCTAGGTAACAGCAGAGTTAAATCTTTGCCCTGAAACATCAGCATACACATACGCACAAACAGTCTAAGCATAAGGGTCAGATTCAGGTGCATCTCTTTCTAATACAATGTACTCTAATTTTGGTGCGGTGGGGTGGGGGTGGGGTGGAAGGGGGGTGGGGTGGGGGTGGGGTGAGGAGCAAAGGAGGCCACCTGTAATGAAATTGACCTTCACATGCAGTGTCACGGACAAGATGTCTGTAGGATTGACATGCGGTTTCACAAACTGTCTGTGGGATTCACATGCAGTGTCACAAAATGTCTATAGGATTGACATGCAGTGTCACAAAATGTCTGTAGGATTGACATGCAGTGTCACAAAATGTCTGTAGGATTGACATGCAGTGTCACAAAATGTCTGTAGGATTCACATGCAGTGTCACAAAATGTCTGTAGGATTCACATGCAGTGTCACAAACTGTAGGATTAGCCAAAAGCCCACTTTTCTTAGGCATGTTAAGATTCAGGGCTACAAACTTAGTGAATCTTCAAGCCCACGCGACCATAGTCTGTACAATGGAACAACGCGTGGCCTTGAGGTATGAGGTTGACATTGGACCATCTTCACGTGTTTATCTGTCCTTTGTGTTGTAAATTTTCTGAGAAAAAAATCATGTGTCATGTGTCAAATGAGACTATTGTACAGAAAGGAGGCCAATCAGTTAAGTACCATGTTCAGTTTGATCACTGCCGACGCTCGTAAAACAAGAAGTGCTTTGATCGCAGGAAAACAATGGGTGATGAAAAATCCTGAATAATTCATTGTTTACCTATTTGGATAGCCCGAGCCTGAGGCATGTCCCGTTAGATTTCACGCAGACTTCGTTACCGGCGCACGGGAACGGATCACACATACCGAAATCTGGAGCTGCACACACGACTTTCGTTTGACTTGCACATTCGACCTGTCTTTGACACTTAAGGTAAATTATCAACAACATCACCAACAACCGACGATAATCATGTCCCCCAACGTGATCCGTCTGTAGACGGATGGAAGAAGTGACAGACGGAAACAGACAGACAGACATACATCGTGGAAAATAGGCTTTCCATCTGCTGGCTGAGGCAAAAAAACAAAACAACAACAACACAACAACAACAACAAGAGCAGCAGCAGCAACAACAACATCTTCACCAATAGCATGAGGGGTGGGTGGGTGTTTGGGGGTTTAACGTCCTTTTCCACCACATAGGGTGATATCAAAGGCCGGGCAACGATGAAAAAGCCAGCACAAATATTTGGCTCACGCCGGGATCGAACTCACGACCAGAGCATTAGAAGTCCAACGCTCTACTATTCGACCACCCCGGCTCCCCCCAATAGCATGAATAGCGTACCGTATGCATAAATCATGTACACGAAAAATTGTATATTGGCTACAGCATCGTTACGTTCTGACGTCCTTTGCCGCATTGTCCTCCCTTGCAAGGGGAGCCGGGGTGGCCGAATGGTAGAGCGTTGGACTTCTAATGCTCGGGTCGTGAGTTCGTATCCCAGCTAGGGCAAAATATTTGTGCTGGCTTTCCCATCGTTGCCCCGTCTTCTAAACTTCTCTCTTCAGGCCCTGAGCACGACACCCCCCTGCCCACTACATATAGGTTACTGCATACCAGCAGGAGCCACTTCACACCAGTAGGAGCCACTTCACACCAGTAGGAGCCACGTCACACCAGTAGGAGCCACTTCAAGTTACCATTACGCAAGGCCTTTCCACTACGCGCGAGAGCGCTGACGATTGCGTAATAGTGGCTTCTAGTGATCTAGTGATTTCAAGTAAAGATTGCGACTTTTGCGTGGGCTGTAAAGAGTTAGGCTGAAAAGAGTGTGGACAGCGACTGGCGAAAGAAAGAGAAAAAGAGATTTCACATACCAGCGTTACAAGTTGAATATGTATACTCGTTGCCATCGTTAAAGAAGAATTCAGGCTCCCCGTCGATCAAGACGCAAGGTCTACCGGTAACTCCGAATACGCCAGTACATTGTTGGTCTAGGGAACAGATCCTCTTACACACCGACAGCGTACCAGAGATGATGTCATCCCATGGGGAGGCTTGACCTACATTGTCTACTGGTACTATTCCATTAGTAGAGTCTGTGAATGTGCATCGGGAACCTGCAAAAAAAAAAAAAAAAAAAAAAAATGACTTGTCCCCCTTCACCATCAAAGACAAAAGAAAAATAACTTTATCCAAAAAGTTGTATGAGAGTGGAAATAATCGGGCGAGAAAGTGTGTGTGTGTGGGGGGGGGGGGAGGATCATAATGAAGTTTAGTTTTTAACTCGTGTCAGTACAGCAGAGTAAGCAAACTCGAGTTAGCTCTCTTAGCAGCTGAGGAGAACTCGTTTGTAACGGTTTTGCACTGTCCGAACTGGCGCACGCGCAAGGTGTTGAGATACGTTGTGAAAATCAGGACAGAGTAAAATCGTTTGGGTGATATTTGTTAGCTGAGGAATGAGATACACGGTCAGTCACATAACGCCAGCCGTTACACACGGCTAGCAGGTTTGTTCAGAGGTGGGTTTGTTGTTGTTTTGTGTTTGTTTGTTTTTCGTTTTGTTTTGTGTCGCTCCGGAGAGGTCGCGTGTGTATATCACTGATTAGCGCGCATGTAGTGCTCAGGGCCCGTATGTATAAATCGAGGTTAATTTAACCCACGGCTACTGGCCTAACCCAGACTAGGACAAAAGAAACCCAAAAGCAAAATTAAATAAATAAAAAAGGAAGCGAAGAAAGGAAGAAAAATTCCTTCTAAACGGCTTTCGCGCCCTCATGAAGTGGGCCCGCTTCTTGATCAAAAACAAAATCCAACAGAAAATTTAACCCTAGAGCTAGTTTAGTTCGAGGTTAGACTCTAACTCAGGGCTAAAAGCCCTAACCTCGACTATTACGTACGGGCCCTGGGCTAGCTCTGGGGTTAAATTTTCTGTTTGTTTTTTTTGTGGTTGTTTAACCATGAAGCGGGTCCATTCCACCTTGGTGTCTAAGCCGTTAGAGAGGGATTTTTTCTACCTTTCTTTGCTTCCTTTTTTAAAATTTAATTTTGTTTTGGGGTTTCTTTTGTCTTAGTCTGAGTTAGGCCCGTAGCCGTGGGTTAAATTAACCTCGAGTTTTACATACGGGCCCTGAGCACTACATGCGCGCTAATCAGTGACGTACACACGCGACCTCTCCAAAGCGAAACAAGACAAAACGAAACAAGGAGGAACGGCCCCGTCCTACAAAGTTGTTTCTCCAAACTTCATTTTATTTTGTCTGTTTTGTTGTTATTGTTGCCTGTTCTCCCCTCTCCAAGTTTTACCAATGACACTAGATCCTCTACGACCTCGACCGATTAGCCACGTGACTGAGAGTGGGGCCGGGTGGGGGAAGAAGGGAGAGAGAGAGAGAGGCAGAGAGAGAGGGTGGGTGGGTGGTTGTTTAGGAGGTTTAACGTCCTTTTCCATCACATAAGGGTGATATCAAAGACGTGGCAACGAGAAAAAGGCCAGCACAAATATTTGGCCCCAGCCGGGATTCGAACTCTCGACCCAAGCATTGAAAATCCAACGCTCTACCATTCGGCCTTCGGCCACCCTGGCTCCCCAGAGAGAGAGAGAGAGAGAGAGAGAGGTCAGTTCCGTGAACTAAACATTTGACGTCAGCCTCAGGCAGGTTGTCATCACAGACGTATTGATCTAAACGCACCGCCGCACGCTGCCACCGCTGCTTGCGAGTGTCGCTACGCGGCGGCCATCTTGCTGATACCAGAACTCAGAGGCTCTGTGTATAGGACGCCTCGTTCGAAATACAAAGTTCTTTAGAAAGACGTCATCAGAAATGTGACGTAAGATAAAGCGGACCAATGCTATGCGCGCTATGTAAACAGCTGATAGCGTCTGGCCAATGCTATTCGCGCTATGTAAACAGCTGGCACTTCCAGGTACTAGCAACATGGCGCGCGGCGGCGTCACTTTTCCGGCACCGCGGTGCGTCTATCTCTATACGTCTGTGGTTGTCATACAGAGAGAGAGAGAGATGACGTCAATTCCGTGAACTAAACCTTTGACGTCAGCCTCTAGCACTGAGATCGTCTGAGGATGCTTGTTTATGTCTTGTGATTTCCCTGTTGGCTTTGTGGCTTCCCCGACTGAATTATTTTTCACATGAAATGTGGAAGATCTAGAGGGCTGGTGAAATGTCGGAGGCAGTGACGATACTTGCTGATTTTGTCTGTGAACTAAGCGTTTGACGTCAGCTTCACACTGGTGGTATGACAGATGATGCTTGTGCATGTCTTGTGATTTCCCTATTGCTTTTGTGACTTCCCTGACTGAATTAACTTTTACATAAAATCTGGAAGATCTAAAGGGCTGGTTAAACGTGGACTAGAATACCTTGGATTGTACTTATGAAATCGCAAATTTGGAACTCTTTTGACCGGTGCTTCTCGCAGAAACTTGAAAAAGCTATGTTTATCTAAAAGTTCAGTTATTCTAAATGCTAAAGCTATAATAGTGCTGTAGTTCCTGTCATATGTGCAGTTGTCACACTAGACAAAAACGCCGGGATAAGTAATTTGCAGTAGTCTTTTCATAGACATTTGATCTTATGTGCAAACCACCCCTACCCCGGAAATATGTTTTTCACACAAAACCAGTCAGAGCTACAGAGCTGAAGCACGAATACAGTCAGTGTGATTGGGTGAACTTCCACAGTCTAGAAAATGAAGGAATTTGAACAACTTTTTCGAAAAATCTCGTAACATGACTGATTTTTTTTTTTTTAATCGGCGATAACTCTTCTGAAAATGCGGCAGGATAAAAATCGTGTGAGGTAGGTCTGGAGAAGGTGAATTCCCATTTTATCTCAAAGTAAAAAGGCCTCGAACGAGGTGGTTAAGGAGATAGCCATCATTGCATCCGTCCACACACACACACACACACACACACACACACACACACACACACACACACACACACACACACACACACGTCTCACAACTCCCGCCAAAAAGAACGCAGCAGTGTGTGCACGTCAAGTGTCTATGACGCAAATTTCGTTACGTCACAATGTGCGCGAAAGTATGTATTGCCCGGAGACACGTCACAGCCTTGTTTTGTACTACTGAAAAATGCTGCTGCGCGTAGCAATATCTGCCCCATCGTATAAAGTTGTTTCTCTATAGAGAAACAACTTAAAAACGAGAGGGTTATATTAACCTCGAGCATTATATGCGGGCCCAGATTACCCCATCCGTGCACGCAAGGTTTCCGGTTCAGCTTCTGGGTAATCTATTCACTGGTGTTCGCGAGGAGAGTTTTGGAGTTCAACTGACGTCTTTTTCCGCCGCACATGGGTGGGTGATACAAAGCCGGGGCAACGAGAAAAAGGCCAGCACAAATGTTTGACCCACGTTGGTGTTCGCGAGGAAGACAGACCTATGTAAAGTTTGGATTGCTATGGCTGGCCGTTCTTCACATATCCGTCTCTTCTGAGATGCTCAGCTCAAGGCGCCTCAGGGCTGGAGGTCAAAGAGAGAGAGAGAGAGAGAGAGATAACGATATCGATAACGATCCTGTATTTTACAACGAAAGAAGTTATAGGCATACAAAGACCATTTTCAAACCTACCGTTGCTACACTACCATAAAAAAAGAAAATCGAACAGAAGAAAATGAAGAGACTGAGAAAAAAAAAACATTACATAAGAACAGGAATTCACACACAAACGCAAACAGACAGTTATGCGCGCGCTCGCGCGGCAAGCATAATTTAACACAAAATCATGATATCAGGTATGATGTACATACTCATGGGACTAGCGCGGGTGTGTGGCTGTTTATGTAAATTGCGTGACAGGTTTTGTTGGTAAGAAGTGAACTTTGGTGTATGGGCAAGGCGAATGGGTTGTAAATAATTTATGCAGTTTCTGAGGCCAGGTCAGTGATTGAACAGACTTTTCCTGAATGATGATGATGATGATGAGAGAGAGCGTGTGTGTGTGTGTGTGTGTGTGTGTGTGTGTGTGTGTGTGTGTGTGTGTGTGTGTGTGTGAGAGAGAGAGAGAGAGAGAGAGAGAGAGAGAGAGACAATGACAAATGACAAATGACAAATGTTTTATTTAGTTTAGGCTTTTCGGCCCATGACTAAAGGGGGGTGGGGTGAGGGGAACACGTACACAGCGTGTCACGAAGTTCTAAAGCCTTGTATATAAACATAGCTACGCTATATGTTAAGCTAGAACAACTGTCGGACATAATTACTGAAAATCGAAACAAAGATGGATGCCTTGTAAATTTACCAGGAATATACTGTTTTCTCAAGGCACTGTAACTGGGACATACAAACAAAAAATGCATTTCAGTTTCATTATTCGGACAATGTGGACATTTAAGGCAGACACCAGGGTCTTTACAGAAGCGGTACTTGTGACATTTCAAACTAGTAATTCCAAGTCTGAATCTAATGAGAACATCCCTTAGACCAATGTGGTTAAGAGCCGACAGAAAGTTACTCTGTACTATTGTGTTTTTAAATGTATTGTAGGGGAAGAAGCGTTTACTCTCCATTAACTTAAAGTGCCACTCTTGTTCAAAACATTCAATTAATCGCTGCTTAAAGGTCTTCAAAAACAATTTAACATCCCCAACGCCCTGATTTTCCCAGACATATGTGTGTGTGTGTGTGTGTGTGTGTGTGTGTGTGTGTGTGTGTGTGTGTGTGTGAGAGAGAGAGAGAGAGAGAGAGAGAGAGAGAGAGAGAGACTGACTGAGGCCGTTGACATGGACTCACCGTCGAGAACAGGGCATGTACGGAATTCGTCGTCTTCATCGGAAGATTCACTGGATTCACTGGATCCGCCTCTCTTCACTTTGGACACGGCGGCCATGTCGTCCAGGATGTTTTTGGCCGCTGACCCCAGGTTGATCTTGTCGCGGAAGGGGGAGTAATCACCCCAACAGCAGACAATCACCGTCATGACGATCAGCAAGAGAGGAAGACGGGACATGGTGTTGGTGGCTGACAGGTCCTGCGAGAAAAGAAAGAAAATAAGAGAGAGAGAGAGAGAGAGAGAGAGAGAGAGAGAGAGAGAGAGAGAGAGAGAGAGAGAAATTATGAGTGAAGGACAGAGAGAAAATAAAGCTACAGCAACCAAAACGATGTATACAAAGAAAAGGAAAGAACGGCAAATACACAATGACACAAAAAAGAATGGAAGAAAAAGAAAAGAGCAGTAAAAGGAGTGAAAGAAAAAGAGACGAAGCAATCAAGCAACTAACCAGGCAACAAGTAAACAGAAACAAAGGAAACGAACAAAAAAGGACCAAGAGGACAAATACAGAAACAAAGACACAAAACAGACGCACAACCAACAATAACAAACACAAAACAGACGAACAACCAACAGTAACAAACACAAAATACACGATACAACCAAACAAAGCCAATGAACGACGGAATATTTTGAGATAGTGACGTAATGCAGCTTATCCGAACAGTTACTGTAGCAAGCGGATTAGCTTTCTGAATATTCATGATACAAGGCGTAGCCGCGCCTACCTAATAAGTGCACTGAGCGAGAATGATCGTGCAGCACTCAACATCCGCTAGACACTGTAGCCGATGTGTCTCGTTCACTGACCAAAAGCCAAATAATATCACGGCAAACTCGTGGTTTTATAAGGGTCCCCGGCGCGCTGAAAACTCTGCAGCTGTGACAGAGTTGACTGTGCTTGCACGGTCGACTCTGTAAAAAATTTTCACACTTTTTGTTGACAGCGTAGATCTTTAAGGACGAGGTGTGGGTGAAGGTTGGATGTGGCAATATGTCGCTGTATTGTTCTCAAAATCGATCCTCGAGGTATCGCGCAACTTCACCACCTGTTGCATCGATCGTAAAGTGGGATTTGCTTCTACGCTCTCTTTACCGATATGCGCGATGTGTCTCGCTCACTGACCAAAAGACAAATAATGTCACGGCAAACTCGTGCTCCCTAGTTTTTAAGGGTCAGCAAACAAGTCGTCACATCTGCGCACTGATTGCTGCGATGTAAGAAGCGTATTTATTAGCCGATTGGAAAAGAGATTATGGAAACCATGAGAGTATCAAACAATCAGACTGTAACCAGCTTGCACCAGTCCTGTATTGTGCTTATAGAGCAGCAGATTGTCCGACTTATTACAGTAAAATCCGGTTATAGCGGCCACCCTAGGGACATGAACTTTGGTGGCCGCTATATCCGATGTCCGGTATAAACAACACATCGGATATAGCGGCCACTTTTGTCCTGGTGGACGGTATATCCGATGTCTCCGTATATTACGGACATTTTCCGGTATATCAGATATTTCGATATTTCCAAATAACGGACACACACACACACACACTCTCTCTCTCTCTTTCTCTCTGCGCGCGAGCGTGCGTGTGTATCGTTTAGTGTTTACAACCTAATTCGTTTTACGTTCAAAATCACGATTTAACTGACATTGATCAGACATTTAGATGAAAATAAAATAAAACTCTTTGTTAATTTTTTATACACACACACACACACACACACACACACACACACACACACACACACACACACACACACACACACACAGAGAGAAACGATCACGGCAACACTTACGATTTATAGAACGGCATATAGAATGTCTTGGTACTCTTTTATTTTAGTTTTAAGACTATGTTCAGGATGCAGTCATTAAAGTTTTAGTGTAGGAAAAGTTTGCTTATCATTATGTTGTACTTGCAATCGCGCTGGAAGGGAGCTAACCAGTCCTGTCTAAGTAAGCAGTTAGACTCCAGAGTGCAGTACCTTTTCGGCGGGTCGTGAAAATGGTATTCTTGCATGAGTTGCTGCCCTTGCGCAGACAGATTTTTCTACCCTGTGTTGCTTCCCTTGTCATGAAATCGTAAGTACTTGCCACAAATAACAGTACTCTTTTCCAACCGATAAAATATTTATGCACACAGTCAGACAGTAACTCAGTCTGAATAAAGTACATTGGAATGCTTTTCTGACTGAATAAAATAATATCCCAACGTTGTTGTTGTTGTTGATGTTGTTGTTGTTGTTGTTCACCATTAGTGTTGCGCGTGTTGTGAATAATTATAAATACATGCCACTCTCTCTCTCTCTCTCTCTCTCTCTCTCTCTCATATATATATAAACTGCGAGTTTTAATTATATATATATATATATATATATATATATATATATATATATATGAAATTAAAACTCGCAGTTTTACGGTCGAATTCAACAAACTCGTGTGGTGTATTTTCCGTAATCGGGGGCACCTCACTGTGAAATCTCTCTATATATGACATTATTGATTGATTGACTGCTTGATTTTGTTTGTTACTGAGTTCTCGGATTTTATGTATCAGTATAGCAGTTACATCCCTGATGCAACAAGATGTGTGTCTAGCTACATTGTTCATGCTTGTGTTTGTTACAGCCTGAAAAAAGTCTCAACCATGAGAGAAATAAAGTTATCTATATCTTTACCTTTATCATTAGTTGCGAATAACACAGTGTCACGTACAGCTCAGTTACTCATTTGAAAGATATTATAAAGATAAATATGAGAATATATATAAATGAGAATTTTACGCTATATAATTACAATTCATTATTATTATTATTATTATTATTATTAAGTCTTCAGGACCTGCAGCAGAAGAGCACAAAAGTGATGATGGCAATTCTGGTCCACCATGCCAAGGAAATCATGTGAGTCATATTAATTGTGTCATAGTTCTGATGAAAGTTCATTATCGTTGAGTTTTGTTTGATTTTTTTTTTTTTTTTTTTGTTGTTGTTGCTTCTGACCCAACTAGTTTCACAGCTTTAATGTTATCCCTCTCAGGCCGCTGGTCGAATCCCGCTTGCTTCGGCTGGGATTCAAACCTGGGTCTCCCCATCCTTGGTCAGAGTAGCACTCAAAAGTCTGCTTGGACCGGGATACGGTGGGTGACTGCCCACGTGAAGATGGCGGGTGGGTGTTTGGGAGTTTAACGTCCTTTTTCCACCACGTACGGGTGATATGAAAGACGGAGCAACGATGAAAAGGCTAGCACAAATATGTGGCCCCAGCCGGGATTCAAACTCACGACCCGAGCATTGGGAGTCCAACACTCTGCCAATCGGCTGTCCCAGCTCCCCTCCCCACGTGAAGAAAAAGATGAAAAATGTGTGTGTCAACAGTGTGATACGTGTAACAAACCTGATGTACAATGAGAAAGTTGTGCCCAGCTGTGATGAAGTCTGACTGTCAAAGGCCTAACATGCGTACTTGCTAGGGGGGGGGGGGGAGCCGGGGTGTCCGAACGGTAGAGCGTTGGACTTCTAATGCTCGGGTCGTGAGTTCGTATCCCGGCTGGGGCCAAATATTTGCGCTGGCTTCTTCATCGTTGCCCCGTCTTTGATATCACCCGTATGTGGTGGAAAAGGACGTTAAACCCCCAAACACCCACCCACTTACATGGCATCTTGATAGAGCCATTAGAGGCAGTGTTGTCAGGGATGGAGGAATGGAGTTATGAACAGTTAACTAAGAGCTGCAGCACTGTGACACAAGACATACTTGAAAGCAATTGTTCTATTTTCTTTCTTGTCCAACGTACCTATAGCAAAGACCTTGGAATCAGATTCCAGGATCTTTGCCTATAGGCTATGTTGTAAATGTCTATGTCTGAAACTCAGAACAGCCCATTAGAGAGCGTGCATGTATGCCTCCCATCACAACAGAGAGGTTAAGGTGCTCTTTTGTTGTTGTTGTTGTTGTTGTTGTTGTTGTTGCAAAAGTTTGATAGCTGATCTGAGGCCTTCATGGATAGTACTGTATGTAAGCACAGTGTGTTATTTTGTACTTGTGTTGTAGTACTCTTTTTTTTATTTGAGGCTTGTGTACTGTGCTCTGCTGTGTGTGTGTGTGTGTGCGCGCGCGCGCGCGCGCGCGTGTGTGTGTGTGTGTGTGTGTGTGTGTGTGTGTGTGTGTGTGTGTGTGTGTGTGTGTGCGCGCGCGCGCGCGCGTGTGTAGAGCATTTTACGCTTCTGATGGCATATATCAGGGTGTTGCAATACTGTTTGTACTACATTTTTTTTTTTATAGCAGTCTCCATAACCTTGCATGTATTAGTATTCGAAGTTGCAGTATGAAGTTGATTTAACCTTTGGTGAGTGAGCGCTAACATGACTAGGTATCCGACAGTACAGCTTGTATAAATTTGAACTGATGGTCTAGCTATTACTATTACTCTGATTTTGTTGAGAATTGTTGACTAGGTGCTGTTGTGTCTACGAGCCAGTATGTTAGGTTTCATTGCTTGTTTTCCTAATGTGCTTTACAGTGCTCTCTCTCTCTATCGTTGTGTGTGTGTGTGTGTGTGTGTGTGTGTGTGTGTGTGTGACGCCAATTTTTCTCTTTATAAGCATGTTTTTTTAACAGGCAATGACAAAAAGTAAAAAACGTCCCCCCCCCCCCCAACACACACACACACACACACACACACACACACACACACACACACACACACACACACACCAAAAACAAATGCAAACAAAACCCCCACAATACTCCAATTTTTTTCAATGCTTTTACTACGCGACAGGAAAGATACAAAGAAGAAAACAGTACAATTTTTTATGCAGTCGTTTTTTAGTCAGGCAAACAGTAACTGCAAATAGCAGCCTGTTTTTCTTGTCTATAGATATTTTTTAGCAAAGGCAAACAAGCATGGAGATATTTTCAGATTCACGTACGCATATTTTTATATTTTTAGCAAGGGCAAACAAGTATGTAGATATTTCCAGATTCATGTACGCATATTTTTCATTTTGGTACATTAAATACATTTAGTTTTTAGCTGGAGGAAACATGTACAGAATGCTGTCGTAATTTTACTTTCAACGCACAGTAAGTCAGGCAAAATTTTCTCCAGTTTGCAAATGACATTGTCTTTTCTATAAAAAAAAATATCTAAACAGACAAACTGGCAACAGTCAGCAACAGGAAAAGAAGTAGAGACGACATGGGACAGCAAGAGGAAAAGCATCTAAAACAGGCATCGTTCATATCGTACGTTCTGCCTGTTGTGATGTAGAGAATTCCTTAAGGTCGTTAAACTTCGGGTCTTCTGATCATCAACGGTCCGTTTCAAAAGATCCATCTGTTGAAATTATGAAAAACAGTTTGAGGTCAAAGACAAAGACACGTGCAAGTAGTCTGTAACTCGTATGAAAAAGTACCCGCTGTACATGTGGTGGCATCATTGAGATTCGAAATCACATCCCCCAACTCGTTCAGAATCCACAAAAAAAAGTCAAGCTACTCACAAAACCAAGTTCCCATGCCTGTGTTCTCGGATTTGATACCACGCGTACAGGTCATGTACTCCGTAATTCACCACGCGTGGTTTAACATTGTACCTTTTACAATCACACGTGAATTAACGATGTAACTAAAGAGTGCACTTGCACTACCGCTAGCGATGTTCCATGGACCCCTTCTGGCTAAAAGATTGACGTCATGAGGCGAAAAGTCACTCAGTAATAATTTACGTCATGACATGACTTCGTACGGGAAAGGGGACGAAGGAGCTTTGCCAGTCACTTGACGTTGTTGATCTTTGCTGAGGTTTATTCACAATGGGTCGTGTTTGTAACAATCGTGAGACTAGTTCCAGTTCTTTGCTCAAACGGAGGCTTCTCCAAGCCTAGGGACAACGCCAGGTAAAGCACCTCAGTCAGAAAATCTGCATTTTCCATCGCCATGAGCTTTCAAATCAAAGAAATGCTGGTACGAACGTGGTATAAATGATTTTTTTTTTCAAAATCAGTGCCGCCTATTACGTAAATTACACTACACTCGTTTGCTGACTTTGACCGAAAAACTGCTCGTTAAAACTCGCATGTGTGTGTGTGTGTGTGTGTGTGTGTGTGTGTGTGTGTGTGTGTGTGTGTTCTGTCGAAATTTACAAACTCGTGTGGTGTATTTTCCGTTATCGGGGGGCACCGATTTGGGAAAACTGTCAATCGTAGACCGAATCATTTTCGATAGAACATGTGACATGATCATGTCCTCACAGAAACAATGGCCGGCCAGTTTTGCACGGAATGCGAGGACATACCATACATACAAGGGTCAACACAGTACTGGATTGTTATGTCTACATAGCCACTCGCTTCTCCCTGAGGACAGAAACATGTCGAAATACAAGTTAGAAGTCGATGTTATCTACTAGCATGTGTCTTGTAAAGCAATATGCTTACCTGCTTATCTTCATGGCACGGTCGATGATCCATTCTTACGCACCGACCTAACACAAAAACAACAACAACAACAAAATAAAAACACATAAATTAAAAGCTGTGAAGTTTGTTTTGATCATTGTTTTACTCTTTTTGTCTAGGTAACAGCAGAGTTAAATCTTTGCCCTAAAACATCAGCATACACATGCTTACAAACAGTCTAAGCATAAGGGTCAGATTCAGGTGCATCTCTTTCTAATACAATGTACTCTAATTTTGGTGGGGTGGGGTGGGGTGGGGGGGGGGGGGTGAGGAGCAAAGGAGGCCACCTGTAATGAAATTGACCTTCACATGCAGTGTCACGGACAAGATGTCTGTAGGACTGACATGCAGTTTCACAAACTGTCTGTGGGATTCACATGCAGTGTCACAAAATGTCTGTAGGATTCACATGCAGTGTCACAAAATGTCTGTAGGATTCACATGCAGTGTCACAAAAATTAATGTCTGTAGGATTGACATGCAGTGTCACAAAATGTCTGTAGGATTGACATGCAGTGTCACAAAATGTCTGTAGGATTCACATGCAGTGTCACAAAATGTCTGTAGGATTCACATGCAGTGTCACAAACTGTAGGATTAGCCAAAAGCCCACTTTTCTTAGGCAGGTTAAGATTCAGGGCTACAAACTTAGTGAATCTTCAAGCCCACGCGACCATAGTCTGTTCAATGGAACAACGCGTGGCCTTGAGGTATGAGGTTGACATTGGACCATCTTCACGTGTTTATCTGTCCTTTGTGTTGTAAATTTTCTGAGAAAAAAATCATGTGTCATGTGTCAAATGAGACTATTGTACAGAAAGGAGGCCAATCAGTTAAGAACCATCTTCAGTTTGATCACTGCCGACGTTCGTAAAACAAGAAGTGCTTTGATCGCAGGAAAACAATGGGTGATGAATTCGCAGGAAAACAATGGGTGATGAATAATTCATTGTTTACCTATTTGGATATCCCGATGCATGTCCCGTTAGATTTCACGCAGACTTCGCTACCGGCGCACGGGAACGGATCACACATACCGAAATCTGGAGCTGCACACACGACTGTCGTTTGACTTGCACATTCGACCTGTCTTTGACACTTAAGGTAAATTATCAACAACATCACCAACAACCGACGATAATCATGTCCCCCAACGTGATCCGTCTGTAGACGGATGGAAGAAGTGACAGACGGAAACAGACAGACAGACAGACAGACATATCGTGGAAAATAGGCTTTCCATCTGCTGGCTGAGGCAAAAAAACAAAACAACAACAACAACAACAACAACACAACAACAACAAGAGCAGCAGCAGCAACAACAACATCTTCACCAATAGCATGAGGGGTGGGTGTTTGGGGGTTTAACGTCCTTTTCCACCACATAGGGTGATATCAAAGGCCGGGCAACGATGAAAAAGCCAGCACATATATTTGGCTCACGCCGGGATCGAACTCACGACCAGAGCATTAGAAGTCCAACGCTCTACTATTCGACCACCCCGGCTCCCCCCAATAGCATGAATAGCGTACCGTATGCATAAATCATGTACACGAAAAATTGTATATTGGCTACAGCATTGTTACGTTCTGACGTCCTTTGCCGCATTGTCCTCCCTTGCAAGAGTTATGCTGAAATGAGTGTGGACAGCGACTGGCGAAAGAAAGAGAAAAAGAGATTTCACATACCAGCGTTACAAGTTGAATAGTCAAGCCCGTTGATGTTAATGAAGAATTCAGGCTCCCCGTCGAACAAGGTGCAATCGCTAGAAGAGCCAGCTTCGGCTACGCCAGTACATTGTTGGTCGAGGGAACAGATCCTCTTACACGCCGACAGCGTACCAGAGATGAAGTCATCCCATAGCAAGGGGAAACCTGCTGTTTTGTCTACTGGTACTATTCCATTAGTAGAGTCTGTGAATGTGCATCGGGAACCTGCCCCAAAAAATAAAAAAAAATAAAAAATGACTTGTCCCCTTCAGCATCAAAGACAAAAGAAAAATAACTTTATCCAAAAGGTTGTATGAGAGTGGAAATAATCGGGCGAGAAAGTGTGTGTGTGGGGGGGGGGGGAGGATATCATAATGAAGTTTAGTTTTTAACTCGTGTCAGTACAGCAGAGTAAGCAAACCCGAGTTATTCCCCTTATTCCCCTTGGCAGCTGAGGAGAACTCGTTTGTAACGGTTTTGCACTGTCCGAACTGGCGCACGCGCAAGGTGTTGAGATACGTTGTGAAAACCAAGACAGAGTAAAATCGTTTGGGTGATATTTGTTAGCTGAGGAATGAGATACACGGTCAGTCACATGACGCCAGGCGTTACACACGACTTGCAGGTTTGTCCAGAGGTGGGTTTGTTGTTGTTTTGTGTTGGTTTGTTTTTCGTTTTGTTTTGTGTCGCTCCGGAGAGGTCGCGTGTGTATATCACTGATTAGCGCGCATGTACTGCTCAGGGCCCGTATGTATAACTCGAGGTTAATTTAACCCACGGCTACTGGCCTAACCCAGACTAGGACAAAAGAAACCCAAAAGCAAAATTAAATAAATAAAAAAGGAAGCGAAGAAAGGAAGAAAAATTCCTTCTAAACGGCTTTCGCGCCCTCATGAAGTGGGCCCGCTTCTTGATCAAAAACAAAATCCAACAGAAAATTTAACCCTAGAGCTAGTTTAGTTCGAGGTTAGACTCTAACTCAGGGCTAAAAGCCCTAACCTCGACTATTACGTACGGGCCCTGGGCTAGCTCTGGGGTTAAATTTTCTGTTGTTTTTTTTGTGGTTGTTTAACCATGAAGCGGGTCCATTCCACCTTGGTGTCTAAGCCGTTAGAGAGGGATTTTTTTCTACCTTTCTTTGCTTCCTTTTTTAAAATTTAATTTTGTTTTGGGGTTTCTTTTGTCCTAGTCTGAGTTAGGCCCGTAGCCGAGGGTTATATTAACCTCGAGTTTTACATACGGGCCCTGAGCACTACATGCGCGCTAATCAGTGACGTACACACGCGACCTCTCCAAAGCGAAACAAGACAAAACGAAACAAGGAGGAACGGCCCCGTCCTACAAAGTTGTTTCTCCAAACTTCATTTTATTTTGTCTGTTTTGTTGTTCTTGTTGCCGGTTCTCCCCTCTCCAAGTTCTACCAATGACACTAGATCCTCTACGACCTCGACCGATTAGCCACGTGACAGAGTGGGGCCGGGTGGGGGAAGAAGGGAGAGAGAGAGAGAGACTGACTGACTGACTGAAACGTTTATTTCAGGATAAAGACTTGTAGGCATGGTCTGCCTATCTTACAACCTGTCCTGCTAATCTAGAAACACTAAAAAGTAAAGGCTAACATGACAAAAAGTATACCTGGCACAAAAGGAGTAAATCTAATAAGAAAAAAGAAAGAAAAAAAAAACAAACATGCAAAGATAGAAAGAAGAGCAAGAAATTCTAAGGAAACACATCGGAAAATGGGTGAAGAAGTAGATAGCATGTGTAGTATACAACATAACTTGTAAAAAGGTAACATGTCACAGTGCCATCTGATAACGAGTAGTTTAGCATGGTTCAGATATTGTTCATGGACCTATGACTGACGTAGGTATCTGAGAAGTTGAGTTTTAAATGAATGAAGCTTCCGGGTACATTTTAAGTATGCTGGCAACTGGTTCCATGAAAGTGACCCAGAGAATGAGAGGCTTGTTTTAAAAATGTCCAATCTAGGTAATGGTAATTGGAACAGGCCATTTCTTGCGTTGTGTCGCTGACTTGGTTGAAAGAACGTGGTCAGATATGGAGGAGCCTTACAGTGGACTATCTTGAGCATGAAAACACATCGGTTGAACTCAAGATGCTTGGTAAGGGGGAGAAGTTCGAGCGCTCTAAGTTTTTCTTCTGTGGGTAAGGGCCCAGGATGTAAAAGCTTTATACCACGTTTATAGAGAGAATTGATCTTTTTTAAGTGAATATCACCACATTTGTCCCAGAGGTTGGAGGCGTAATCTATATGACTTTTTTATGTGCGTGAAAGAACATTTTGCAACTGTCGTGGCTAACTATGCGGTTAAGTTTACTTAAGAGAAAAAGATTTTTAGACAGGGTTTTAGTAAGTTTTTCTAGGTGCGGCTCCCACTTCAATTGGTCGTCCACTGTAACGCCCAAAGGCGATGCGTTCACACTTGGTGTATGGGCTCTGAGCCGAGAGAGAGTTTTAGAGGTAGGGGCTTCCGCTGGTGCCTTTGGCGGGTAGTTATTAGCATGCTCTTTGTTTTGGGGACGCTGATTATCATATGGTTTTGGGTACACCATTCAGATACTTCATCGAGGCTCTGCTGGAGTGTTTTGTTTATTGTTGCCTCTTTTTTGTCGGATGTGTGTAGTGTTGTGTCATCTGCAAATAACTCGCAGGACACGTTGGGACTAGATAAACAAAAGGGAAGGTCATTAATATAAAGACAGAATAAAAGAGGCCCCAAGATGGAGCCCTGAGGTACCCCATACTTAACAATCCCTTCGGATGAGAATGTGCCATTTAAAAAGACTCTCTGTTTCCTGTGAAAGAGGAAGGATGAGAAGAATGATAATGCGGCTGACCCAATGTTGTATAACCGCAGTTTTTTCAACAGAATGCTGTGATTTACCAAATCAAAAGCTTTCTTGAGGTCAAGAAATATTGCGAGAGAAAGAGGCAGAGAAAGAGAGGCAGAGAGAGAGGTTGGGTGGGTGGGTGTTTAGGAGTTTAACGTCCTTTTCCACCACATAAGGGTGATATCAAAGACGGGGCAACAAGAAAAACGCCAGCACAAATATTTGGCCGCAGCCGGGATTCGAACTCACGACCCAAGCATTGAAAGTCCAACGCTCTACCATTCGGCCACCCTGGCTCCCCAGAGAGAGAGAGAGAGAGGTCAGTTCCGTGAACTAAACATTTGACGTCAGCCTCAGGCAGGTTGTCATCACAGACGTATTGATCTAGACGCACCGCCACACGCTGCCACCGCTGCTTGCGAGTGTCGCTAAGCGGCGGCCATCTTGCTGATACCAGAACTCAGAGGCTCTGTGCATAGGACGCCTCGTTCGAAATACAAAGTTCTTTAGAAAGACGTCATCAGAAATGTGACGTAAGATAAAGCGGACCAATGCTATGCGCGCTATGTAAACAGCTGATAGCGTCTGGCCAATGCTATGCGCGCTATGTAAACAGCTGGCACTTCCAGGTACTAGCAACATGGCGTCACTTTTCCGGCACCGCGGTGCGTCTATCTCTATACGTCTATGGTTGTCATACAGAGAGAGAGAGAGAGAGAGATGACGTCAATTCCGTGAACTAAACTTTTGACGTCAGCCTCTAGCACTGAGATCGTCTGAGGATGCTTGTTTATGTCTTGTGATTTCCCTGTTGGCTTTGTGGCTTCCCCGACTGAATTATTTTTCACATGAAATGTGGAAGATCTAGAGGGCTGGTGAAATGTCGGAGGCAGTGACGATACTTGCTGATTTTGTCTGTGAACTAAGCGTTTGACGTCAGCCTCACACTGGTGGTATGACAGATGATGCTTGTGCATGTCTTGTGATTTTCCTGTTGCTTTTGTGTCTTCCCTGACTGAATTAATTTTTACATAAAATCTGGAAGATCTAGAGGGATGGTTAAACGTGGACTAGAATACCTTGGATTGTACTTATGAAATCGCAAATTTGGAACTCTTTTGACCGGTGCTTCTCGCAGAAACTTGAAAAAGCTATGTTTATCTAAAAGTTCAGTTATTCTTAATGCCAAAGCTATAACAGTGCTGTAGTTCCTGTCATATGTGCAGCTGTCACACTAGACAAAAACGCCGGGATAAGTAATTTGCAGTAGTCTTTTCATAGACATTTGATCTTATGTGCAAACCACCCCTACCTCGGAAATATGTTTTTTACACAAAACCAGTCAGAGCTACAGAGCTGAAGCACGAATACAGTCAGTGTGATTGGGTGAACTTCCACAGTCTAGAAAATGAAGGAATTTGAACAACTTTTTCGAAAAAAATCATAACATGACCGATTTTTTTTTAAATCGGCGATAACTCTTCTGAAAATGCGGCAGGATAAAAATCGTTTAAGGTAGGTCTGGAGAAGGTGAATTCCCATTTTATCTCAAAGTAAAAAGGCCTCCAACGAGGTGGTTAAGGAGATAGCCATCATTACATCCGTCCACACACACACACACACACACACACACACAAGTCTCACAACTCCCGCCAAAAAAACGCAGCAGCATAGTGTGCACGTCAAGTGTCTACTCATGACGCAGATTTCGTTACGTCACAATGTGCGCGAAAGTATGTATTGTCTGGAGAAACGTCACAGCCTTGTTTTGTACTACTGAAAAATGCTGCTGCTGCTTCACTACACGTCTCTTCTGAGATGCTCAGCTCAAGGCGCCTCAGGGCTGGAGGTCAAAGAGAGAGAGAGAGAGAGAGAGACTGACTGACTGACTGACTGACTTTATTTTCCAAGGAAAGAGGTTATAGGCGCGCAGGCCCAAATTGCAAACCTGTCCTTGCTAACATCTACATGAACCAAATTAAGTAAAACAAACATCAAGTGCAAAACAAAACAAAAGCGATGCTAATTAAAACTGACATCATGTTTATGCAGGAACAACACATACACACACATACACATCAGTACACACACGCGCGCGAGCGCGCGTGTATGCGCACGTGAATACAGAGTGGAGTTCGGGGGTAAGGGGTAAATAGCAATTTGTTAACGATGTTTTGTGTGAACTAGGAATTGTGGCATTAAAAAGAAAGAAAAAAACAACAACAAAAAAAACGAAGTAATAATTCGTAATATAGTAGGGTCATTGGGTAAGGCTTCCTATGTTTCAGAGAAGAGATTAAAAAGTCGGTTTTTAAAGGCACCTAGCGATGAAATTAACTTAATATTCGACGGAAGAGAGTTCCATAGGGATGCGCCAGAGTATGAGAGGCTAGTTTTATATAAGTCAATCGTGGGGCGCGTTACTACCAGATGGTTCCTCTCGTTTACATAACGAGTCTGGGCTTGACCGAAGAGATCAGACAGGTAGTTAGGGACTTTCTTATTGGTGATCTTGTGCATGAGCACAGCTTTATTAAATCGTAGTTGTTGGTGAAGTGGTAGCAGTTCTATGTTTTAAGTTTTTCATCTGTTGAGAGTTTCTGACAGGGGAAGATAAGTTTTGCAGCACGGCGGTGGAGAGAATTGGGTCGCTTAAGTTGGTTTTCGCCGCAGCCGTCCCACACGGTCGAGGCGTAGTCAAAATGGGGCTTTATGTGTGCATTAAAGAATAATTTTCTTGTGGGCATATCAACTATGTTCTTTATTCGTGAGAGAAGAAATAATTTTTTCGAAATATTTTTACATAAGCGTTCAGTGTGGAGGTGCCATTGAAGCTGACTGTCAATGGTCACACCCAGCAAGCGATGATCTGACACTTGTTTAATGGGACTATTATTGATGGAAAGGTTAAGCGGGGCAGGGTGTAGTTGATGTTTTTGACGTGTAGTGATGAGCATGCACTCTGTTTTTGACGGGTTAAGTGTCATACTGTTTGCGGTGCACCATTCAACCACGTCCTCTAAGCAACTTTGGAGGTTGGTGGATATTTGTTTGACATCTTTCGCTGACGAGTGTAGGGACGTATCGTCTGCAAACATTTCACATTTAGTATTTTCTTCTTTGATATGCAGCGGTAGATCGTTAATATAGAGATTAAAAAGGAGAGGCCCGAGTATAGTGCCCTGGGGCACGCCATGTTTCACTAAACCTTGTTTTGAGTATGTACCGTTGAGATACACACTCTGTTGGCGGTCCGCAAGATATGACTGTAAAAAGTCGACAGAGGCGCAGCTTTTCAGGTATAGTGACAGTTTTTGCAGTAGAAGTTCATGGTTGATAAGATCAAAGGCCTTTTTAAAGTCTGTCATGTTGGAATTATTAATATTTGTTAGCCAAGTGTTTGTTAGGTTGGCTAGAGCTGTTTGGCATGAGTGTTGGGGTCGGAAGCCTGATTGAAAGGGATTTAATAAAGAATGCTTTGAAGCTTTTGTTGAATATGCCTTTCCAATAGAGAGAGAGAGAGAGAGAGATATCGATAACGATCCTGTATTTTACAACGAAAGAAGTCATAGGCATACAAAGACCATTTTCAAACCTACCGTTGCTACACTAGCTACCATAAAAAAAGAAAATTGAACAGAAGAAAATGAAGAGACTGAGGAAAAAAAAAAACATTACATAAGAACAGGAATTCACACATAAACGCAAACAGACAGTTATGCGCGCGCTGGCGCGGCAAGCATAATTTAAAACAAAAATCATGATATCAGGTATGATGTACATACTCATGGGACTAGCGCAGCTGTATGGCTGTTGATGTAAACTGCGTGACAGGTTTTGTTGGTAAGAAGTGAACTTTGGTGTATGGGCAAGGCGAATGGGTTGTAAATAATTTATGCAGTTTCTGACGCCAGGTCAGTGATTGAACAGACTTTTCCTGAATGATGATGATAATGATGATGATGAGAGAGAGAGAGCGTGCGCGCGCGCGCGCGCGTGTGTGTGTGTGTGAGAGAGAGAGAGGGGGGGGGGGGGGGGGGCAGACAACACTGACTGAGGCCGTTGACATGGACTCACCGTCGATAACAGGGCATGTACAGAATTCGTCCTCTTCACTGGATCCGCCTCTCTTCACTTTGGACACGGCGGCCATGTTGTCCAGGATGTTTTTGGCCGCTGACCCCAGGTTGATCTTGTCGCGGAAGGGGGAGTAATCACCCCAACAGCAGACAATCACCTTCATGACGATCAGCAAGAGAGGAAGACGGGACATGGTGTTGGTGGCTGACAGGTCCTGCGAGAAAAGAAAGAAAATAAGAGAGAGAGAGAGAGAGAAAATAAAGCTACAGAAACCAAAACGATGTACAAAAAGAAAAGGAAAGAACGGCAAATAGACAATGACACACAAAAAAGAATGGAAGAAAAAGAAAAGAGCAGTAAAAGGAGTGAAAGAAAAAGAGACGAAGCAATCAAGCAACTAACCAGGCAACAAGTAAACAGAAACAAAGGAAACGAACAAAAAAGGACCAAGAGGACAAATACAGAAACAAAGACACAATTAGATTAGCTTTCTGAATATTCATGATATAAGGCGTAGCCGCGCCTACCTAATAAGTGCGATACCGGTCATCATGACTGAGAGAAGTATCTCTATCAAAAAGGGAACTACTTTGTTGCAAGACTGCTAATTCGTGAAGCAAGCCAATGATACTTTAGCCACGTGACTTGGGTTATAAGAATTCCAGCCAAACTGACTGTACCCGTGTAGAACCTGGCATTCGTCAAAAATTAAGTGGCGTCAACTTGCTAGGCTTACCATACGACCTCATTTGTCTTGGGTTTTGCGTGTGCAAAGAGGCACGAAAAGGGTTGCATGTACTTCCTTTTTGTCAACATGCTTGACGTCATTGTTTCCGCTAGGGAGAAAAGACTGGAAGGGGTGCTATTACAAAAACAAGGAGGAACGGCCCCGTCCTACAAAGTTGTTTCTCCAAATTTCATTTTATTTTGTCTGTTTTGTTGTTATTGTTGCCGGTTCTCCCCTCTCCAAGTTCTACCAATGACACTAGATCCTCTACGACCTCGACCGATTAGTCACGTGACTGGGGGTGGGGGCGGGTGGGGGAGAGAGAGAGAGAGACAGACAGACAGAGAGAGTGTGGGTGGGTGGGTGTTTAGGAGTTTAACGTCCTTTTCCACCACGTAAGGGTGATATCAAAGACGGGGCAACGAGAGAAAGGCCAGCACAAATATAATTATTTGGCCCAAGCCGGGATTCGAACTCTCGACCCGAGCATTGAAAGTCCAACGCTCTACCATTCGGCCACCCTGGCTCCCCAGAGAGAGAGAGAGAGAGAGAGAGAGAGAGACGTCAGTTCCGTGAATTAAACATTTGACGCCAGCCTCAGGCAGGTCGTCATACACAGAGAGAGAGATGACGTCAATTCCGCGAACTAAACATTTTGACGTCAGCCTGCGAGAAATCAATCAATCAATCAGTCAATACATCTTTATTATCCCAGAGGGAAATTTGGGTGTGGTGGACAAACAATGATAAACATCAAATTAAAAATACACATAAGATAATACATAATAAACACTACAATTAAATTAGAGATTTCTGTGAGTTAAAAAATCACATAAAAAAACAGTCTTGGTTTTAAGGTAGGTATAATCTAAAATAACTATTTAAGATTATCACACAAAAATCACAGACTTCATCCTCCACACCCGCTCCATTTGATCACAGTCTGCAAAGGCCAACACACACACACACACACACACACACACACACACACACACACAAGAAAGAAAAAGAGAAAGAACGAAAAAAAAAATCATAAAGAAAGAAAGAAAGAAAACAAAACAACGACAACAACAACAAAGATAGATGAAAAGAAAAAGAAAAAACCCGAAAAACAGACGAAGAAAGACAGAAGAAGATTGGAAGAGAAAGAAAAGAGAAGTAAAAAGAAATAAAGAAAAAGAGAACAAGCAATCAAGCAACTAACCAGGCAACAAGAGAACGGGTGGGCATTACCTGGGAGGAACACCACTGGAACTGGCAAAGAGTTGGGGCAGAAAAAAAAAAAGAGAGAGAGAGCGGGTGGGGTGGGTGTTTGGGGGTTTAACGTCCTTTTCCACCACATATCAAAAACGGGGCAACGATGAAGAAGCCAGCACAAATATTTGGCCGCAGCCGGGATCGAACTCACGACCCGAGCATTAGAAGTCCAACGCTCTACCATTCGACCACCCCGGCTCCCCGCAACAAGAGAGCAGAGAAACAAAGAAAACAAACACAATAAAACGAACAAAGGAACAAATAAAGAAACAAAGACACAAACAGACGAACAACCAACAAACACAAACTCAAAACAGAATATAAAACCAAACAAAACACAAATGAACGACAGAATATTTTGAGATTTTGACGTCATGCAGCATACCGAACAGTGAGATAAGTCTCTTACCTTCTGGTGATCTGGCGAGCGTCCTTGAGTTGTCCAGAAGTTGACTGCCGGCCGATCACAATGCTCGACCATTTATTCTGTTTGTCTATAGTGACGTCACACACAATGTCCAAAGTTTGGTGAGACAATGAAAGGATTCAGAGCGAAGACAGGAAATTGGTTAATATACTAATATACAATAAACTGCTTTATAGTTGCCACTTTGCATTTAAAACCGTACTGCGTAGTTTCACGGGAGTAAATCAAGACGGCGGAATCCAACTTGTATTCAAATGTTTTGACAACGTTTTCTCTTATGTAAGTATAAGACCATTTGTTTGAAATACGAGCGTGCAGACGTCTTTCTCTCTAAGCAGAAAAAAAATCGTGACGTCAGTACAGTTGGTTAGACGTTATAAAATAAAAGCGACTAAAAGGGACAGAAACCACTTAACTTTCACAAAGGACGGCACGGGGTTTGTTTGTGTCCTGAGGAAGGCGAAAACCGAAACGTTGACCCATGTCATCCTTTGTGAAAGTTTAAGCGGTTTCTGTCCTTTTTTATGTCGCTTTTATTTGCTGAACTTGTGTTGTAGAGATCGCGAAAAGTCACTGCATTTCGATGGAAATTTCTAGACCATCCCAGAACATGCGAGTGCAGTAACGTCAGCAGATTACGTAACCTCAGAAAGATTCCGTACTTGCCAGTATGTTACAGAATGTTCTAGATCTGACCTGTTAGTATATAAGCAGCACTGCACAGCGTTCTGGGTTCTTCCTCTTTCATGAGTTTGTTCTTACGCATCTTCTGTTAATAAAGTATTGGAGTTCCAGCCTGTTGTATCCCGTGTCTTCTCTGCGAGTGCACCGAGAGAGCGACATAGCAGGAGAAAAATACAACAGAAATATTTGGCGTCGCCGACAGGATTCGACATTGATCTACCTACGAAGGGACAGTACTCTCCAGTACTCAAGAAACTCCAACTACAGAAGTTGCACCCCTTCAACTGTTGCAGCAGCGAAAATTGACGACTGACCATGGCAGAGACAGCGGAGCTGATAAAATTGCTTAGAGAGCAATTAGAACAGCAGAAGGAACAGATGAAGATTCAAATGGAACAGCAGAAGGAACAAATGGAACAGCAGAAGGAACAGATGAAGGAACAGATGAGAATTCAAACAAAGCAGCATGAAGAAGAATTAGCAGTCCAAAGAGAGCAGATGGGTGCGTTGATGAAGATGATTCAAGTTCAGACACCGACTGGGGATTCCAGCGCAAGTACCCGTCCTCATACTTCTACTGTTTCGACCGCCGCTATTCCACCTTTCGCTGCCTTTGATTCCACTTCAGAACTGTGGCCTGACTACTGGTCAAGGTTCTGCACATTTCTTGTCGCCAACGCCGTTCCTGACGACCGCAAGGCTCAAGTCTTCCTCACTAATCAGACTCCGGCTGTCTACAAGCAACTGGCAAATCTGGCTGCTCAACAGAATCCAAAAACGGACATCAACAGTCTGACGATGGACCAAATCGTCAAGTTCATGAAAGAACAATTTGACCCAAAACTGTTCATAGTGCGAGAACGTTTCAAGTTCTGGAGCAACATGGAACGGAAGCCAGGCGAAACACTCCAGGAGCTGGCAGCCCGTATACGTCAAGACGCGGCTACCTGTGACTTTCCTTCGATCAAAGATCCACAAGATGAAGCTCTTAGGCAGAGATTCATTTGTTCTGTCAACAACGAAGCTGTCTTGAAGGCTCTTTTCAAGGTCAAGGATACCGAGTTGGATTTTGCCAAGGCTGTCAAGATCGCCATTGAGACTGAAGACGCGGCAAAGGTGGCCAAGGAAACTGTCTACGGTTCCAAGCCCAGACCGGTCAACAAAGTCAAGATGAACAACAAAGGGGGTCGACCAAAGAACCACCAGCAGTCTAACTCCACGACCAGCGATTCAGCAAAGTGCTACAGGTGTGGAAAGTCTCATAGAGCAACAGACTGCTACTACAAAGACTCCAAATGCAACTTCTGTCAGAAGATAGGACATTTGGAGGCTGTTTGCAGGAAAAAACTGCATCAGCAGCAACAAGGGGGACGACAGTCTGCAAAATCTTCAGTGAAAAGTATCACAAATGCAGAGCTCGTCAAAGCCATCCTCGGCGAAGTTCCCCAAGATACTCCTAGGTTGGACGTTCCAGTCACAATCCAGGATCAACAGTTCACGATGGAGCTGGACACCGCAACCACAGGAAATTTTGTTTCTGTGCCAGTCTGGAAACAACTGGGAAAACCGAAGCTGGATGACGTCACACATCGGTACGAGTCTGCCAGCAAGCACGACCTACCCGTGTTGGGCACCTTCATGGGCCAGACTAAGGACCCAGTGACTGGTAAACAGAGCTCCATTCCCTACATCGTCACCAAGATCCCTGATCTCAACCTACTTGGACGAAACGCGATCCAGGCTCTGGGAATTTCAGTGGACAATGCCCTTGGACTGAAGAGCATAGAGAGTCAAGTCAAGAGCGAGGGTGCAAAAGAATCGCATCCGAAGACCTCCAGCACAACTTATGCTTCTCTTCAAAAGGATTGCCACACTCTCTGCGACAAGTTCCCAGATCTCTTCAAGGAAGAATTGGGATGTCTGAAGGATTTTGAGCTGGAAATCAAGTTCAAGTCCGACGCGAAGCCGGTTTTTCACAAGGCAAGGCCGGTTCCGTTCGCTCTTCGTGATGACCTGACGAAAGGCTACGAAGAAGGCATCGCCAAAGGAGTCTGGAAGCCAGTCCAGTTCAACGACTATGGAACACCAGTTGTTCCAATTCGTAAGACAAACAGTACAGGCGCCCTGAAGCCAAAACTGCGGATCTGTGGTGACTACTCAGTTGGGATCAACGATCAACTTGCTGATCACCGTCACCCAATGCCTCTCCCAGAGGAACTGATGCAAAAGCTGGGAGGAGGATTCGGTTACACGAAGATCGACCTCGCTGATGCCTACAACCAGATCAAGCTGGCACCAGAAAGTCAACGCAGACTAGCCCTCAGCACTCACCGTGGGGTACTTCTGCAACAACGACTACCTTTCGGAATCAAGTCAGCACCTGGTTATTTTCAGGAGATCATGGAAAATCTGACCAGTGATCTGCCTGGAGTTGCCGTCTTCCAAGATGACATACTCACCAGCGGGAAGGATGCCAAAGATCATCTGAGCAACCTGGAACGACTACTCACGCGTCTGAACGACAAAGGACTCAGATGCCGTCGTGAAAAATGCCTGTTTGCTCAACCCAGTGTGGAATACCTTGGACACACTCTATCGGCTGAAGGAATCTCCAAAGGATCCAAAGTCGAGGCAGTCTTGAAGATGCCACCACCTACGGACGTCTCAAGCTTGAAGTCTTTTCTGGGCTCAGTACAGTTCTACGGGAAATTCATCCCAAACCTGGCTACTATGGCAGAGCCGCTCTACCGCCTGACAAAGAAGGCAAGTCCCTGGAAGTGGGGAGAAGAGGAACAAGCAGCTTTTGAACAGCTGAAGAATGTGCTTTCCTCTGATCAAGTCCTTGTACACTTCGACCCTGAAAAGCCTGTGGGGCTGGCTTGTGACGCATCCAACGTTGGAATTGGAGCAGTACTGTTTCATCGCTATCCGGATGGAAGCGAGCGCCCAATTGCCAATGTGTCCAAGACTCTTACAGCTGCAGAAAGAAACTACAGCCAAATCCACAAGGAAGCCCTAGCCATCATCTATGGTTTGCGGAAATTCTACCAGTATCTGTACGGACGACAGTTCATACTGGTGACTGATCACAAGCCCCTGACGGCGCTGTTCGGACCAAAGAAAGGGACACCACTTCTTGCAGCTAACAGACTAGCTCGGTGGGCCCTATGGCTGAACCAGTTCGACTACACGATCGAGTACCGGAAAACTGCAGATCACGGCAATGCAGATGCCCTCAGTCGCTTGCCTTCTGGAGACGACATCGACTTTGACAGGGAGGAGAGTGGGGAAGACACGGACATGGTGTGCGCCATCCGAGTTCTCAGTCTTCAAGTCAAACCCTTCGACTCCAACATCCTTCGTCAAGAGTCAGGCAAAGATCCAGTGATAGCTACAGTGATGCGCTACGTGCGCGAAGGATGGCCGCTGAAGCACGCTGAGATCAACGAAGAAGTCAGAAAGTTCCAGAAGTTGTCTGATTCTCTCAGTACCTGCCACGGATGCCTCATCTATGGTACAAGAGTTGTGATTCCACAAAGCCTGCAGCCCAAGATCCTTGATCTTCTGCACATCGGACACTTCGGCATGGAACGCATGAAGCAGTTAGCAAGAACTGCAGTATACTGGCCCGGTATCGACGCTGCAATAGAGATGACGAGTCGACGATGTGACTCCTGCGGCGAACATCAAAACAAGCCATCCAAACCGCCAGTTCATCCCTGGATGTTACCAGAGAAGCCATGGAGCCGAGTTCACGTGGACCACGCCATCAACTTCATGGGCACCAACTGGCTGGTGATCACGGATGCTTACTCAAAGTACCCATGCATCCACCCAACGTCATCCACGTCCACTAGAGCTACTCTAGACCTGCTGGAAGAAGACTTCGCTCACTTCGGATACCCACACACGTTGGTCTCCGACAATGCAACCACCTTTGTTTCTGAAGAGTTCCAGAGCTGGTGCAAGGAACGTGGGATCACGCACCTGACAGGAGCGCCCTATCATCCTGCTACCAATGGAGCTGCAGAACGGCTGGTGCAGACATTCAAGCAAGCTCTCAGGAAGTCTTCTCTGCCCCCGAAGCGAGCACTTCAAGAGTTTCTGATGCAGTACCGGAGAATGCCAACATCCTGCGGATTCTCTCCGAGTGAACTCTTGATGTCCAGGCAGATTCGGACAAGGATCGACACTTTGCTTCCCTCGCCAGCACACATAGCTCAGGGCAAGCAATCCAAGGAGGCATCTAAAACACAGGTGACTCCAGACTCTGGAGGTGTCGCCAAGGTGACCAGGCAATACAAGGCTGGAGATCCAGTATATGCACTGTACTATGGACCTCACCATGCCAAGCAGCCCAGATGGGTACCAGCAGTGGTCAAGAAGTCTACGGGTACTCGCTGCTTCAACGTCAAGGTAGTTCCTCGTGGCCCAGTTTGGAGACGACACTGGGAACAGTTGCGCCCACGTTACGCTTCTGAAGAGGACAACGAACCTGGTGATTCAGCAGATGTCTCTGAGCTTCCGATCGACCATCCGTTGGAGATTCTGGAGAATGTGCCACCGACACAGAACCAGAGCAGACCACGACTGCCCAGGACCAAGCCACCTGTTCCTGAGTATGGTCCAGACAACCCCAGACGATCCAAAAGAACACCAAAACCCAGAGACAGACTTTGTTGTTGAAGTTTGTTGTGAAACAACAATTTTGGTAGGGAGGTGTTGTAGAGATCGCGAAAAGTCACTGCATTTCGATGGAAATTTCTAGACCATCCCAGAACATGCGAGTGCAGTAACGTCAGCAGATTACGTAACCTCAGAAAGATTCCGTACTTGCCAGTATGTTACAGAATGTTCTAGATCTGACCTGTTAGTATATAAGCAGCACTGCACAGCGTTCTGGGTTCTTCCTCTTTCATGAGTTTGTTCTTACGCATCTTCTGTTAATAAAGTATTGGAGTTCCAGCCTGTTGTATCCCGTGTCTTCTCTGCGAGTGCACCGAGAGAGCGACATAGCAGGAGAAAAATACAACAACTTGTAATCACTTCGCAGTCATTACCGTTTCCTTTTCCAGACGTTATTAGTTGATTTTCTTTCCCATGAAAACTGTATCTGCTTCCGCAGACCATAACTTCAAGTCTGCCTGCAGCCGGAGACTGTGTGTCGACGCGAAGCTTGGGGGCCGGTTATCAACTATAATTCTATAGAAAACGAGTTGACACCTTACTACAGTGTGACGACGTGTGTATGCTGATATCAGTTTCACACTTGTACACGTACGTGGCTTTACCTAAAAGCAATCATCGTCGAAACGTTTATATCACAGTAGCACCAGTGAATATCCCCGTCATCTCGATTGACGCCTATCAAAGGCAAAGTCTATCGATTTTCTCCCGTTAAGAGAGAGAGAGAGGGGGGGGGGAGATGGAGAGAGAGAGAGGGAACGAACCAACGAACGAACGAAACTTTATTTTACAAGGATAAAAGATTAGGTACGCAGACGTGTCTTACATCTTGAGAGAGAGAGAGAGGGAGAGAGAGAGAGAGAGCCCTGTAATATGCGTATGGTGTATTTTGAATGGCAAGCATAACTAACATTAACCCTGTTAACACGAAATTGTAAATACTGATCTTTCAAACATTTTTTTTCACCCTTTCCTTTCACCAAGCCATATTCACGTCAAATTTACCCTCATTCAACCAGAAATAACTTAATCGTTAGTTCATATAAAATATTTTCAATACAGTTTAAACAATGGTTCTTGAGTAAGCTAGTTTCAAAGTTATACAGATATGAAAGATATCTGTACACAAGGTCAGATAATTTCTGTTGGTCACAACTCATTTTTGAGCAAAAGCAAAAGAGTCTGGTTTTCACAGAGACAGTGGCTAAGAACTTTCCGGTACTCCCAAAGACCATCATTGAAGGTGAGTTTACTTTGAGGGCACGTGTATACAATTTTAACTGTAATTTTGTTATAATGTCTGCCATTTCATGGCCCCAAATTTGGCATTCATAGTTGAGGACTTTACCTAACACATCAGGCTCTTCAGTATATGCTTTCAAACATTCATTCAGTAACTAACTACTCGTAATTAGTTTTCTATGACAAGACAATAATATCATTCCCCAGCAACTATTTAGGTTTTCCTGGCTTCGCTTATTCTTAAAAATGGGTTTAATTAATTAGTCTTTTGGAATAAACCCGGTTGTAAGTACTAAATTCAACAGTTTTGTGTAAACTTTTACTATTTTGATACTAGCAGCTTTCAGAAATTCATGTAAGATACTATCCAGACCACATGCTTTATTGTTTTCCAAACTGTTAACACCTTTAATGACTTCAGCCTCTGCAACTGTTTCATTCACTGAGTACTGACGGTCACTAGGCAGAGTAAGGAATTCCATTCACAGAGTGACCGCGCTCTCGGTTTACATCATTCACGGAATTGTCCACTCCCCGCTACTTTCAGCTGTACTGTCCCGTCCCACATTTTGCAACTTAGTCTCTTCCCCGCATTCTTTTGTTATATTTGTAGTGTACTTTTTAATCGCCTCTAGTTTGTTGCCCGACAAGTATTAATCATCACGCTCATATATTTTGAGCCGAATCTGTGTTGCCTTATTACATCTAACGATTCATATAATCCGCATGTAACTTTCATTGGAATAAGTGAACACTCTGATTTTTACTCTCTTGTCAGCTGTTTCTTTCGAGAGATAGTGTAAGTTTGATGAGTGACTGTGTACGTAGAAATGTGTGGCACGTACGCCCAACAGTATGATGCAATACTCTTTCGCACTTCAGTCATCCTTAACACACATGTCAGAGTAGCTCACTAAACTAAATCTGTAGCGTTCACGACAACCAAGACGACCCTTACACCCGGGGCGCTACACAATCACATCATTTAACAAAGTAGTCTGCTCTTGATGTTCATCTGCGGCAAAACCATTGTCACTCTCTCCGCCGTTCATATTCTTTTTTTCTTTTTCTTTAATACCCCATCTCTTTACCAGCTCCACTGGTGTTCCTCCCAGATTATGGGTGGAATCCACGGAGGGCTCGGACGCTGGGGCAAATTTTATTATGCATGATGATGGAGATGAGGATGAGGGTAAGATGATGCTATGAAGGTCCGTGTGGTTTGGGGGGAGCCGGGGTGGCCGAATGGTAGAGCGTTGGACTCTCAATGCTCGGGTCGTGAGTTCGAATCCCGCCGGCTGGGGCCAAATATTTGTGCTAGCCCTTTTTCTCGTTGCCCCGTCTTTGATATCACCCTTATGTGGCGGAGAAGGACGTTCAACTCCCAAACACCCAGCCACCCACCCCGTGTGGTTTGGGACTGCGGGACAGGGCCGCATTCCATGCTTCCTGTCATAAATATCCCGGGGTTAACCAGGCCCGCTCTGGGTAGGAGCCGACCTAGGTAGGAAAAATCCCACTAGCCTCGGCTGGGACACGAACCCGGGTCTCCCGGTCCATGGTCCGAAGTACTAACCACTACACTACGGGGACCGGTTTATTCATATTCTTAAACATTATTTTCAGCAAATGCGTCACTATCTGGCATCTTTGGAGGGCCATCCCTCTTTATACCAGTTAAAATATCCCAATATTTTCTTCTTCTTTTTTTGAAGTGCTTCCTTTTTCACATTCTTTTGCTGCTTTAGATTTTTCCTCCAGGAATCTCTTTTTTTTTTTTTTTTTGCTACCACAGCACTTTGCCGGCTCCAGTGGTGTTCCTCCCTGGTAATGGGTGGAATCCACGGAGGGCTCGGAAGCTGGGGCAATTTTTGTTACGCATGATGATGGAGATGAGGATAATGGTAAGATTGGTGCTATGGAGGTCCGTGTGGTTTGGGACTGCGGGACAGGGCCGCATTCCACGCTTTCTGTCATAAATATCCCGGTATTAACCAGGCCCGGGAACTACGGCGCCTGCGGTGCCGGCCGTGTAATCATCCACATCATAAGACGTGTCATACCAAGGGAAGCACCCCCAAAGTCGCACCCGTGAAGTGGGTGAAGCTCGGCCGTGTGGCAACAGCCTCCCCATTGGGCCCATAGCACACCCGCTCTGGGTAGGAGCCGACCTAGGTAGGAAAAATCCCGCTTGCCTCGGCTGGGACTCGAACCCGGGTCTCCCGGTCCATAGTCCGAAGTGCTAACCACTACACTACGGGGGCCGGTTCAAATTATTTTTGTCGGCTAAATGTTCTCGTCCTGCTTTTGTCTTCATTTTACAAGCACCAAGTTCGCTACTAGGGTAGAGCAGCTGGTGCCTACAAGTCTCGTGTGTCACGAGAGAAGGAGAATATGATCGGCTGTATCACCGCCTGATCTTCATTTTCCGGATACTTGAAGGGAATTAGACATTTATATATTCATTCCATAGTAATGGAAACAGCATCACAGGACGGGCTAAACTTTCATAGGCAAGTCTCTGTGGTACAAGGATGAGGTGGGGTGGGTGTTTGGGAGTTTAACGTCCTTTTCCACCGTATACGGGCGATATCAAAGACGGGGCAACGATGAAAAAGCCAGCACAATATTTGGCCCCAGCCGGGATTCGAACTCAAGACCCGAGCATTGCAAGTCCAACGCTCTACCATTCGGCCACCCCGGCTCCCCCATCTGTGGTACATGTACAAACGCATGTCACTGTAGGGGGAGCCGGGGTGGCTGAATGGTAGAGCGTTGGAATTTCAATGTTCGGGTCGTGAGTTCGAATCCCGGCTGGGGTCAAATGTTTGTGCTGGCCTTTTTCTCGCTGCCCCGTCTTTGATATCACCCTTACATGGTGGAAAAAGACGTTAAACTCCCAAACACCCACCCCACTCACCCGCACGTCACTTTAGATCTCCCGCAGAGACAATGTTGCAAGTGTAACTCTAACAATGACGTAGGAAAACTACGTCATCGATGCCGACGTGCATGTAACCTAACGAATATTACATGTAACTCCGACGGACCAAAGACTGACTAGATCCGCTACGGTGCCAGGTTTCACGTCTGCCCTACACGCTGAGAGAAAACTCTGATCACACCTTGCATCCACGTAAACACTGCATTTTTTTTTTTTTTTATTTTATTTTTTTTAAGTAATGGCATCTGTGATTGTGACTCAGCTTTATCGACATTTTCCCTGCGAAACAAGATCAAGATCCGGATCTTCAACTCAAATGTGAAGTCGGTCCTACTCTATGGCTCGGAGACATGGCGCACCACCAAGACAAGCTCCCACAAAGCTGCAAACCTTCATCAACAGATGCCTCCGCAACATTCTCAACATCAGATACCCACTGGTGATCACCAACCAAGACCTCTGGGAGGGAACAAGACAGGTCCCCATCGAGCAGGAGATCAAGAAAAGGAAATGGGGATGGATCGGACACACTCTGCGAAAGTCAACATCAAATGTCACCAGGCAGTCCCTTGACTGGAACCCCCAATGAAAGCGCAAAGTGGGCCGACCGAAGAAGACCTGGCGGAGGAGTACGGACGCTGAAGCCAAGGCCGCCGGGACGACGTGGGCCGAACTAAAGAGGGCGTCCCAGAACCGAGTGCGCTGGCGGAGTGTGGTTGCAGCCCTATGTTCCCCAGGGAATAAAGAGGATTAAACTAAAAAACTAAACTTTATCGACATTTCATGGTATGATACCTCACTACTGTCTCACTGCCTGACTACAAGTGGAATGATCACTTTTTCTTTTTGTATGTGTCGGTTCAAACCACGATTTTACCTCTAGATTTCTAGCATGGCTACAAAAGATGTACCGCGCGTAAGATCTCGGCTGGCGACGCTACATCTGGCAGTTTGAGTCGTATACCGTAGCAGACTTAGAGCATTTCTTCTGCCTACGTAGACTGTGTCGTCTGCTTCACTTTTGTTTACCGCTGGCACACCACGTGATGTGTCACGTTGTCAATACGCAATCGAACATGGCGAGGAAAAATCGTCGGCTAGCCTCTCGAATGGAACAAAAGCCCTCGCTGCGATTTATTCACAGTCAGTTTTACTGCCAGGGTATGCTTGTCGTAAACGCTACGTTATTCTTGACCATTCTAGACTGTTCTTTTGATTTACAAAGGACATTGTTTTGAGTCGCCACAAATTCTCCGTTTCCTACCGGTTCTGTAGAGGCATGGACTCCAAGCCAAGACGTATCATTGGCTTGGTTCCCGAGTTAGTTAAACTCCCAAACACCCACCCCACCCACACGCACGTCACTGTACATCTCCCGCAGAGACGATGTTACAAGTGTAACTCTGACAATGACGTAGGAAAACTACGTCATCGATGCTGACGTGTATGGTGCACCAAAACGCACTTCTCCGCCTCATTTAGACTAATGCTCTCTCTCTCTCTCTCTCTCTCTCTCTCTCTCTCTGTGTGTGTGTGTGTGTGTGTGTGGTAATGTGCCCAGGGGCCGGGGTCATGACGCGTGCGTAAAAAGTGTTCGTAGCAGTGTTCGTATCAACGTTCGTAGGGCAAAACTGAACGTAGCAAAGAACACTACTTACGAACACATTTTCGCGGGTCACGACGTGCACTTTGGCTGTTTCTTAGCTACGTACGGAAACTCGCCCTTTTCTATTTCAGACGTGCGGATTTTCCCCAAAACAAAATGGCGGCAAGCTGGAATCTCATTGACAAGAAACAGCGTAAAAAACGCGATGTCAATTTTTCTGACGCAGAATTCCGCGTCTTATTTGATGCAGTACAGGAACATCATAATGTATTGTTTGGAACTCTGAACGGGACTGTTGTCACTGTTTATGGAAAGAAGACATCGACTTTACTCAGTAACCCCATCCAGAGATATATATGTGTGTATAAAAAATAATAAAAAGTAATAAAGGAATTTAAAATAACAAACCAACCAACAAGTAAGAAGAAGAAGAACACTTATAGTGTTGTGATGAATTTTATTTTGTATTTTTGTGTTTTTTGTATGAAGATGAAGATGAGAATGAGTATGAAAAGTGAGGTGAAGCAATGGTTGATCTTTAGTTTATATCATTGTGAGATTGTTGTCTGGTGTGGTGTATGTGGGTGTTGTGTATGGTTGTTGTGGTTTTGCTGTAGGGTGTTTGAAGTGTGATGAGAATGTTGTGGGTGCAGGTGCAGATGTGAATAATTTGTGTGTATGTGTAGATAAGGGTGGTGTAGATATGGTTGTGGAAGGTAGTGGTATGGGTGTATGGTTAATAGTGTTGCAGGTGTACTAAATTGCAATTGTAGTGTGTATCAGTATGCATGTGTGTTGATTAATGTTTGTCAGTATGAGCATGTGTTGCTTTGTTAGGTGTTTGTAAAAGTGGTTGGTGAGGGCGTCTGTATGGTTATGTGGCTGGGTTTGGAAGCAGAGTTTTTTTTAGTGTGGTGGAGGTAGGAGTGGTCTGTGTGTTGTGGCATGTGTGGGTGTAGGGTGTTCGGAGTATGATGAGGATGTTGTGGGTGTAGACGCTGATGAGGGTTTGAATGATGTGTATGCGTGTGTAGATGCAGATGTGGAGAATGTTGCAGGCAGGAGTTTAGATGAGTTTGTTTCACGTGTATGTGTGGATGAGGGTGGTGGTGCGGTTTGAAGAGGTGTGGATGTGGAGGTGTATGGGCGTGGTGTATGTGGTGCAGGTGTTGATGTAGATTGTATGCGAACAAGTTTAGATCTGTAGTTGTGTGTGCTGAGGTGTGTTCTGGTTTAGATCTGTAGTTGTGTGTGCTGAGGTGTGTTCTGGTGTCATGAATCTTTAGTGTATATCATAGTGAGTTTGTTGTCTGGTGTGGTGTATGTGGGTGTTGTGTATGGTTGTTGTGGTTTTGCTGTAGGGTGTTTGAAGTGTGATGAGGATGTTGTGGGTGCAGGTGTAGATGTGAATGTGAATAATTTGTGTGTATGTGTAGATGAGGGTGGTGTAGATATGGTTGTGGGAGGTAGTGGTATGGGTGTATGGTTAGTAGTGTTGTAGGTGTGTTGATTAGTGTTTGTCAGTGTGAGTATGTGTTGCTTTCGGAGGTGTTTGTAAAAGTGGTTGGCGAGGGCATGTGTATGGGTGTGTGACTGGATTTGGGAGCAGAGTTTTTTTCAATATCCCTACAAAACCAGCCAGTAAGTATTTATTCCTTTCTACAGTTATAAAAAAAACTCTGCTTCCAAACCCAGCCACATAACCATACAGACGCCCTCACCAACCACTTTTACAAACACCTAACAAAGCAACACATGCTCATACTGACAAACATTAATCAACACACATGCATACTGATACACACTACAATTGCAATTTAGTACACCTGCAACACTATTAACCATACACCCATACCACTACCTTCCACAACCATATCTACACCACCCTTATCTACACATACACACAAATTATTCACATCTGCACCTGCACCCACAACATTCTCATCACACTTCAAACACCCTACAGCAAAACCACAACAACCATACACAACACCCACATACACCACACCAGACAATAATCTCACAATGATATAAACTAAAGATCAACCATTGCTTCACCTCACTTTTCATACTCATTCTCATCTTCATCTTCATACAAAAAACACAAAAATACAAAATAAAATTCATCACAACACTATAAGTGTTCTTCTTCTTCTTACAGTACTCCTCGCTTAACGTCACTACCGTTTAAGGTCACACCTCTGATAAGATCAATCAGGTTGTTGGTCCCGGCCAAAAGCCTTCTTTGTACCATTTAGAATTCCTCGCTTAGCGTCACCTCGGATAAGGGAAAACCTCGGATTACGTCACCCCCGTTTTGGTTCCCAAATGGAGAAGACTACCGCTTAAGATGAAATCCATGTGATGAGAGTGGCTTCCCTTGGAAACAACACCCGGATTTGCACTGCGAGGTGAAGACGAAACAGACGATTTTTAAATTTCATTTTTATTCCATGAGATGATACCCAAAGACTGAAAATGGAAACTGGAAAGGGGGAAAGGGGGGGGGGGCTTGTTTTTGATGAACTGACGATAAAGATAGTTTACCGCAGATGAGTATACATGTACTTACAAAAGATTTCTTATTTCGTTGAGGGTCCTTTTAGATCTAGAAATTGGTACAATCTTTGTGAAAGAGATAAGAGCTACAATGCAGGGAGCAATGTGGCGAGATGATGGTGGTGGTGGTGATACTTATGTTGTTAGAGAGGGAGGGGGGGGGGAGAGAGCGAGAGACCTGGTTAACTTCTTGGCTTAGTCGGAAGGCAAGTTGAAGTACTTTTGCAGTTCACGAAACAGTGCAACCATCCCTCAACCATGTAACAGGGGCAAGATGTTTGGAGGGAGCTTGACATCTGGGGGGGGGGGGGATCCACAGGGTTCGGGAAAAAAAAGGGGGGAGGGGGGGTATATGCATTTGCGTTCGTTTGTGCTTGCGCGCGCGCGTGTGTGTGTGTGTAGAATTACATATTTTGGCGGAAAGTCTTTCGGTCTAAAATGTGAAAAAAATGACATAATCGCCAAAAATTGAGCTCCTCGGATAAGATCAAGTTTTTTACTGGTAGTTGATCTTATCAGAGGACTGTTTAGCGTGCCCCTCGGATAAGATCAAAAAAAATTTTGGTCCCGTGGGGGGTCACCTTAAGCGAGGAGTACTGTACTTGTTGGTTGGTTTGTTATTTTAAATTCCTTTATTACTTTTTATTATTTTTTATACACACATATATATCTCTGGATGGGGTTACTGAGTAAAGTCGATGTCTTCTTTCCATAAACAAACCTTTCTTTAGATTTCCCCCTTGAAAAATAGAGGTAGTCCCAAACCTACCACACAGCATCACACGTGAAAACCAAACTCGCCGCATCCACGACGTGTGTAAATTTAGTATAGAATCCGCATGCTTGTAAAAAGTCTCTGTTTGTTTGACCCAACCCTACACTAGCCGCCGTAAAACATTTTAGCAAAATAAACACAAACGAAGATGTCAGCGACTGACAGGTGGTCTCCCCCATATATTTCGCATGTGTTTTAGGCCTATGGAAAACATAAGTACTTTCAAAGTTCCGGAGAATGAACGAAAGATCTAGTTTGGCTATCACTGCTGTACGTAGGCTACGCAGTGCATTTCGTTCGATGTGTTCAAGTAAAACTAGTACGGAACACAGAAAGATCGAATAGCTGTTCGAGAGATCCAAAGATGGACGCATCCGCTGAATACTTCCTGCTAACTCAGCATTAATCATATCTGCGACCGACGATCCAGCAGAATCTATGTTGTGATATGGTTTTACAATGGTTAGAATGAAGTTCAGCCGGATGATTTTGTTCTCTCTCTCTCTCTCTCTCTGTGTGTGTGTGTGTTTTGTGAATTTAGATGCAGCTAGCCGCTAGCACAGTTTAAGTTACCGTGATTTGTAAAGTTGTCCGAAAAAAAAATAAAAAAAAATTACGGTGTATCTACGTCAGCCGCGTGTGTTTACTGTTTGTTTACACTGCATGCACACGTACCACTTGAGGTCTTTTTTTTTTTTTTTTTTTTTTTGAACAAGAAAGCGAAAAAAATGGTTGTTTTTTCAACAGGAATACCAAAAGAAGTTCAGCCGGATGATTTCTGATTCCAAGGTCTTTGCTACGATTGTACTTACGAACGGGGGAAGGCAGGCGTAAAGTTACGAACAGACCTACGAACAAAACTGCCGTACGTACGCGTCGTGACTCTCGATTTTCGTACCGAAACCGTTCGTACCGCTACGAACGTTCGTAAAGCAGAAACGTACGCGTCGTGACCCCGGCCCCCGGTCTGTATATCCGAAAATACTCAGTGGCTTCAAATCTGGGGACTCCAAATATAATTATCAGCCTGCCTTCGGCCTCGGGCTACAACTTTCTTCTCTGTCACCTCCCTGTAACTACACCTATGGCCCTACCTCCCGAAAACCAGCGTACAATACTATGATGTATCGTGTGTCAGGAGAGAAGAATATCACCGCATGAATCTCCGTTTCCCGGATACTTGGAGGAAATAAAACTTGTTCTTCATTGTTTCTGGCTTGAATTTCTTACCTTTCTTTGTCTACACAACTCACATTGACGTCAGTAACGGGAAGGGGGAGGGGCCGGGGGAGTACGGGTGAAGCAAGCCTGGGGTGGTAGTGTTGGTGGGAAGGGGGAGGAAGGGGGGGGGGGTAAGGGAGAGGGGGGCATGAGTGAGTTACAGGAATGAAGAGCTTTTTGGGTGAACAGCTGCTTCGTTCTCACTATCGATCCTCAAGGTATCACGCAACTTCACCACATGTTGTGTAGTTTGTAAAGTGGAATTTGCTTCTACCCTCCCCGGTTCAAATCCCCAGTGGATCCCTCGATCTCTATATATTCGGTGTGCAAAGAATTTAAACGTGTTATTATTAAAACCGGATAGATTTTTGATAAATATTTACACCTTGTTTTATCGTCTTCCTTCTTATTTTAATCTGGCGAAGAAGGACCGTGATTAGCCGCGAAACAGTCTTGGTTGCTTGCGCGGCGTTAAGCCCTAAATAACTAACTAACTATTCAAGGCTAGGCAAGTTTTGAATTTGTAAGCTAGTACTGAGGAATAGGGTGGAGCGCGTGTGGGCTTTTCCTAGCACAGAGATCCCATCTTTAACTGAGTTGAACTGTACTCTCGGCAAACTCCCTGTCCGGAAGTGACGACAACACTCAAACGGCATGGAGTTTACAAGTTATGCGATCGTTGAACAAGCATAAATGAAAACAGTGTCAGGATTAGGATGGAATCATCAGGTCACTTGTGTTCAACACAAGGAATGGTTTGTAAGTTGTTTCTCTATGGATGGGGATGGGGATGGGGCAGATTTGGCTTCGTGTAGCAGCGAGTTTCAGTGATAAAAACACGAGACTGCGACGTTTCTCCACACAAGAAATCCCTTCACCACCCAGTCACGTGACGATATCTGGGTCACAGACACCAATACGTACCTACACACTATCCTGCTGCATTCTTCTTGGCGGGCCAGTTGTGCGGTGTGTGTGTGTGTGTGTGTGTGTGTGTGTGTGTGTGTGTGTGTGTGTGTGTGTGTGTGTGTGTGTGTGTGTGTGTGTTACAGCAGATATCTCCCAAAGAACCTCGTTGAATGGCTTGGTACTACCACTTGAGATAAAATGGGAAGTCAAAATCTCCCGAGGTACCTTTCAGGATTTTTCTCTTACCGCACGTTTAAAGAGTTGCCGTCCATTTAAAGAAATCAATACCGAAATCGTTTTCGACGAAACGTCACAGTCTCGTTTTGATTCACTTAAACTTGCTGCTGCCGCGCACAGCAAAATCTGCCCCATCCCATAAAAAAAAACTCCAGCAACAAAATGGACAAAACAGCAAATATTCGGAGAGACAACTTTCTGGGATGGGTCCCTTCCTTCTTCCTATGTTCGCCACTCAACACTCATGCGAGAACCCTCCATTTGTGAAACTGCTTTATTCTTTGTCGCAGAACACAACTGACCTATAGTGTTTTCGCGTTTGTTTTGTTGTTGTTTTTTTAATTTGTTGTTGTTGTTTTGTTTGTTGTGTTGTTGTTTTTTTCGCGGGGGGGGGGGGGTGTTGACGTTTCAGTGTTTGTTTCTTGTTGTTGTGGTTGTTGTTTTATCGTGAATGGATTTTACGAAACTCTTTCGGCGTGTTTGCAAGTTCGCTACTGACTAGCGTGGTGTAGAAGCTGGTGCGCACACGGCGTATCGTGTGTCCCGAGAAAAGGACAATAAGATTGGCTGTATCCCCGCTTGATCTTCATGTTTTTCGGATGCCAGGCGGATGTAGCAGAATTGTTTTTCCACATTAGTCTTACTTTTCCACACAACTTGACGAAGCGGAGGGGAACGGGATGGGGGGATGTGAGGCGATGACTGGGAGGGGGGAAAGGTATACGGGGCTGTGAGGGGTGGACAGAGAGGGGGGGGGGGGGGGGTAGGTATCGGACACGTCTATATACTGACTTGGCGGAAATAAGAAGAATTAGAGGCTGTCACGCACGTATCGTGTGTCTCGAGAAAAGGACAATAAGATCGGCTGTATCCCCGCTTGATCTTTTTTGCGGATGCCAGGCGGATGTAGCAGAATTGTTTTTCCACATTAGTCTTATTTTTCCACACAACTTGTCGAAGCGGAGGGGAACGGGATGGGGGGATGTGAGGCGATGACTGGGAGGGGGGAAAGGTATACGGGGCTGTGAGGGGTGGACAGAGGGGGGGGGGAGGTATCGGACACGTCTATATACTGACTTGGCGGAAATAAGAAGAATTAGAGGCTGTCACGCACGTATCGTGTGTCTCGAGAAAAGGACAATAAGATCGGCTGTATCCCCGCTTGATCTTTTTTGCGGATGCCAGGCGGATGTAGCAGAATTGTTTTTCCACATTAGTCTTATTTTTCCACACAACTTGTCGAAGCGGAGGGGAACGGGATGGGGGGATGTGAGGCGAGGCCTGGGAGGGGGGAAAGGTATGAGGGGCTGTGGGGGGAGGAAGAGGGGGTGTGGGGGGTGGGGGTAGATATCGGACACGTCTATATACTGACTTGGCGGAAATAAGACGAATTAGAGGCTGTCATGCACGTGTCTTGTGTCTCGAGAGAAGGGAAATATGATCGGCTGTATCCCCGCTTGATCTTCTTTTTTGCGGATGCCAGGCGGATGTAGCAGAATTGTTTTTCGTTGTTTCAGTGTTTTGTAGCTTGCATTTATTATCTTTCTTTGTCTGCAGAACACAATCTGACGTTAACGAGAGGAGATGTTGAAAGAGTGAATAGGCCTACGGTTTGTAGGCGGGGGGTGTGGGGGGGGGGGGGTGTGGATAAAGAGATCGATGGGACTGGAGATGGGGGGGGGGGGAGTGAAGTGTGTGAGAGGCCAGAATGAGTTCAAGCAACGGGGAGTGTGTGTGTGTGTGTGTGTGTGTGTGTGTGTGTGTGTGTGTGTATGTGCGTGCGTGCGTGCGCGTGTGTGTGTGTGTGTGTGTGTGTGTGTGTGTGTGTGTGTGTGTGTGTGTGTGTGTGTGTGTGTGTGTGAGGGACACGCACGCACGCACGCACGCACGCACACACTCGAGGACACACACACACACACACACACACACACACACACACACACACACACACACTGTGACACACACACACACACACACACACACACACCGATTTGGATAACACCCATCCACCCTATACGTAGGCCGCGCGCGAGTCTACAACACCGTGACCTTCACCTTTGACGCTAGCTCGCCTGGCGAAGAAGCTGACTTAGCCCCGGTGTAGTGTGTGTGAGCGTCGCAGTGTAAATTTCTCCAAAGCTTCGCTCGTGAATAGAGACGCCTCCTCCTCTACCGCCGCTGACCGTCAGAAATGGAGACAGTTGGAGGAGAGAACATTTTCAGAGGAAAAAGGATCGACAGCAAGCAGTATTCGGGACCGCTATGGCCGTTTCTCAAACAGAAGATGGAGTCATTCGGATCTCGCACGGCCTTGGTAAGCCGCTACGTACGGTATGTGACTGACCCACTTGCACGACGGGTTTGGGGGAGGGAACAGGTTTGTGCTGGTACGTGAACAGATAAACTACACTGACAACGCGTGCTCAGTCGAAGTAAGCTTATGCGGCTCAGCGTGACGAAATCAATTCAGTGTCACCGCTGTCTGTACTGGGTACTCAGGTAGTGTAAGTGCGCTGCCAAACCGGCACAAGCGTATTATACTTTTAGCAGTTCAGTTTCTGTGCACTGAGCGGGCTGACTTAGCCAGAGACAGATCGAATGTTGTGTGCCGCTGTGAGGCATGGCCACTTGGGAGCCGGTGAAAAGCAAAATGTACTCCCCGGCCCATTTGACTCCCCGGCCCATTTGACTCCCCGGCGCTTTTGTGCGCTGTCAACATAGTTATGTTAGACTGACCTAGACAGAGCGTGACGTCGGCTTCCCAACCCTGTTCCGGGTCCGTCGCTAGCAAACAACCCCTGTGACGACACGCAAGTCGGGATACCGAGATCGAGCCGAGCTAAGCGATACCTGAGAAGGGAAAACCAAACATACTGGGTGACAAGGAAAGTGGACAGTTGTGAACAACTTTCATGTCCCCGTGTTCTTTCACAGTGCGCACAGAAGCGGTGAAAACTGTCGCATTCACCGGCACAGTACATTCTCAGCCTGTTTAGAGATTATTGCGTGCACGAGTTGTCTCCCGTGCCGCAACAAGCACGCATTTTTCGTGGCAGAGCACAAAGCTGCCACGAAAAATGCATACTGCGGGTCTGTGTATGCACGGGGGACAACTCATGCAGGCAGTAATCTCGAAACAGGCTGAAAATGTACTGTGCTGGTGAATGCGACAGTTTTCACCACTTCTGTGCACACTGTGAAATAACACGGGGACTGGACCTCAAAGTTGTTCGCAACTGTTCGCAACTGTCCACTTTCCTTGTCACCGAGTATTTTTTTTTTCCTTCTTAGGCCGGTGTAACAGGCTGGAGCCGGTATACCCCTGGCTACTTTATACCCTCGGGTATAAAGTAGCCTAGGCCGGTTCAACCCCATGGGTATGGATCTGCCCAGGCCGGATTCAGAGTACACCCCGGGGTATAGTCTGGGCTAGGCCAGTTTACACGGGGGGGATAATCTGGGCTAGGCCAGTTTATACGGGGGGATAGTCTGAGCTAGGCCAGTTTATACGGGGGGATAGTCTTGGCTAGGCCAGTTTATACGGGGGTGTAGTCTGGGCTAGGCCAGTTTATACAGGGGTTTAGTCTGGGCGAGGCCAGTTTATACGGGGGTGTAGTCTGGGCTAGGCCAGTTTATACGGGGGGTATAGTGTGGGCGAGGCCAGTTTATACGGGGGTATAGTGTGGGCTAGGCCAGTTTATACGGGGGTATAGTCTGAGCTAGGCCAGTTTATACGGGGGGATAGTCTGGGCTAGGCCAGTTTATACGGGGGTGTAGTCTGGGCTAGGCCAGTTTATACGGGGGTATAGTCTGGGCGAGGCCAGTTTATACGGGGGTATAGTGTGGGCTAGGCCAGTTTATACGGGGGTATACTCCAGGCGGGGTATAATCTGGACTGCTACACCGGTAACACTTAGCTCGGCTCGGTATCGGTTAGCCCGACTTGTGCGTCCTCCAAGGAGCCTAGAGTTAGCGACGGACCCGGAACAGGGTTGTCGACTTCCTTAAGCTAGCGGAAAGTACGTCATCTTCATGGGTTCCGCGGTTGTTCAGAGGTGACGTGCGTTGAGTTACTGATGGAATCACTGTGCTTCCGGCATTAGCTATACTAGAAATGAATTACTTCCCTTGCTTTACGCTGCTGACGTCATTTTTGTGTGCGCGCGCGCTGTGTGTGTGTGTGTGTGTGTGTGTGTGTGTGTGTGTGTGTGTGTGTGTGTGCGTGCGCTCGCGCGCTTGTGTGCGGTGTGTGTGTGTGTGTGTGTGTGTGTGTGTGTGTGTGTGTGTGTGTGTGTGTGTGTGTGTGTGTGTGTAGCATAATTATTCTTATACAAGAGAATAATTGGAATTCCAGATTGACCCCTTGTGTGTGTGTGTGTGTGTGTGTGTGTGTGTGTGTGTGTGTGTGTGTGTGTGTGTGTGTGTGTAGCATATTTATTCTTATACATGAGAATAATTGTAATTCCAGATTGACCCCTACAAGCAACAGGAGCTGACCTATACAGAAGTTGTCAAGCGAGCCGAGGCTCTGGCCCGAGGGCTGATGAAACTGGGACTGAGACAGGGGACGTCACTGTGTATTTTTGCCCCCAACAGTGTGGAGAACGCGTTACTTATCCTGGCCACTCATGCTATTGGTGCAACTGTTCACGCTCCAAATCCAGCATCCTTACCAGGTATTCCGGGGGATTTTGTTTTGTTTTGTTGTTGTTGTTGTTGTTGTTTTTTTTGTTTTTTTTTTGTTGTTGTATTTTTGTTTTTTTGTTTGTTTGTTTGTTTGTTTGTTTTTTTTGGGGGGGTGTTGTTGGGGTTTTTTTTTCAGTTAAAACAGAAAACATCTTGCCCAGACTGATTGCCGAGAAATGTATGGCATCAAATTCTACGTGGAAAAAGAACCATTCTTCCGAGATATTCATTAGTTATGTATATCTGTTTTTTCATGTCCACCCGGCCATACTTACGGCCTGCCTTGGGCCCTGCCTGTGCATTGTCAATTCCAAACCAGTTAGGTGTCAGAAATTGGATCGTGCTGTCTCCAAACGCTCGGCGTTACTCTTGAGTATGTCCATTAGACGACTCCACTCCTGTCAATCAAAGGGGACGAGCCCCCAGAATTCAGCCAGTCGCGTGCATGATGAGCACAGCACTAGGCATGGTGTGGCAAACTTTCTTGCCAGACACTGCAAAGAATGAAGGACGTGTAGTTCGATATAACTGAAACATGGACAGAAAGCAGTAAGTCCATTGACGTCATTTGAGGAAAAAGACCATTACGTCAGCCTCTTTCCTCTCGAAATCTCCCTTTTTCCATAAATGACGTCATGGACGTACTGTGTGTTTTTTTTTCTGTTTTTTTTTTTTCCAATACACGGCAGAGAAAAGGGGCGGGACTTTGGCCTTAGGGCTGGTCGAATGGAGACGTGTGTTAGTGGCCGTGCATTTTGGATCATGTCAAGATCGCTCACAGAAGTCCAGAATTGTGCGTGTGTCTTATGATTATTCATCGTAAGCCCACAGCCCTGTTCGCGATCTGTGGGCTTGGAGATGGTCGTGTCTTCAACAATTTTCAGAACCTTAAATCCTGTTTCCGGGGGAAAAAAGAAGTCACAGTCGAGTCAGTGAAAATCGAGTTTAAAAAATCGACCCTCTTGGGTGCAGTTGTGTCTGCAATGTAAAGTCGAGAAATGCGCCTCAGTTTTGTGTTTTCTTGTAACAGGAGAGCTGCGCAGACAACTCGGCCTTTCAGACGCCCCCCTAATTGTCACAGTGCCAGAGTTGCTTGCCCCTGTGAAAGAAGCCGTTGCAGGAACCGACGTGGTAAGGCCTTTACGGGCAATATACCTGTTGTGTAATTTGGGACAATTTCCGGGGGGGGGGGGGGGGTTGAAAACACAGCATGATTGTGAGAAATGCCTTTTGGTACATGTACATTGTTCAGTTGTTAAGTTGAAAATGTAAGCAACAAGTTGTCTGCCGGGAACAGATTGTGCAGTATCCGGTCTGAAATTAATCTTATATGCTTTTTTCGCGATTTTGTTGGTGTTGTTGTTGTTGTTTAATCACAGTTATGTCCGAATAACGCGTCACGTGATAGGTGTGTCTTTTCTGATGTCAGCGAATTATCGTCATCGGTCCACGGGATGGTAACCTCAACTACCTTGACCTTTTGGCCTTGGGGTCAGGAGACGTGACCTTGCCCCCGCCTCCTGCCGACCCTTCCAAGGTCATAGCCTCGCTTTTGTTCTCCAGTGGGACCACAGGACTTCCGAAAGGCGTACAGATCACCCAGAGGAATATCATGGCGTTTATTTTCATCTACGAAGCTTTGTAAGTGGCAAATACAACATGCGCTCATTCAGAAATTCAGAAGCAGAGAGAGATGCTGAATTTCACTTACCATACACCACTCACAGTTAAAATCCCGGCATGCCCGTGGCGGTTGTGTGTGTGTGTGTGTGTGTGTGTGTGTGTGTGTGTGTGTGTGTGTGTGTGTGTGGTCTTCTGAATTACGATACTATCGGTGCCATTCACTTGTTCAGCACGTTCTTTATATTTTTTTTTCTTTTATCTTTTTTGGGATTAATTTTTATTATATAATGATATGTTTGATAGAAAAATGTTAAGACAACCTACCCCCGTAACCCACACACATACACACACACACACACACACACACACACACACACACACACACACACACACACACACACACACAAAAGGAAAGAGTATGCTAAATAATAATAAATAAGATATAATAAAATGGGTACTTAAGGGACGCCCTCCCTCTCGCTGGAGCTCATGGCGGCTTTCAAAGAATAAGAACAAAATTAGTTTGTTTTTCTGTATTAGATTTGCTTTCTGTTTTCTTTGTTTGTCTGGTGTGTGTGTGTGTGTGTGTGTGTGTGTGTGTCTGTGTGTGTCTGTGTGTGTTTGTTCTTTGTCCTTGTGGAATTGTATTCTTTGTCCATTCTTTTCACGGTTCAGTGACGGCCGTCAGATCGACGAGAAGGACACGGTCGTGTTATTTCTCCCGTTTTTCCACGTGTACGGTCAGGTGGTCACACTCCTGACCGGTCTCGCGCACGGCTGTCGTCACGTGATCATGTCCAAGTTCGAGATGGTCCCCTTCCTAACATTCTGCCAGAGGTACAAGGTAAGTTCTTTTTGGAAATGTTCAGCCCACAAAATAATAAATGCGATTCAAAAATTCCTCAGCTTAAATTGCTGAGCTGGCCTTTCGCAACGCGTGGTTGTTAGGTGTTCATGTCCATTATTTTTTTTTAAAGAGAATTAATGTGGTTCACGTTAGCATGCGTGTTGGGTTTAGCTTTGAGCGCCTATATCAATGCGATTAACACATTAATAGTAGTAGTGGTAGTAGTAGTAGTAGAAGTAGTAGTTGTTGTGTTTCAGCTGCTTTTGTCTTGAGTTTATTTTGTTTTATTCCCTTTTTGTTTCATTTCAATTAATTTTTTTTTTAATTTTGAGCCACCGGGAATCGAATGAGCCAAGAGTGGTTACACAAGCTTACAGCATTAACTCCCCTTCCTCTAAATGAGTATGAGAACCACTGAACACTTTCCCTACTCAAGCGTTCATAATAAATGATAATAAATAATAATGATACATGGTATTTATACGGCGCATTTCTTAGAATAAACTCAATGCGCCAATCACTCACCGACATTCACGCACATTAACAAACGATGGACAGACATACACGGGTGAAACTGACTAGCTGCTGACACGGGAAACTACTGGAAAGCTTTACGGAAAAGGAACGTTTTAAGATTGCTCTTAAAAACAGACAGTGTGGGCGCATTTCTCAGATGTGCTGGCAGGGAATTCCAAAAGGTTGGTGCAACAAAACTGAAAGAGCGCTCGCCAAAGGATTTCAGGTTGCGCTTGGGAATTTTGAGAAGCCTCTCGGTCGACAGTATGTTTGTGTGTTTGAGGGGGGGGGGGGGGGTCGGTGTGTTGCTCGCTAGCTAACATACGTCTCACCGCTGTCAGTCTCAAACTTCAAAATACTCCCACACGTGGGTCGCCATCATGCCAGATATTTATTTTGCCGTTAAAAGTCTGTACCTGAAAAACGGGGTCTACAACTTCCGCCCCAGGGGCGCGTCGTCTGCTAGCACTGCATCTTCATTACAATGACAGTCGGGGACAGCAGAATTAACCCCGTGCAACCCGCTCTTGTCATATCGCCAGGCGACCGTCCTGTTCCTCGTTCCTCCAGTCATCATCGGGATGGTCAACTTTCCCGGGTTGTCCAAGTACGACTTGTCCACAGTGCGCATGGTCACGACTGGAGCCGCCCCGCTTGGTCAAGAGGTCGAGCAGCAGTTTGTCAAAAAACTCAACCTGCCTTGTCTGCTTAATGGTACTTGCTGTTTACTACTCTTGGTATTCTTTTAGGGAAATTTGGGTTGCTTCCCTTCCCGGGGGAGGCGCGTCGCCACAGTGCAGCGACACGGAAATAGCCAGTAGACGACTCCACTCGGCCAACCCCGAGGCCAAAGACCCGGACCTGTACTCTGTTGTGTATTGGAAAAACGCGGTTGCATCCATGACGTCATTTTATGGACAAAGGGGGTTATTTCAAGATTGACGTAATAATATATGGTGTTTTAACTCAAATGACGTCAATGGCTTACTGCTTTCTTCCCACGTTTAAGTCACATCAAACTACATGTGCGTTCCTCTTTGTAGTGCCGTGCAAGAACGTTTGCCAGACCATGCCATGTGTTGTGCCCACGGCACGCGATTAGCGGAATTCTGGGGGCTCGCCCCTTTTGGTTGACAGGAGTGGAGTCGTCTGTTTTCGAAATGTACTGGTGAAGGAAAGCCGGAGAGCCTCTGTCGTCTGTCGTATTATCTATCGTTGACGAACTTTAACACTGGTTTTCTCTCGGGAACCAGGCGAACAGGGGCAGCACCAAACCTGACTGGTACCAGAGGTGTCCGCCTACTCTGGCCCTTTAGCCTGGGATTCTCTCCCTCATTCTCTCCGCCAGTCACCCTCCCTTGAAACTTACAAGAAAAATCTTAAAACCCGTCTCTTTTCAGCCCTGTACACCATCAGTTTCTCAGCTTGTGCGTGTCGTCGCGCCTAGGCTCTGGCACTATGGCTGTATATGTTCTTGTATATATTTCTTCCTTTTCACTTGTTATCTTATTTTTATCTGTGAGCGTTTAAAACTATTATTTATTAATAGGTTACAGCGCTTTATAAGTATTATTATTGGTAGGAGTAGTAGTAGTAGTTTTCACCAGGGCCCGCATGTAAAACTCGAGGTTAGGGATTTTAGCCCCGGGCTAAAGTCTAACCTCGATCTAAACTAGCTCTAGGGTTAACTTTTCTCATGCACGAGTCGATGTTAGCTCTATGTTTTAGCTAAAGTCGGGGGTCAAACTATTGGGCCATTTTCGGACTGATGAGTCTGCTAACCCCGGGTTACCGAGAAGCAAAGATGGCGTCAATTGCACTGAGTCGGTAGCAGAGGCAGTTATTACGCTCACACCGCATCTTCCGTGACCGTCAGAACCCATTTGACATGTTTGGTGACGATGAGTAAATATTCTAAAAGTTCACCGACAGGAGATTCTTCCGATCACTGACAGTGTCAAAGACGACATGGACCAGTGGCGAGACATCCCAAGAAACGCAAACATAACGTCAATCAAATATGACGTCGGCAAAAATGACGCCATTCTTTCTTCGAAAAGACCGCACATGTCAAGGAAGTTATCGAACGGAAATAAAATCCAGGTCTCGAGCACCAAAGGAATTTCCCAAAGTTTAAAATAGATTGCCGGGTTAGGTAGTCCACGTTCTAACTTCGACTTCTGCATCGCGCTAAATTGCTTCCGCTAGCCTCGGAGTAGCTAGTCTGGGTTAGGCCCGTAGCAGCAGGTTCGATTAACCTCGAGTTTTAAATGCGGAACCTGGTGACATCCTAGCTTGAACTCAATAAGTTTAGCAAAACAAATTGGAGATTATTTTTTTCTTTTGGCAGTATTTCTCTTTGTACAGGTTACGGGATGACGGAGAACATGGTAGCAACAGTACAGTCGTTCAGATATCACAAGTCGGGCACTGTGGGCCATCTCTTGCCTAATATGGATTATAAGGTACGAAAACAGTTGTCACGTGATTCAGGGTGGAGGGACATTCTGAACTCTGGGGGCATTATTACAAGTCACACAAGTTTTTTTTTTTTTTTTTTTTCTGATACACAGTGTTATAATTATTAAGCTGCATGCCTGCTTTTGAAACGCCCACTTTCGTAATTTTGTCTTTCTTTCTTTCTTTCTTTCTTTTTCTTCGTGTGTGTGTGTGTGTGTGTGTGTGTGTGTGTGTGTGTGTGTGTGTGTGTGTGTGTGTTTATTTTTGGGCATGGATTGAGTACGGGGGCTGGGTGGTGGAGGTTGGAGGGGCGAGCCGGGTTAATTGAGCTGTTCAAGCGTTGGACTTCCGATCCCTGGGTCTTGGGTTCAAATTTTGTGAAGGCTTTTTCCGCGTTCTCTTTGGTACATGTGCCACACATAATTATGTTATGCAGGGGCGCCGGAACCGGGGGGGGGGGGGGGGGCAGCTGCCCCCCCCCTGTACCCAAGCAGGGGGGGGTGGTATCTTTTTGCCCCCCCCCCCCCTGGAAAATCAGGTGACTATGGCAAGAGGGGGGGCAAAGCCATGGTCTTGCCCCCCCCCCTCCCTTCCCCTACCCCCCCCCCCCTCTCCTACCTCTCTTCCTGCTCTCTCCCTGATCCCACCCAACAGAGAACTTAGTTTAGCCGTTGCATAAAATATCAAAACGACTTGGCAGAAAGTCGTCTGACAATCCCCCCCCCCTCCCCCCGCTTTTCACTTTCTTTGGGCAACGTCCTTCCTTTCAGTGGCTCCCTGGTAAAGGTTTTTGTCTGCGCAGCATCTGAACCCCCCCCCCCCTCCCCCCCGCTTTTCACTTTCTCCGGCAACGTCCTTCCTTTCACTGGCTCTGGCGTTCCCCCCTCTGAGATTCTGCCCCCCCTCCCCCCCAACATCTTCCGGCGCCCCTGTTATGGGAAAAAAAGGACGTTAAAGCCCGAAACAAACTACTGAACCTAAACTAACTGACACAAACCGCACATTACAATTCCAACGCCGCTTCAGTGTCACATTCCGGCATGACAGACTGCATGGTCAGTGTAATTCAATTTAAACCGGCCGGTGTAGGAGGCAAAAAAGACTTCCAGGAAAAAAAACAAACACTGGGAATGTATTTTTCCTAGGAAAGAAAAGTGAAGGAGTGTAATCTTCCTAGGAAAATAACACTCCCAGTGTTATTTTACTGGGGAAAAAACATTCCTGTAGTGGTTTTTTTTTTTTTTCCCCGCAGTGTTATTTTCCGACTACATCTTGGTTCAACTCCAATAGGCAGTTCATTACTCTCGCCTACTTCGTGAAGACGATTCATTTCTCGCACCGCGCATGTGCAGATTGTCGACCCTGAGACAGGGCGATCGCTGGGTGTCGACCAAACTGGGGAGCTATACATGCGGGGACCAATGACCATGATGGGTTACCATAAAAACCCGGAGGCCACGAGACAGACTATAGATAGAGACGGCTGGATCCACACAGGTAGTGATGTATTTCGATTTACTCTTTTAGGGTCTGAACCCACGCACACAAACACGCACGCACTATGCCCCCCAGAGAGTTGTAATAAAATTACTTGAACACAGAAATGGCAAACAGAGCTGTACCGCTATTGCCTCCATCTTTTTTTTTTCTTTTTTTTTTCGTCTTAGTTAAGTCAGTACTGTCTGTCTGACATCAAGTTGACTTGAGTTCTGAGTTGTGTAGCGTGGAACGAACGATTAGTAAGACACGGAAGTGGCGTCACTTTCCTTGTTTTCTCCTCAGGTGACATGGCGCGCATTGACGCGGACGGATACCTGTATATCGTGGACAGACTGAAGGAACTGATCAAGTACAAGGGAGAACAGGCGAGTACCTCACACAGCTAACAACTAGCGCCAACCACTGTCGTAATAATTATCAATTATTGTAACGACTGTCCTCAATATCAGGATGTTGCACAAGCCGTTAGGTGTCTTAATGCCTATTCTTGTCACCAGGTGGCGCCGGCAGTGTTGGAGGACCTGCTGATGGCTCACCCCGAGTTGTCGGACGTGTGTGTTATCGGACTTCCTGACCCTGTGGCTGGGGAACTACCACGTGCTTACGTCGTGCGTACACCGGGGTCAAAGGTCACGGAGCAGGAGGTCAAGGACTTTGTGGCCAGTAAGTGTACTGCTTTGCCGTTGCATTGTGGGCTGTTGGTGTTGTTGCTGATCTACCGCTGTTGCATTGAAGCTGATCTGTATAATAAACATTGAACACTTGTTTCAGAGCAAGTGCCGTCCTACATGCAGCTGAGAGGTGGCGTGGAGTTCCGGGAGACTATCCCCAAAAGTCCCAGCGGCAAGATCCTGCGGCGACTTCTCAGGGACGAACTGAAACAACAGCAAAAGTCTCGCCTCTAAGACCGCGGCATTGACATCCACTGATACTATAGTCATACAATTCTCCTGTTTAAACCGACAAGATATATTGGAGTCGCATAGGCCAGTGTTGAAGAATATCTAACGTGTGGTATCTGTGCCCTTGAAACTGTAGAATGTGAAAGGTCAAAACATTATAGGCCTTTCTCTGGTTCAGGACGGGTTCGAGTCTTTTTCATCGTTGCCCCGTCTTTGATATCACCCTATCTGGTGGAAAAGGACGTTAAACCCCCAAACACCCACCCCACCCACCCTGAACCCAGGTGAAGTTTTTGTGGTATCCCGTCTTAAAAGCATGAGCGTGATTTGTGCTTGCTCTATTTTTAGCATGGCGTTGTCGCTGGCGCCCTCAGGAAAGTAGTTCCGGGGTTTTAAACGCCTGACTTTTTGAATATCTTATACTGTAGAGCAATATTAGCGACCGCAATGCCTATACAGCATTAACTCGAAAATAGTGTTCCGAAAGTGACAGCATTCTCCCCCGATACCACACACACACACACACACACACACACACACACACACACACACACACACACACACACACACTCCACCACCACCACCACCACCCCACGCACACACAGTCACACCCCACAAACACACCCCTACCCCCTCCCAACTTCTGTTCACTCGTACCTAGCTACTGGAAGCCAGATCATCATTGTAATGACGCAATGAGTCATGAAGGATTATGTTTCTGAATACGTTCATCATATTGTTGCAAGAGTGCTATAGTCACTCCGAGCTAAGAACAATCTGCTTACACCAAATGAATCATACAATTACAATAACCAGGACTGTATTCAGTATATAACGTCGTGGTTACGTCGCGATTACATTCAACACGTGATGTGATTACGTCATGGTTGCGCCATACATACATTTTCACGTGATTATTGTAACAGTTACGTCATGTTACTGCGGTTTTTTTTTTTTTTTTTGGGGGGGGGGGTGATTCTTGGTTGTTGATTTTGAAAGTGAACGACTCTAGTTTCCAGGTTGTGTGTGTGTGTCAGCGTCAACTTGCTTTTGAGTCGCGATGCTGCTTACGCCTGCAATTCATTTTGCCATGAATGCAGTATTTTACAAGCATTTTACCGCTTTTGTGAAATCATATGCTTCCAGCTAAGTTGTGGGTTTACCGTTTATGTTTTGTGATGCAAAATGGGCAAGGCTGAGTGCCTTAAAACGTTCTCATGAGACGAAAAAGCAGAGAGTCGTTTTTATTAGTATCACAGTCACTATGTCTAAATGATCATGTATCGCGTAATATATTGTAATAGATCGTGATGCAATGGAAGGTGCATTTAGTTGTTTAATGCAATGTGATATCATATTAAAAAAAGTAAGCTTGTCTAAACGCATCTCATGAATCGATCGATGCTCAAGACAGGTTGGGGTTTTTTTAATAGTCTAAACTGATGATCATGTGTTGTGTAATGAAATGGAATGAAATGAAATATATGTGAAATGGAATGGAATGCACTGTGTGAGGTGATTTGATTTTTTTTTTTTTTTTTTGGCTGCCCCAACTCTTTTTGCCAGTTCCAGTGGTGTTCCTCCCAGGTGATGGGTGGAATCTACGGAGGGCACGGAAACTGGGGCAATTTTTTTTATTATGCATGATGATGGTGATGAGGATGATGGTGGGTGGAGGTCCGTGTGGTTTGGAACTGCGGGACAGGGCCGCATTCCACGCTTCCTGTCATAAATATCCCCGGCATTAACCAGGCCCGGGAACTACGGCCGTGTAATCATCCACATCATAAAACGTGTCATACCAAGGGAAGCACCCCCAAAGTCGCACCCGTGAAGTGGGTGAATCTCGGCTGTGTGGCAACAGCCTCCCCATCGGGCCCATAGCACACCCGCTCTGGGTAGGAGCTGACCTAGGTAGGAAAAATCCCGCTTGCCTCGGCTGGGACTCGAACCCGGGTCTCCCGGTCCATGGTGTGTGAGGTGAAATCGAATGCAGTGTGCCGCAGTGCTGGACTATGGCGTATGTAATGTCATGTCTAGTGAATTTGTTGTGTGATTTTTTTTTTATTTTTATTTTTTTTTTTTGGGGGGGGGGGCGGTGGTCTAATACGTAGTGCGTCGGATGTAGCCGCTGCGTTACTGAACGGCCGTCACCAATGTCATGGCGCTGAAGTGTGGGTTCGATCCGAGGTCGAACTTGTGATATGTGATACCGGTTTTTCCTGGCTACCGGGCTGCTCATCGGAGGTTTCTCTCCGGGTAATCCGGCTTTCCTCCCCCATCAAAATTGAAAAAAAAATTATTGGGTGGCGCTGCACCGCGGCGACGCGCTTTCCCCAGCCTGAATTTTTCGAAAGGGATAATAAAGCAGTAAAAGACAAAATTCTAGTCAATTTTTTGTGTTATTTTATCATCCTGTAGTAGACATAGTTTCTCGATGGCTTCCCGGTTTGCTTCTGAATATATATAGGCACACGCACACACACACACACACACACACACACACACACACACACACGAGGACTCTCTCTCTCCGTGTACTTTGAAGCGATAACCACGTACTTACCTACGTAAGTTTCCTTTTGTTTCGTCCTACCAGTACTACACTTCAGCCTACTTTCCTTCTGTGTTATCTCCCCTACTGCTGCTCACTTGACTATTGACCAGTAAGTAGGTAGGTCCTTGTCGGTCACTCACCATCACGAGTGTGAAGTATCATAGATATAAAGTCTGTGAATATCCCGCTAGCTGATAAGATGTCGGACACACACACACACACGCACGCACGCACGCACACACACACACACACACACTGACGGTCAGCGGCGATAGAGGTGGAGGCGTTTGCATTCACGAGCGAATCTGGAGAAATTCACACTCACGCTCACACACACTACACCGGGGCAAAACTAAGTCAGTCGAGCTAGGCTCACGCTCATACACACACACACACACACACACACACACACCACCGGGGCAAAACTAAGTCAGCTGCTACGCCAGTCGAGCTAGGGTCAAAGGTGTAGATTATTTGCATACCCACGCACAGGGCTGATGGGTGTTATCCAAATCGGTGTCACACACACACACACACACACACGCTAATCTTGAACACCTTTGTCCCTAGCTCACCTGACAAAGCCGCTGACTGACTCAGCTTTGCCCCGGTGTAGTGTGTGTGAACGTCGCAGTGTAAATTTCTCAGAAGCTTCACTCGTGAATGAAAACGCCTCCTCCTCTACCGCCGCTGACCGTCAGAAATGGAGAAAATTGAAAAAGAGATCATTTTCCGAGGAAAAAGGATCGACGAGAAGCTGTATTCGGAACCGCTATGGCCGTTTCTCAAGCGGAAGATGGAGTCATTCGGAGGTCGCACGGCTTTGGTAAGCGGCTACGTACAACAGTGTGACTGGCTCAGTTACGCAATGGGTTACGCAACAGGTTTGTGCTGTTAAGTGGACACCTCAGCGTAACTTGAAATCAGTTGAGTGTCACCACTATCTGTACTGAGTACTCACTCAGTCACCGTGCACCGGCACTGCGAAACACAAGCAGATACGTATAGCAGTTCAGTTTCTGTGCACTGGGTGGGTTGATGGCTACGTACCAGAGATGCAAATTTGGAGGAAAACGCTATATATATATTCCTCTTACACATAAGGTTGCAGATGACACCCTAGAAATGCTTTAAAATTCACCAAAAAATCACAAAAATCAGGCAGCCATAGACTCCTGAGAAGAGTAAGTTTCAACAAATGCCATTATACCGGGTTTTTTTGTTGTTGTTGTTGTTGTTGTTTTGGGCAATGTTGGCAGCAACCACATACACACTCATTCCACAGTCGTCTGCTGGCTCTCGTGCCAGCCGCGCATGAATACAAATAGTCCACAAGCCAGGCTCATTTTTCCTGATTTTACCATTACATGGTACGAAACTTGTTTACAAAGCCAATAAAAAGCACCAGATTTCCATTTTTTACTCTGCACACAAATTTTAAAAGGGGCAAAGATTTTCTACTATATTTAACCTAGTTCTTATTACACGATCCGAAAGCTAATACCGGTCTGTAACTTCTTAACACCCATTAAACTCATTTTTCTGCAAAGATAATTTGCCACTGCATACCTCATCCATTTTCAAGACACATTGCCAAAGATTAGCTCTCAAAACTTCTCGGTTCTCTTACAGCAGCACTTTATTCTGACCCAACCCATACATGAAAAGTCAAGCAGCAGAGGCACTGTTTTTCATGACTGCGCAACTATTGAGACCACTAAAACACAAGTTCTTTTCAAAGTATCAACTCAATTTTTTCACAGCAAATTAGTACACATGTCCTGTGTGTAATAAACCTAACAAGATTACTTTTGGGAAGTTGATTATTTTTTGTGATTTATTTCCTATACCACAAAGCTAGTCAGATTTTACAGCTACGGGCTAACTGTTTCAGTTCCTGAACATAATCAAAATCATCTGGGAGGTTCAAAATCAGTCAGTACGGTCTCTCAGGCCCTGTTTACAGCATGCAATAGGTATATATGTTACAGTGAATTTGTGTAATCAGGGATTTAATGAAATCCCTGAAATTTTCAGTAAGTTCATGTAATTACTGTTTCACTCGGGGATTTCATGAAATCCCTAAAATTTCCATGGATTTCGTGAAATCCCTAAGTTTTTGTCATGGTTTTTACACTGTCTTACTGGCTGAGTTTAGTGAATTTGTGTAAGATCAGACAACCGTTGCCTAGACCCTGAAATTTCACTCGTACCGGCCCCTCTAGTGTAGTGGTTAGCTATTCGGACCATGGACCGGGAGACCCTGGTTCGAATCCCAGCCGAGGCAAGCGGGATTTTTCCTACTTAGATCAGCTCCTACCCAGGTCGGCTCCTACCCAGAGCGGGTGTGCTATGGGCCCAATGCGGTGGCTGTTGCCACACCCACTTTGGGGGGTGGGGGTGGGGGGGGGCTTCCCTTGGTATGACACATCTTATGATGTGGATGATTACACACCGGCACCGCATGTGCCGTACTTCCAGGGCCTGGTTAACTCCGGGATATTTACGACAGGAAGCGTGGAATGCGGCCCTGTTCCACAGTCCCAAACCACACGGACCTCCATAGCATCATCTTACCATCATCCTCATCTCCATCACCATGCATAATAAAAAAAAAAAATTGCCCCAGCTTTCAAGTCCTACGTGGATTCCACTCCATGACCTGGGAGGAACAGCACTGAAGCTGGCAAAGAGTTGGGGCAGATAAAAAAAAATCACTCGTAGATCAGATAACAAGTGCAGAACTGCCTAGACCCTGAAATTTCACTCCTAGCAGCGGCTCACCACAGCAGTCTCACCATGTGACAACTCTGTACACAAACAGTAATTTCTTTTGACTGATGAAAACTGCATGTTCACGAGGGTACACTAACACTGCAGTCTACTACATGTACTTACAACTGCCTACCACTCCACTGCAAGAATGTCTCAATCCAGCATCGAAGAGATTTTCAAAGCGGAGTTATTTGCAAGCTATAAAGCACACCACAAAGTATTTGATTTCAAAAGAAGACTACTACAAACTCGTGGAGAGTGTGAAATCTACCGCTGCTGGTGGTCAGAGAAAGAGCAGAAACGACTTATCTCCTGACCAAATAAGTTTGCTTCACGGAAGGGGGGAGGGGAAGGTTGGGGAGGGGGAGGGATAGGGCAGAGGTTCAAAAATTCAAACACCAGGGGAGCGGGGATTTTCATTATTCCATTTCAGTCAGTAACACCTTTCACCTGAGGAGATCTGTTCCGTCATTTCCAATATTTGAGGTACACATATTGTAGACTGTGACAACATTTTCAGCATCAAGAATAGGAGGGGGGCAAACAGATACTCCCCCCCCCTCCACCCCCGGAAGTCTTGCGCCAGTGCATGGTTTTCGAAGATGGATTTTACTGTGACATTTTACTGAAGTTTAACACCAATATTTCGGAAACAGTTAATAGCTTCTCCCTGCTTTGCTTACAGATGTAAATCTATGAGGCGCCATTTGCACAAAGCAGACCTGGGCCAAAGCTCTTTGTCGAACAGTGCATGTATCGCCCCATTCTTTGTGCGTTTGGCACGTACGAATCTGTTCTAAAGGTGTCACATCAGTTTGTTAAACCTACCTTAATGATTAACCTTAGTTTTTAAAGCCGAGTTTTTGCGTAAAGCTGAGTTGTAAAACCAAGCTTCAGCTTTGATGCACAGCTACAAAACAGTTTGGTGCAACCGTCGCTCCCTGTGAAATCGGGGAATGGCCGCTTCCCGCTTGAAATTTTCCCTTGGCTTTTTGGTATAGATATGTACGTGAGTGTTTGTTTCGTTGTCTAGGCAGTTTGTCGTGTTCATCTGCGAAACGTTTGCGCCATTTCTATGCGTTCTCTTATCATTTGCTTGCTCCAGAGTTCTAACCAGTATCGCTGTGCTTACACAGCTACCTGCCGCTGCAGAAATGATCTCAGTAGCAGACGACTTCCCGTTTTTGCGATTCTTTTGTTAGATTTGCAAGGTCTGTGTCCATAAATCGGCAAAATAAAATCGGTCTGCGTAGACGCATGTTGATATTTGGTCATATTTAGTCATGAAATGATTTCAAATAAGGTACGTTCCGTTTGCACGTAATCTTCGGCTGATCTATATCCGAAACGCTTTCACGGCTTCGCAGCAAGGAAACAGTAGACGAAAGTCAAGCGCTCATCGGACCGCGCCTGATTGGCTGGTTTACCACAATGTCAAGGGCAGTGAATGTTTTTCAGCCTAGCAGGCTTTAGATAGGGACTCGGGTATTGTTTACCAAAAGATCAACGACATTTCCCTAAGAGGTACATCGAATTTACCTCACGGCTCTCAGCCAATCGCTGTAGGATAACGAAAATGAAATGAAAACAATTATTGTTATACAATACAGGAGAATAATTGTAATTGCAGATTGACCCCTACAAGCAACAGGAGCTGACCTATACAGAAGTTGTCCGCCGGGCCGAGGATCTGGCCCGAGGGCTGATGAAACTAGGGCTGACACAAGGGGCGTCACTGTGTATTTTTGCCCCCAACAGTGTGGAGAACGCGTTACTTCACCTGGCCACTCATGTTATTGGTGGAACGGTTCACGCTCTAAATCCTGCAACTTTGCCAGGTATTCCGGGGTTTTTTGTTGTTGTTTTTGTTGTTGTTGTTGTTGTTGTTCTTTTTTCAGTGAAAACAGAAAACATCTTGCCCAGACTAATTGCCGAGAAATGTATGGCATCAAATTCTACGTGGAAAAAGAACCCTCATGCATATCATGCAGTTATAAAAAAAAAAAAAAAAAAATTCGGCCCTGTTCGGTGCAGTTATGTGTGCAACGTAAAGTCGAGAAATGTTTTGTGTTTTCTTGTAACAGGAGAGCTGCGCAGACAACTCGGCCTGTCAGACGCCCCCCTAATTGTCACAGTGCCAGAGTTGCTTGCCCCTGTGAAAGAAGCCGTCGCAGGAACCGAAGTGGTAAAGCCTTTACAGGCAATATATATATATATATATATATATATATGTTGTGTAATTGGGACAATTTCCATTTTGACCGGAGGGTTCGCGACGGTTGATAGGTGACGAGTGACGAAACGTATGGTGGAAGGGTGCCATGAAAATGACGAAAGGCCAGAACAGAAATTTTATACTGAAGGCCGAAACTGGTAGCCAATGGAGCTCTCTCAGAAGCGGCGTTACGTGCTCTCGCTTCCGTTTGCCCAGCACTAAGCGCGCAGCGCTGTTCTGAACACATTGAAGGCGGCCTAACTGTTCTGCTCGGAGGCCAGCCAGTGCTGAGTTACAGTAGTCGAGGCGTGAGGTTATGAGAGCAGTAACTAAATGTGAAGTCCACCAAACAGCACGCACTCTTCGTTCTTCATCTGAAAAACTACTGAACGTTCCCCGTCGAAACCTCAAAACGGTTGGCGAGCGCGCGTTTAGCTTTGCTGCCCCGTCGCTCTGGAACGCATTACCTGCCGGCCTGAGAGACCAGTCGGACATAGATCGTTTCAAGTCTGACTTGAAAACGCATCTGTTCCGGCTGGCTTTCGACTAAGCCCACCTACCTCATCCTGTTTCAGCGGCTCTGTGTGTGTGTGTGTGTGTGTGTGTGTGTGTGTGTGTGTGTGTGTGTTGGTGTGAGTGCGGGAGTACGCGCATTGAGTCATTGTGAGAATTTTGCGCTATATAAGTACAATTCATTATTATTATTATTATTATGATTATAAGAAATGCCTTCGGTACATTGTTCAGTTGTTAACTTGATAATGTAAGCAACAAGTTGTCTGCCGGGAACAGATTGTGCAATAAATTATCCGGTCTGATATTAATCTTCTATGCATTTTTTTCCCCGCGATTTTGTTGGTGGTGTTCTTCTTCTCGTTGTTTAATCACCATCATGTCCATATAACGCGTCACGTGATAGCTCTGTCTTTTTTATGACAGCGAATTATCGTCATCGGCCCACGGGACGGAAACCTCAACTACCTTGACCTTTTGGCCTTGGGGTCAGGAGACGTGACCTTGCCCCCGCCTCCTGCCGACCCCTCCAAGGTCGTAGCCACGCTTTTGTGCTCCAGTGGGACGACTGGACTTCCGAAAGGAGTGCAGATCTCCCAGCGAAACGCCTTGGCGTTTATTGTCATCTACGAAGCTTTGTAAGGGGCAAATACAACATGAGCTCATTCAGAAATTCAGAAGCAGAGAGAGAGAGTTGCTGCATTTTACTTACCATACACCACTCACAGCTAAAATCCCGGCATGCCAGTGGCGGTTTCGTGTGTGTGTGTGTGTGTGTGTGTGTGTGTGTGTGTGTGTGTGTGTGTGTGTGTGTGTGTGTGATCTCTGTTTTCTTTGTTCCTTGTGGAATTGTATTCTTTGTCCGTTCTTTTCACGGCTCAGTGACGGCCGTCAGATGGACGAGAAGGACACGGTCATGTTGTTCCTCCCGTTTTTCCACGTGTACGGTCAAGTGGTCACACTCCTGACCGGTCTCGCGCACGGCTGTCGTCACGTGGTCATGTCCAAGTTCGAGATGGTCCCCTTCCTAACATTCTGCCAGAGGTACAAGGTAAGTTCTGTTTGGAAATGTTCAGCCCACAACATTAAAAAAAAATGCGTTTCAAAAATTGCGGAACGTAAATTGCTGAGCTGGCCTTTTGGCAACGCGTGGTTGTTATGTGTTCATGTCCATTTTTTGAGAGAATTCGTGTGGATCACGTCAGCGTGCGTGTTGGGTTTAGCTTTGAGCCAAATATCTGGGATAAAGCGCCTATATGAATGCGAGTAATAGTAGAAGTAGTGGAGGTGTTTCATCTGCCTTTGTCTTGAGTTTATTTTGTTTTACTCCCTTTCTGTTTCATTTCAATTAATTTTATTAGTTTTAAATTTTGCGCCACCGGGAATCGAGTGAGCCAAGGGTGTTTACACAAGCTTACAGCATTAACTCCCCTTCCTTTATGAGTATGAGAACCAGCGAACATTTTTTCCTAACTCAGTTCCACTTCCTGCTCACCTATACAGGATACATTTGTCCTCTAGTCTCGCAGTGTCAACTTTAAAGCAGTTTTCCTCAGTCAATTGTTCATAATACACATCGCACAATGTGTGTGTGTGTGGGGGGGGGGGAAGTTGGGGGTCAGTACACTGAACTGGAATTAACCCCGTGCAACCCGCTCTTGTCATATCACCAGGTGACGATCCTGTACCTCGTACCTCCCGTCATTATCGGGATGGTCAACTTTCCCGAGCTGTCCAAGTACGACTTGTCCACAGTGCGGATGGTCACGGCTGGATCCGCTCCGCTTGGTAAAGAGGTCGAGCAGCAGTTTGTGAAGAAACTCAACCTGCCTTGTATGCTCAGCGGTACTTACTGTTTACTACTCTCTGTATTCCTTTAGGGAAATTCGGGTTGCTTCCCTTCACGGGGGAGGCGCGTCGCCACAGTGCAGCAACACCGAAATAGCCAATAGACGACTCCATTCGGCCAACCCCGAGGCCACAGCCTCTGTGGTGTGTTGGCAAAACGCAGTTACATCCATTACGTCATTTTATGGACAAAGGGGTGATTTGAAAATAAAAGAGATTGACGTAATATGGGTTTTTTCCTCAAATGACGTCAGTGGCTTACTGCTTTCTTTCCACGTTTAAGTCACATCAAATTACATGTGCGTTCCTCTTTGTAGTGCCTGGGAAAGACGTTTGCCAGATCTTGCCATGTGTTGTGCCAATTGTGCCACGGCATGCGATTGGCTGAATTTCGAGGGGGCGGGGGGAGGGGGAGGAGGGGGGGTGCTCGCCCCTTTTGGTTGACAGGAGAGCAACACCAAACCGGACTCTAGCTAGAGTGTTCTTCCTACGCTGGTCCTTCAGCCTGGGATTCTCTCCCTCATTCTCTCCGCCAGTCACCCTCCCTTTTAAAACCCGTCTGTTTTAACACCTGAACACCATGTGACTGTTCGCATAATAATAATAATAATAATAATAATAATAGAATATTTATATATATAGCTGCTAACCTTGTCTAAGCTTTAGGCTCTTTACATAAAATACATGATTATTTATATTAAGACATAAAAACACAAAAGACAGTTAAAACAAACACAAGACAGGTAAAACTGATAAAGAGATAAAACCTAATAAAGACTTATATCACACACACACACACACACACACACACACACACACACACACACACCCGTTCCCTGCGCGCACACGCACTCACACCAGCAGAACGACAACATGGCACGGCTATGAGAGGGTGAAGAGATGGGTTTTCAGTCGGGACTTGATGGTTTCCTTGTCTGAACCGCTTCTGATTGTAAGAGGGAGCTGATTCCAAGTAACAGGGGCCTGGTAACGGAAGGCACGCTGACCGAATGATTTAGTTCTGCAGGAGGCAATCTGGAAAATGTAGGTGTCAGAGGACAAACGCAGTTGTCGGGAGGGAGTGTAGATGTGAAGGAGGTCAGAAAGGTATTGAGGGCCAGTGCCACTGACTGAACTGATGTTCTCAGCGTGTGCGTGTCTTTGCGCCTAGGCCCTGACCTAATGGCTGTGTATATTTTTTGTATATATTTCTCCCTTTTCACTTGTTATTTCATCTTCAAGCGCCTAAAACTATTTTTTGTTGATAGGTTACAACGCTCTGTATCTACTATTATTGGTGGTAGTAGTAGCAGTAGTAGCAGTAGTGTTGTATTTTTCTCCTGCTATGTCGCTCTCTCGGTACACTCGCACAGAAGACACGGGATACAACAGGATACAACTCCAATACTTTATTAACAGAAGATGCGCGGAGAACAAACTCATGAAAGAGGAAGAACCCAGAACGCTGTGCAGGGCTGCTTATATATACTAACAGGTCAGATCTAGAACATTCCGCAACTTACTGACAAGTACGAAATCTTTCCAAAGTTACGTAATCTACTGACGTTACTGCACCAGCATGTTCTGGGATGGTCTAGAAATTCCCATCGAAATGCAGTGGCTTTTCGCGATTTCTACAACAAGTAGTAGTTTTCATCAGATAACCATCTCAGCTTGAAATCAGTACGTTTAGCCAAACACACTGGGGAAGGGGGGGGGCTACTTTTTCTTTTGACAGTATTTCTGTTTGTACAGGTTACGGGATGACGGAGAATATGACAGCATCATTACAGACGTTCAAACACCAGAAGTCGGGTACTGTGGGCCATCTCTTGCCTAATATGGATTATAAGGTACGTAAACAGTTGTCACGTGATTCAGGGTGGAGGGAAAGTCTGAACTCTGGGGCATTATTACAAGTCGCACAAGTTTTTTTTTTTTTTTTTTTTTTGATACACAGTGTTATAATTATTGAGCTGCATGGCTGCTTCTGAAACAGTCCACTTTTGTAATTTTGTGTTTCTTTCTTTCTTTCTTTTGTTTTGTTTTATATTTGTTTTTGTTTTCGTGTGTGTGTGTGTGTGTGTGTGTGTGTGTGTGTGTGTGTGTGTGTGTGTGTGTGTGTGTGTGTGTATTTTGGGGCATGGAGGGAGCCCGTACGGGGACTGGGGGGGGGGGGGGGGGGGGGGGAGGGAGCCGGGTTAATTGAGCTGTTTAAGCGTTGGACTTTCGATGCTTGGGCGTTGATTTCAAACTATTGTGAAGGCTTTTTGCGCGTTCTCTTTGGTACACCTGCCAGACATATGTGGTGGGACAATAAAGGACGTTACATCCCGAAACAAACTAACCTAAACTAACCGACACGAACCACACATAACAATTCCAACGCAGCTTCGCTGTCACATTCCGGCATTACAGGCTGCATGGTCAGTGTGATTCAATTTAAACCGGGGTTCAACTCCAATAGTCAGTAATAGTATCTACTCCGTGAAGACGATTCATTTCTCACACTGCGCATGTGCAGATTGTCGACCCTGAGACAGGGCGATCACTCGGTTTTGACCAAACCGGGGAGCTGTACATGCGGGGGCCAATGACCATGATGGGTTACCGTAAAAACCCGGAGGCCACGAGACAGACTATAGACAAGGACGGCTGGATCCACACAGGTAATGATACATTCACGTCTCACTCTGGTGAACAGCGACTATGTCTTCATTGATGGTTCTAACATACCATTCCTGAAATCCGTCAAGTATCTTGGTGTAAGGATTGATCGGTCGCTTTCTATGCAGGAACAGATCAGCAGTGTCTGCCGTGCATGTTTTCTTGAACTCAGACATATTGCATCAGCCCGACCGTACCTTTCACAGAGTGCGTGTGTAAAATTAGTTACTGCTCTCATAACCTCACGCCTCGACTACTGTAACTAAGCACTGGCTGGCCTTCCAGCAGAACAGTTAGGCCGCCTTCAAAGAGTTCAGAAAAGCGCTGCGCGCTTAGTGTTGGGCAAACGGAAGCGAGAGTATGCAACACCATTTCTGAGAGAGCTCCATTGGCTACCAGTCCGTTTCCGCCTTCAGTATAAAATTTCTGTTCTGGCCTTTCGTCATTTTGATGGCACCCTTTCACCATACCTTTCGGCTTCACTCCTCACCTATCAACCGTCGCGAACCCTCCGGTCGTTGACTGAGAGGCTTCTCAAAAGTTCCCAAGCGCAACCTGAAACCCTTTGGCGAGCGCTCTTTCAATTTTGTTCCACCAGCCTTTTGGAATTCCCTGCCAGCACATCTGAGAAATGCGCCCACACTGTCTGTTTTTAAGAGCAATCTTAAAAGGTTCCTCTTTTGTAAAGCTTTCCAGTAATTTCCCGTGTCAGCAACTAGTCAGTTTCACCAGTGTATGTCTGTCCATCGTTTGTAAAATGTGCGTGAGTGTCGGTGAGTGATTGGCCCACTGAGTTTGTTTCAAAGAAATGCGCCATATAAATGCCATTTATTATTTATCATTATATTTCGATTACTCGTGAAGAATCTGAACGCACGCACACAAACACGCACGCACTATGCCTCCAGAGGGTTGTAATAAAATTGCTTGAACACCGAGTTATGCAAACAGAGCTGTACCGTTAAGGCGTTATTGCCTTTTTATCGTCTTAGTTGAGTCAGTGCTGTCAGTCTGACCGTGACTTATTTGGGCAGAGTTTTGACCTGTAGTATAGCGTGGAACGAATAGTCAAACGCAAGTGACGTCACTTCCTTGGTTTCTTCTCAGGTGACATGGCGCGCATTGATGCGGACGGGTATCTGTACATCGTGGACAGACTGAAGGAACTGATCAAGTTCAAGGGAGAACAGGTGATTCGCTCTCACAGCTAACAACTAGTGCCGACCACTGTCAAAATAATTTTCAGTTATTGTAACGACAGTCCTAAATATCAGGATGTTGCACAAGCCGTTAGGTGTCTTAATGCCTATTCTTGTCACCAGGTGGCGCCGGCAGTGTTGGAGGACCTGCTGATGGCTCACCCCGAGTTGTCGGACGTGTGTGTTATTGGACTTCCTGACCCTGTGGCTGGGGAACTACCACGTGCTTACGTCGTGCGAACACCGGGGTCAAAGGTCACAGAGCAGGAGGTCAAGGACTTTGTGGCCAGTAAGTGTACTGTTTTGCCGTTGCATTGTGGGCTGTTGGTGTTGTTGCTGATCTACCGCTGTTGCATTGAAGCTGATCTGTATCATAAACATTGAACACTTGTTTCAGAGCAAGTGCCGTCCTACATGCAGCTGAGAGGTGGCGTGGAGTTCCGGGAGAATATCCCCAAAAGTCCCAGCGGCAAGATCCTGCGGCGACTTCTCAGGGACGAACTGAAACAACAGCAAAAGTCTCGCCTTTAAGACCGCGGCATTGACATTCATTGATTCTATATTCATACAATTCTACTGTATAAACGACAAGATATATTGGAGTCGCATACGCCAGTGTTGAAGAATATCTAACGTGTGGTATCTGTGCCCTTGAAACTGTAGAATATGAAAGGTCAAAACATTATAGGCCTTTTTTTTCGTTCAGGATGGGGCCGAGTCTTCCGAACCAATTTGTTTTCGGTAAATACTACAATTTTGGAAACCTTGGATTGCCGTATGATTTCTGTTAATCTCAGACATTAAAGTTACCTCTAAAAAATCTTTAATGAAGAAATAATAGTTACCATGCATAGACCATTCAGGGGCACGGACCGTACCAAGAGTTAATGGCACCTTCTTCCCCAAATACGAATTCGGAAAAATCGCGCCTTTTTGCACCAACAAAAATCGCTACAAACCAGCAGACATCAAACAGGGTACTTTAAAAGAAAACTTCGCTTGAACCCAGCTGAAGTTTTTGTGGTATCGTGCCTTTAAAGCATGAGCGGGATGTGTGGTTGTTCTATTATTAGCTTGGCGTTGTCGCTGGCGTATTGAGGAAAGTAGTTTTAAACGCCTAACTTTTTGGATATCAGATACTGTAGAGTAATATATTAGCGACCGCTATGCATATACAACATTAATTCAAAGTAGAGTTTCGAAAATTACACCATTTTCCCCCACTACCCCCCCCCCACCACCACCACCACCACCACAAACTCTCCCACCACCACCCACACCCACACCACCCCACAAACACCCAATCACACCACACACACACACACACACACACACACACACACACACACACACACACACACCTGCACACACACACACACCTACCCCTCTCAACTTCTGTTGACTTGTACCTGGCTACTCGAAGCCACATCATCATTGTAATGACGCAATCAGTCCTGAGGCATATGTTCCTGAATATACGTTCATCATGTTGGTTGCAAGAGTACTAGTCACTCCGAGCTAAGAACAATATGCTTACGTACTATGAATTATATGATTACAATACACATGGCTGTACTCAGTACATTACGTCGTGTTTACGTCGCGATTACATTCTGCACGTGATTGTGATTACGTCATTTCGTTATGTCATAATTACATTATACGCGTGATTATCATAACAGTTACGTCACGTTGTTGCAGCGAATTTTTTTTCCCCCGAAACTTGGTTGTTGATTTTGAAAGTGAACGACTTTTGTTTCCAGGTTCTATGTGTTTTCTAGTCACTATTATGCTTATGCGTGCAAATCATGTTGCCTTATATGCAGTATTTTTATACGCTGTTTACCGCTTTTGTGTAATCATATGCTTCCAGCTAAGTTGTGGGTTTAACGTTTATGTTTTATGATGCAAAATGGGCAAGGCTGAGCGTCTTAAAACGCGCGCATGAAACGAAACAGCTGACAATCGTTTTTATTCGCAATCACTATGTCTAAATGATCATGTAATTATTATGTAATATAATGGATTGTGATGCATTGGAAGCTGCACTGAGTTGTGTAATATCATGTAATATCATGTGATATCATGTGATTATTACACAGAAAAAATTGTCTGAACGCATCTCATGAAACGATGCACAAGACAGTTTTTGTACAGACTTCAACATAAGTCAAGGACCACTTGCAAATTTGGCTAAAATTCCTGGAAGATGTTCGTGCAGCACATGGTGGTTTTTCAGCTTCAGCAAGCTTTGCAGGATGCATTGTTAACCCTTTAACACTTTCACAGCACAAAAAAATGAAAGATTCCTTGATCTCTATTTTTTGTGAATTCTTAAACATTAGACCTGTCTGTCAAGGTGGTCCTTGACTTATGTTGAAGTATGTGTTGTGTTATGAAATGGAATGGAATGAAATATGTGTGAAATGTAAAGTAATGTACAATGTGAGTTGACATTTAATGGTGTGTGCCGCAAGGTTAGGCTATGACGTATGTAATGTCATGTCTTGTCAATTTCTCAATTTTATTGTACTGTGATGGACATAGTTTCTCGATGGCTTCACGGTTTGCCTCTGAATACATAGGTTTCTTAAACACACAGAAAGTGTACATATCTTACACCCGTCTATTTCCTGGTAGGTTTTTCGCATTTTCCATGGTTTGGAAATTTCACAGTCTTAGAACGAGTTCGGGGATGTTTTCTTTAAAAAGACTAATTATTTGTAAATGATCAGCACTTTCCACAAAGTAAAACTTCAGGTGTTGTTGTTGTTGTTTTGGTCAGAGGTGACTTTTTCCCTGTTTTTTGTTTGTTTGTTTGTTTGTTTGTTTGTTTGTTTGTTTGTTTGTTTCCCTTTTTTTGTTATATCTCAGTTTTAGGTATGGGCACACAAAAATGTATACACATTATCATGGCTGGTCAGGATATATCAGTAAACACATTTGACAATGGTATCCATTACTATTGGAAACAATGTACAGTTATAACAAGATACAAGATATTTTATTCCTGTAGCCCCTTTTGAGGTATGGAGGATATCAGAAAAAAAGTACAAGAGAAAGTTGCATGAAAACAAAATAATCAGAAGACAACAGCATAATGCATAAAGAACAAGACTCTATAAATCCTACTTTAACAAGGAACAACGCTATCATCGTGGGAATATCTAACAAAGATGACAAAAAAATGTATGCTGGACAGGCAAATGAGGTGCGCAGTCAACTAATCAAAACAGGCGCTGGAGAACAAGTACAAGAAAACAAGAAACAGAACAGATACTTGCAGTGTTTGGGTGGGGAAGGGGGGCAGGGACGGGGGAAGCGGGCTGTGGATAGTCTACTGTCGTTGCTTTCAGTTTCAGATACATTTACTTATAATTATGTTACAGTGCACACATTGGACATTCTCAATGCGTTGCGCACATTAGCTATTTTTACTCTATTCGTTCGTGTGTACATGAGGTGTTATTTATAACTATTGTGACCGGCTGTGCTGAAGTTTTTCAGTCTTCATTGAAATAATCGCCATCGTCATAACGGGCGATAGAAGGGGCGATAGAAGGGGCGATAAACTTCATTTTCTTGATATATTGTAGTTGGCAACGTAAAAAGAAGTGTACTTATATTAAAAAAAAATTCTTTAGACATGGTAACCAAGAGGCATTTGCATTGTCGTATGTACACGGCGCAGACAGAATAAAATGTGTGATCAGCACGTGTGTGTGTGTGTGTGTGTGTGTGTGTGTGTGTGTGTGTGTGTGTGTGTGTGTGTGTGTGTGTGTGTGCGCGCGCTCTCTCTCTCGGGAAGCCGTGGTGGCCGAATGGTAGAGCGTTTCAGTGCTCGAGTCTGAGTTCGAATCCCGACTGGGGCCAAATCTTTGTGCTGGCTTTTTCAGCGTTGCCCCATCTTTGATATCACCGTTATGTGGTGGAAAAGGACGTTAAACTCCCAGACACCCACCCACCCTCTCTCTCTCTCTCTCTCTCTTTCTCTCTCTCTCTCTCTCTCTCTGTTTTTAAGTGCAGGAGAACTGCACCGAAATATCTGCTCATAGTATGTCGGGCAAGACCCAGAGAGGTCAAGGACACGTCCTCAAAACACCGCTCTGGTATTATTAGTCTGATAACATTCACCGAGCTAGCTTTTTGATAGCAGGCCTGTATACTTTTCACCTTTCGTGCGTTGGCCTCGGCGGCGAAATTTATGTCAAGAGTTGCACCCGCTGACATTCAAGATAGCGTTGCACATAATCCGTAGCTATTAATTTTTTCTCTTGCCCTTTCGCGTTTTGTGCATATCGGTATCACCGTCACTGTGTACATTTTCAACATGGCGGCAAGTGGAGGAGAAATTATTTTTCGGGGAAAACGAATCGATAGTCGCCCCTACGAGGGGCCGCTCTGGTCGTTTTTGAAGCAGAAAATGGAGGCGTTTGGAACTCGCACGGCATTG
>JACVVK020000023.1:2290000-2295000 GCA_018292915.2 Batillaria attramentaria
GTTCTTGGGGCTCAGTAAGTATCCTTATCCTTCCCAAGCACTAATATGTTCGTTTGTTTGTTCAGTTGTTACTACCTTCTTGATATCATAGAAATCTGTGTTTATCATTCTGAAGCACCTTTCTTTAACCTATTTTATTTTTGCCGTGACACATTTACACTGGTTTTCGATTGCGCATTTGTGCATCTTAGAAAGTATCTGCTATCTTTTAAGGTTTTATCTGGCTTTCTTTTTTCTGGGTTTTATCACTGGTACTTGTTCTTGATTTTTAATTGTCTCTGCTTATCCTTATCGGGCCAAATATTTGTGCTGGCTTTTTCATCGTTGCCCCGTCTTTGATATCACCCTATGTGGTGGAAAAGGACGTTAAACCCCCAAACACCCACCCACCCTTACCATTTCTACTCAGTTGTGTTGTGTGTGTGTGTGTGTGTGTGTGTGTGTGTGTGTGTGTGTGTGTGTGTGTGTGTGTGTGTGTGTGTGTGTGTGTGTGTGTGTGTGTTCTTTTAGTTTTTAAGTTGTTCTTACGTAGTGTACATTGAGTGAATGGTGTTTTTGTTGTTGTTGTTGTTGTTGTTTTACTTCGGTTTTAGATTGTAAGGCGCCTAGAGCTCGTTCCCCGGGGATAGGCGCCCTATTATTATTTATTATTATTATTATTAAGTATCACGCTACACGTGGTTGTTAATTTACCAAAAATGTATTTATTCTCCGACAGTAGACTTTGATAGAGGATGTAATATATTAGATGAAATGACATAGGGCAATATATATGTGTCATGATTCTTATGTGATGTAGTGTAGGTTGTGCAATAGCAATTTCTCTTTTAGTGATGAATCGTTCAATTCAATAACATGAGACCATAATTATGATGATGAGGTAAGCTGAGAACACGCGAAATGAGATGAGATAAGCTGAGAAGAGATGAGATGAAATCAAATGAAAAATGAGATAAGCTGAAATGACGAGGTACAATCTGATCTGTGTCTTGCTTCAGTGACAACGAACTGTTGCAAGAAACGGACACGGTCTGCTCGTTCGTGCCGTTTTTCCACGTGTACGGTCAGGTGTTCATGCTCCTGGTCGGTCTGGCTTATGGCTGTCGTCACGTGATCATGTCCAAATTTGAGATGGTACCCTTCCTTAACATCTGCCAGCGATACAGGGTTAGTGAAATACTCGCGCTTGGTGATTAGTACAGCTCTTAATGCGACACAAAGTTGTTTACACATTGCACGAGCGGTCGAACATTCAAATTCTACGACTGTTGATACAACACTCTCGATCAGCGTATCATCGAGATTTATGATAGAGTACGCCACTTTTGGCTCAGTAACAGCACATGCAATGCTGTCACTGTGCAGGCGTCTAGCTATGCTAGATACCACGAAAACAGCTCAGAACGATCTGTGAGCGCAAAAATCAAGTAGACTGTCCCTTTAAACGAAGCCAAAAAGTATGAGTAGTTCGAGCGTACAGGCGCACTCATCAGGGGAACTGTTTCAAAAAAAAAAACAAAAAAAAAAACGTTGGCTGAGTAAACCTGGAAATATCCCGTTTAATTGTTTCATATTGTGTACTTTCATGTCTGACTGTATCAAATCAGTGCCATCCTAAGACAGTATAGGACGAGACGAGACACGGATAGACAAGACAAGACGGGAGAGGACAGGACAAAACAAAACAAGACAGGACAAGACAAGACATGACAGGACAAGATAGGATATGACAAGAGAAGACTGGATATGACAGGACAAGAGAGGGCAAGACAATACATGACAAGACAGGATATGACAAGACAAGACAGGATATGACAAAACAAGACAGGATTATGACAAGACAAGACTGGATATGACAAGACTGGATATGACAAGACTGGATATGACAAGAGAAGACAGGATATGACAAGAGAATACAGCATATGACAAGACAAGACTGGATATGACATGACAGGACAAGTTAGTTAGTTAGTTAGTTAGTTAGTTAGTTAGTTAGTTAGTTAGTTAGTTAGTTAGGGCTTAACGCCGCGTGACAGAACAAGAGAGGGCAAGACAAGACAAGACAAGACATGGCAGGACAGGGCCGGGCCTGCCCGGACAGGACAGGACAGGACAGGACAGGACAAGACAAGACTCGGCAGGACACGGACAGGACAAAACAGGTCAGGACAGAGCAGGTCGTGACGAGATGCGTTTTCCCTTGTTCCCGTGTCAGGTGACCGTGCTTAGCCTGGTTCCGCCTGTAGTAGTCGGGATGGCCAACTTTCCGGGTCTCGCCGACTACGACCTGTCCTCCGTCAGAGTCGTGTTTTCCGGAGCCGCTCCCCTGGGAAAAGAAGTGGAGGCTCAGTTCATCAAGAAACTCAATGTGCCCTGTATCCTGCAAGGTAACCCAGGCCACCTGTTAGCATCTGTTATAAGCGTGTGTCACAGTGGTACTAGCTGTAGTAGTAGTCGCATGACGTGTAGTGTATAATCCAAGTTACCGGATGACAGAAAACATTGTGACGTCACTGCACATACAAATACCACAGTAGTAAAAGCAGCGAAACTAGTTGTAGTAGTAGTGACATGACGCGTACTGTATAATCCAGGACCCGCATGTAAAAGTCAAGGTTAGGGAGTTTAGCCTCGGGTTAGAGTCTAACCTCGAACTAAACTAGCTCTAAACTTTCTATTGTTTTTTTGCTTTAAATCAGGGGGGGAGCTGGGGTGGTCGAATGGTAGAGCGTTGGACTTCTAATGCTCGGGTCGTGAGCTCGATCCCGGCTGGGACCAGATATTTGTGTTGGCTTTTTCATCGTTGCCCCGTCTTTGATATCACCCTATGTGGTGGAAAAGGACGTTAAACCCCCAAACAAGCTTTAAATCAGGAAGCGGGTCCATTCCAGCAAGGTGCCTACGTCGTTATAGAAGGATTTTTGTTTTTCTTTCTTCGCTTCCTTTTTTATTTAATTTTGTTTTGGGGTGGTTTTTTGGGTTTTTTTTGTTGTTGTTGTTTTTTGTTTGTTTGTTTGTTTGTTTTTTGTTTGTTTGGTTTGGTTTTGTTTTTTTGTCCTAGTCTGGGTTAGGCCCGTAGCCGTGGGTTAAATTAACCTCGTTTTACATACGGGCCCTGGTTACGGGATGACAGAAAACATAGTGACGTCAATGCGCATACAAATACCACAGTCTAGAAGTAGTGGTACTACTTGTAGTACATGTAGTTGTAACATGACGTACTGTATAGTTGTAACATGACGTACTGTATAGTTGTAACATGACGTACTGTATAGTTGTAACATGACGTACTGTATAGTTGTAACATGACGTACTGTATAGTTGTAACATGACGTACTGTATAGTTGTAACATGGCGTTTACTGTATAATTCAGGTTACGGGATGACAGAGAATATGGCGACGGCATTCTGCACCTTCAAACACACCAAGCCAGCTTCTGTGGGACGGATCCTACCTAATACAGAGATCAAGGTCAGTAGACTACGGACATGTCTCTGGGAGAGCTGTAGTCGGGTGGATCGGATACTCTTGAGCTATAGGGAAATCAGCATAGTAAGTAGGCCCTAATACCGCGTTAATTTATTTATTTTTTTTTTTTTTTTGGGCTTCAACTCTTTTACCGGTTTTAGTGGTGTACCTCCCAGGTCCTGGGTGGAATCCACGGAGGGCTCGGAAGCTGGGGTAAAATTTTATTATGCATGATGATGGAGATGAGGATGATGGTAAGATGATGATATGGAGGTCCGTGTGGTTTGGGACTGCGGGACAGGGCCGCATTCCACGCTTCCTGTCATAAATATCCCGGCATTGATCAGGCCCGGAAACTACGGCACCTGCGGTGCCGGCCGTGTAATCATCCACATCGTAAGACGTGTCATACCAAGGGAAACACCCCCAAAGTCGCACCCGTGAAGCGGGTGAATCCCGGCTGTGCGGCAACAGCCTCCTCATTGGGCCCATAGCACACCCGCTCTGGGTAGGAGCCGACCTGGGTAGGAAAAATCCCGCTTGCCTCGGCTGGGATTCGAACCCGGGTCTCCCGGTCCATGGCCAGAAGTGTTAACCACTACACTACGGAGGCCGGTTGTGTTAGTCATTTTTCATTTCAAAACTTGTTAATGTGCAGATTGTCGACCCTGAAACAGGTCGATCGCTTGGCGTTGACCAAACTGGGGAGCTGTACATGCGGGGACCAATGACCATGATGGGTTACCATAAAAACCCCGAGGCCACGAGACAGACTATAGATAAAGACGGCTGGATCCACACAGGTAGTAATATATATCGATTACCCGCACGCACATAGAAGATTCCAGCTGTTTTGATGGGCGGTGAATGCTGTACCGACCTTCGTGTCATTCGTTGGATGCGATTTCTTTACCTTTTACTCACCCATTGAAGCAACTTGCACACACACACACACACACACACACACACACACACACACACACACACACACACACACACACACACGCACGCACACACAAGTGGAAGCATCGCTGTATTTTAAGAAACCATTCGCAAAAACTTAAAACCTGTTGTTAAGTCCATCAATTTACGCTAGACATAAAACGTTGCCTCAACCACACAGTCAAGCAGTGCTCAGAGTAAGCAGCAGTTTCGATTTGACGCAGTGTGTGTTCCGCAAACATGGCGGTGGAAAGGAAATCTCAAGCGGAAGTGACGTTATTTCGCCGTCCAGTTTCCTTGTTTTCTCCTCAGGTGACATGGCGCGCATTGACGCGGACGGATACCTGTATATCGTGGACAGACTGAAGGAACTGATCAAGTACAAGGGAGAACAGGTGAGTCGCTCTCACAGCTAACAACTAGTGCCGACCACTGTCATATTAATTATCAGTTATCGTAAAGTGAGCGAGGTGTGTGTGTGTGTGTGTGTGTGTGTGTGTGTGTGTGTGTGTGTGTGTGTGTGTGTGTGTGTGTGTGTGTGTGTGACGGTGTGAGTGTGTGTGTGTGCATGTGTGTGTGTGTGTGTGTG
>JACVVK020000023.1:2300000-2310000 GCA_018292915.2 Batillaria attramentaria
ATCAAAGAGGGTGCAACGAGAAAAAGGGCCGCACAAATAATTATTTGGCCACAGCCGGGATTCGAACTCACGACCCGAGCAGTGGAAGCCCAACGCTCTACCATTCGGACATTCCGGCTACTCCACGGTTCCATGAATTAAGTTTAAAGATGCGGCAGGTCGCATATTTCGCAACAGTACTCCGTGGTATTTCGCCTGCATGTTCGCTTATGGTTCATACACAAAGAGACACGAGAGGCGGCAGATCTGGGACAAGCTATAGGCAGATTACACGAGGTCTCACAGTTACTATCTATTTATCGTTATCAGTTTTGTGCAAAATCTTAATGGTGCATACACGTGGAACAAAAAGGGATTACGCGCGCGCGTGCACGCACGCACGCACGGACACACACACACACACACACACACACACACACACAGACTGTCTCTCTATCTGTCTCAACACACACACACACACACACACACACACACACACACACACACACACACACACACAGAAGTGTCTGTCTGTCTGCCTGTCTGTCTGTCTGTCTGCCTGTCTGTCTGTCTGTCTGTCTGTCTGTCTGTCTGTCTGTCTGAGTGTGTGGTGAGACAGAGAGAGAAAACCATGACCTTTCAGATTGACCCCTACAAGCAAGAGGAGTTCACTTTTGCCGAAGTCCTTCAGAAGTCAGAGACTCTGGCCAGAGGACTGAGGAAGCTAGGACTTGTACAGGGGACGTCACTGTGTATTTTTGCCCCGAACAGCGTGGAGAATGCATTACTGGTCCTGGCCACTCAAGCAGCTGGTGCAACTGCTCACGCTCCAAATCCAGCATCCTTACCAGGTTTCGTGGCATTTTGTTTTGTTTGTTCGTTTGTTATTTATTTATTCCTTGATTTTGCCGCGATTAAAGCACTGTATTCATTCTGAATGGCACAACTATAAGGAGAATCTGCCTTCAAAATGAGGAAGTATATGCAAACGTTTGCAAAGCTTCTGCAAAATGTCCATGGGATAGAAACCTGGTGCGGCCGATTACCTAGCTTGTAATATGTGTTGGTGAGTCGGTAGTCAAGGCAAAATAATGAAACGTCGAGTGAACTACTCGAACTAATCATGTAAACTCTATGTAAAATATAGGCTGCATGCCTGCACCTTATACATGTACTACTACCACTAATGATAATCACTGTATATTGAATTTGCGGCTGGGGCCAAATATTTGTGCTGGCTTTTTCATCGTTGCCCTGTCTTTGATATCACCCGTATGTGGTGGGAAAGGACGTTAAACCCCCAAACACCCACGCACCCACCCGTATATTGAATTTGTGTAGGTCATTCACCCAGTGTCTTGAATTCGCTCAAAGCACTGCAAACAGAACACAACACACACGCTCATGTGAATTATACGCATTCTTTCACACACCGGACGTAAAGACATTACAACCAAGTGTTGCGATGGTACAGCTCAGCAATGTTAAGTTTCGGAATGTAGAATTTTATTTATTTAAAATTTTGTGTGGTGAACATTTCCAAAGTAGAAGGGGGGGGTGAGGGCGTGGGGGGGGGGGGGCGGAAAGAACCCCCGACAGTCGGCCCGACTGAGTAAACGGTACCACATCAGTTCGAGAGAGAAATATTCTTTGTCCCGACTGAGACTCGAACCTGACCTCTCCCGTTGGTGACGAAGCCTTAGAATACACGGTACAGAAACGGATTTAAAAAAAAAACTGCTATATATTCCTATTAAACATATTGCAGCAGCACATAACACCCTAGAAATGCTTTAAAACTCACCCCCCCCCCCCCAAAAAAAAAAAAAATCACAAAAAAAACAGCAGCCAAAGACTCATGTGTGGGAGAAATTTAAGAAAATTCCAGTATGCCACCTTTTTTTTTTTTCAGTTCTAGCAGCTACCACCCACCCCTTTTCCTCTGTCGTCTGCAAGCTCTTGTGCCAGCCGCGCTTGATCCAAACTGTCCACATCCCAGGCTCATATTTCTCTGTTTTCACTAATTACTAATTCATGACACTTATTTACAAAGCCAGCAAACAGTCCAAGATTGCCAATTTTTACCCCGCACACACATTTAAAAAGGGGCAAAACAATCTGTACATTATTTACCGACTGCTCCATAAGGGCCTTCAGCCTTTCTTGTTTTCACTCGACAGGAGAGCTGGCGAGACAACTGGAACTGTGCGATTCATCCCTTATCGCCACAGTGCCGGAGCTGCTTGATACTGTGACACAAGCAGCGAGAGAAACCAGTGGGGTAGGGTTTAGTATTTAAAGGCGCATCTTCCAACATATTTCTGCTCACAGATTGATCGGAGCTGTGTTGTTGGTGTGTAACGTCATAACGATTATACGTAATGTTCACGGTTACTGTCGCTCACGGGGTGCTCTCTCTCTCTCTCTCTCTCTCTCTTGTTGTTTAATTGTTTGTTTTGTTGTTGTTGTTTTCAAATTCTTTTCTCAAATGCATGATTTTTGCCTAATGTAGTTCTGTTTGTTTCTTTTTTTCTTCTTGTTCTTCTTTCTGTGTTTTTTTGTTTTTTGTTGTTGTTTTTTGTTTTGGGTTTTTTTGTTTGGTTTGTTTTTTGTTTGTTTTTTGTTGTTGTTGTTGTTTTGTTTTTTTTGTTGTTTTTTTTTTGTTGTTTTTTGTTGTTGTTTGTTTTTTTTGTTTTGTTTTTTTTTTTTTTTTTGGGGGGGGGGGTCGTTCCGTCTGCTTTTCTTTTCTTTTTTCGGATGGGGGCGGGGGACTCTTTTGTAGCGGGGGTTTGGGAGGGGGGGGGGGCTCTTTTGTAGCAACGGCAGATTGAAAATGACCAATGACAATGCATGACCGAAATAAAGTTGACTCGTTCTCTGTTGGCATGGTCACAGCGCATTATCGTGATTGGCCCAAGGGACGGTAACCTCAACTTCTTGGATTTACTTGCTCTTGGGTCAGAGGACGTGACCTTGCCCCCTCCTGCCGCTGACCCCGCCAAGGCCATAGCCTCGCTCTTGTTCTCCAGTGGAACGACTGGAGTTCCCAAGGGAGTGCAGATCACGCAACGAAACATCATGGCGTGCATCCATCTTTTTCTGGCTGAGTAAGTTTGACTATTAAGCTCAGACTTTTTCGTTTCTAGTTTTGTCATCTTTGATTGTCAGTGGCACGGCGCCTGGTGATCAGGTATGCGAAATTTTGTCCCCATCTATGTTTGTAGAGACGACCTCCGCGCACAGCGGCTGTCCCCAAACGTGTAGCGAGACAACGCTCTTTTCGCGGTGGAGAGTGCGCACAAGACTGTAAGTTGTCCCAAAAAGTACCCATTGCCAATATATTTGAAGAGCTACAATCTAGTCTTTAGGCATGTTTGGTAGGACTTCGTAAGGAGGATTTCGCTGAGCCGTGTAACCCATTCACATGTATAATTATTAGGCTCACACGGCAGAGCCGCAAGCGGCTAACGCGCTACGATTAGCTAATGGTACCCCTGATGTGCCTAATTTACATGTAAATGGGTTACGCTGATTAGCGAAGTCCTCCTTACGAAGTCCTACTAAACATGCCTTTTGTCGTGCTTCAGTGAGCCTGACCGGATGCAAGACACGGACACGCTCTGCACCTTCTTGCCGTTTTTCCATGGTTACGGTCAGGTGATTATCCTCTTGATTGGCCTGACTTACGGCGTTCGTAACGTGGTCATGTCCAAGTTTGAGATGGTACCCTTCCTGAACTTCTGCCAAAGATACAAGGTGAGAACAACCTTAACACTTTTTCCCGTCAGTCTTTTCATTTTTTTCCTTGCTCAAGGTGTATGCCATCCTCTGTTTTACACATGGTGTGTGTGTGTGTGTGTGTCGGTAGGTTTGTGTTTGTAGTCCGAAGGGAAGTGACAGAGAAAAGTTGTATCCAAAGTCGGCATGCCACATTCCGAGGACTAAATATTAGAGAAATATTTTGGAAATCTGAAAATGAGGTATGTTTGGGAGTTTAATATCCTTTTCCACTACGTAAGGGTGATATCAAAGACGATAAAAAGGCCAGCATAAATATTTGGTCCCAGCCGGGATTCGAACTCACTACCCAAGCATTGAATGTCCAACGCTCTACCATTCGGCCATCCCGGCTGCTCCCAAATATTTGGGATAAAGCGCCTATAATATTAATGCGATTCTTATTAATTCTGTGCGTTTCCTGTTCGTGTCAGGCGACCGTGTTGCACCTTGTGCCGCCTGTGGTGCTGGGGATGGCCAACTTCCCGCGCCTGGCCGACTACAACCTGTCTTCCCTCAGAATGGTCATCTGCGGAGCGGCTCCGCTGGGGAAAGAAGTCGAGGCTCAGTTCACCCAGAAACTCAACCTGCCTTGTGTACTGCAAGGTGAGAGCCAGCGGGAATGATGGTTGGTTGGGTGGGTAAGTGTTTGTTACTCAGAAAAGCTACTTAACGTCCCCCCGGGTCAGCCTCAAAACATTTGACCAACGTTCTTTCAGTTATAGTGCCCCCCACGTTTGGAACTCCTTGCCATCTTCTCTGAGAAACATCCCTTCCCTCCTACAGTTTAAAGCAGAACTCAGAAACACATCTTTTCAAACTAGCTTTTACTCTTTAAGTTCAAACTCCACCGCCTGTATTGATGTGTATAAATGTGTACGTGTGGATGTTGTGTGTGCGTGAGCAAAAATAATAATAATGAGGATTTCTATAGCGCCTAATCTCCGAAGCCGGGGCTTTAGGCGCTTTACAAATAAATGTATACAAAAGATGATAAATAAACACATAACTGAATAATAGATAAATAATCAACTAAATAAATGCGAATAAAAGCGTACATACATAGATACATACACTACATACATATAGTCAGACATACAGTCAGTCATACAAACAAGCACTGACACCTACATACATACCAACATCCGATACACACCTACATCCATGTATACACACTGCAAAACCAAAAAGCGCATTGAGTGCTTTTCGAGACAGAACTCCGCGCTCTACAAGTGTATTGTATTATTATTTAAAGTCCACGCAATTTTACTTGAAATCTTCATACCACTACAAGCCACTTCAATCCACTATTATGCAATCTTTTAGCGGTCTCGGGCTTAGCGGGGAAGGCCCACGCCTTGTGTATTAGTGGCTTGAAGTGGCTCCTATTTGTGTGCGGTGGCTTGTTCTTTTTAACCTGGCTCTTAAGAGTTAAGCTACTCGTAATTTGTCGTGATGGCGTTTGCAAAGACGTTGCACTAGGAAAAGCCCTGTGATTTGTGTGTGTGTGTGTGTGCGTGCGTGCGTGCGTGCGTGCGTGCGTGCGTGCGTGCGTGCGTGCGTGCGTGCGTGCGTGCGTGTGTGTGTGTGTGTGTGTGTGTGTGTGTGTGTGTGTGGATATTTTTGGATTCGAACCTCGGACATTCCCAGTCTCAAGGAGAGGGTCAGTATAAGTATTGTCCTAATCCACTGAACTGTATAGTATTAGCAGTAGCAGTGTCTTGTAGCAGGAGAAGTAGTGTTACTGTCTGTGCAGGTTACGGGATGACAGAGAACATGGTGGCTTCAATTTGCACCTTCAAGCACAACAAGCCAGCTTCCGCGGGCCAGCTCCTGCCTAACACGGAGGTCAAGGTCAGTAGATCATGTCGCCGAGACAGCTCTAGTGTAGGGTGGATTGGATACCCTTGAGCCATAAGGAAACTAACAAGCTTTCCATTTAAGTTGCGTCCCCCTACACCAGAGCGACTTCGGCGGGGCATGAGGGTAACTGTGGTGCGGGGGGAGGGAGGGGGGGGATTTCAAGAAACTATTTTGCACGAAATCGTTTTGCATGGAGTGAAATCGTGAAATCGTTTTGCATGGAGTGTTTTATAAAATTGCTTAGAAGCGTTTTGACTTTTTTGTATAAAGCGGTTTCTTGTTCTTGGGGTTGTTGTTGTTGTTGCTGCTGCTATTGTCGTTGTTGTTGTTGTTGTTGTTGTTCTCAGTGTGTCTTAAAAGTTTTGTGTAAAGCTGGGAACCAAATATTTGTGCTGGTCTTTCCTTGTTGTCCCGTCTTTGGTATCGCCCCTATGTGGTGGAAAAGGACGTTAAATATCCCAACACCCACCCGTCCTTGTATGAAGCGTTTTGAAATTTGTGCATATTATTTTTAGTTATTATTCTCGTTTTGGCATTTTCATCAAGTATAGATGGAGTCACATGTATGCATTCACTGTATAGTTATACATGAGTGTATTCAAAATTTAACATATATATGAAGATTTACCATGTGGATTCACAAAACCTGCTCGATGAAATGTAAAGTCACGAGCATGTATGCACTGACATACATATACACACAGCATACACACACACAAACACTGCACATGTGCATTATTATTTGTTTTATAAGTTTTTGTCTAAAGCATCTTAAAGTTTTCGTATAAGGCAACTGAAAATTCTTATGTAAATCAATTGGAATATTTCCATGTAAAGCGTTTGGTAATTTTGCGTTAATGTGTTCGGACATTTGTGCCAAAAGTGTTTGGAATTAAAAACAATCGACTCGTTCACATCGTGAGGTTATTTTGCATGTACAACACGGGTTTTCTGGACTTTACCTGGACTGTAATCTGCAGATTGTCGACCCTAAGACAGGAAGGTCACTGGGTGTTGACCAGGAGGGGGAGCTGTACATGCGGGGACCAATGACCATGTTGGGCTACCACAAAAACCCGGAGGCCACGAGACAGACTATAGATAAAGACGGCTGGATTCATACAGGTAGAAGATACTATATTTCCTATCACTTAAACGGGCTAATTCTGTCTTGGTTAAGCCGACGTTTTGGTACAGTTTCGCTCGCGAATACGCCTGCACATGACGCTCGAAATACTTTATCTTGAAGATATTGCTCTTAATGCGACACAATGCTGTATAATGCTCTTAATGCGACACAATGCTGTTAGCACTTTGCGAGAGCAGTGAACATTCAAAGTCGACGAGTTTTGTTAAACTGCAGGGCCCGCATGTACATGTCGAGGTTAGAGATTTTAGCCCCGGGTTAAGGTCTAATCTCGAACTAAACTAGCTCTAGAGTTCAATTTTCTGTTGTTTTTGTTTAAAATCAGCAAGGTGCCTATGCCGTTAGAGAGGGATTGCTGTCTTTCTTTCTTCGCTTCCTTTTTGTTTAATTTTGTTTTGGGGTTTCTTTTGTCCTAGTCTGGGTTAGGCCCCGTAGCCGTGGGTTAAATTAACCTCGAGTTTTACATATGGGCCCTGGAGTCCTCAATGTGGTCGTCTCGTCATCGAGTACCGTGCTTCTGTCGGCTCAGTGCCAGCATTGCAGATACTGTCACTGTCCTGGTGTGTAAGTGGTGTGATGATAGATACCACGAAAACAGTTCAGAACGATCTGTGAGCAGAAACATGGCAGGATTAGCACCTTTAGAATTAGCACGGGTTATCTCTTAACTGCCGCTGTCTGATAAGACTGGTTAAAAAAGAACAAGGCACTGCACACCAGTAGGAGCCACTTCAAGCCACTATTACGCAAGGCGTGGGCTTTCCCCGCTGGGCGCGAAACTGTTGCAGATTGCGTAATAGTGGCTTCGAGTGGCTTTTAGTGATCTAAAAATTTTAAGTCAGTAAAAATGCGAATGTTTTAATGGGCTTTTAAGTGTTAAACGAAGTAAACGCATCAGTCATGATACTCATCATATTCCAAGATGACTGCTTCACAGAATGGATCACATTTGTTTTCCTCAGGTGATTTAGCGCGGATAGACTCTGAAGGATATCTGTACATCACTGACAGACTGAAGGAACTTATCAAGTTCAAGGGAGAACAGGTTGGTTGTAACCGGAGCTCATCTTAACTCCTTACATGCCGCTGTGCACACAAAGTTCGTGTTCACCCTTTGCATGCAGCTTCTAACTTGAAGGTTACGTTAACTCCTTTCGCCCTGCCACGCTCGTAAAATTGATGTTAACCCCTTGCGTGCTGCTGTGCACTTGAAATTTATGTTTAAACCACTGGCCGCATATACTAAGAAGTCCATGTTAACCTCTTGCATGCTACAACACACATCAATTTCATATTAACCCCTTACATGCAGCCCGCCAGCATGTTAGCCATGTTATGTGTTGTAACCCTTCTCTCCCCGCCTTGCACGTTCTCCCCCATATCCCCCACCCCACCCCACCCCACCCCACCACCGCACCTTCCTCCGCCTTCCTTTTTATGGATCAGTTTTTTTGTCACCAGGTTGCGCCAGCAGTGTTGGAGGACCTGCTGATGGCTCACCCCGAGTTGTCGGACGTGTGTGTTATCGGACTTCCTGACCCTGTGGCTGGAGAACTACCACGCGCTTACGTCGTGCGTATACCGGGGTCAAAGATCACGGAGCAGGAGGTCAAGGACTTTGTGGCCAGTAAGTTTTTCTGTGTAATATTTCCCGATCTGATCCTTTTTTGCATTTCGGGATCGTGATGCGTTGCGTTGTTATGTGTGCGAGTTATGTACGTAATCTTGTTTATGGGTTCACGTCGATTTAACATGACAGCTGAAAAAAGAAAGCCTGGGTTTCTTTATATTGTTGTTTTTTCTTCTTTATTCTCTTCCATTTTCTGTTCCTCCTTCTCGCTATTATTGTTACTTTTGCTGATGCTGTTGTTCTAAAGAGCGGTGCATATAAACAGCAATAAATTACATAAATTCCAATGCATATTGGAAGTGTACAACAGCGTGTAAAAAATAAAATAAAATAAAAAAACTTGTCATCGAATGTGCTTGATCTGTACATCAGAATCAGTCAACAAAGCACCCGAAACCATTGTGGTGACCCAGTATGGTCGGCGTATAATTATGCTGGTCTAGAAGTGTACCGTGAACTGAACAGAACAGACGACGGTTGGCTTTTGTTGTTGTTGTTGTTGTTGTTGTTTGTTTGTTTGTTGTTGTTGTTGTTGTTGTTGTTGTTTTTTGTTTGTTTTTTGTTGTTGTTGTTTTTGTTGTTGTTGTTTTGTTTTTGTTTGGTTTTTTTTTTGGGGGGGGGGGGTGTTGCGGGCCGAGGACCAGCTGGAAGATTGGTCGAGTCCCTGTCTGTTTAGGAAGACAAAGACATTAGTATTTCTCTAATAGTAGAGGCCACAAAGTCACTAAAACGGTCACAATGGCCAAATGAATCAGTCATCCTTCTATCTGATAAACAGCCTTAGAGCTTCGGAAACGGCAGTTTTCCATCTCACCGTTACGAACATAGAGGTTTTGATAGATGTTATTACCAGTGACCGGTTTTGTTTTGAAGTTTTTGTTGTTGTTGTTGAAGTTGTTGTTGTTGTTGTTAGTATTTCCCTTTCGTATGGTTGTTTTGTTTTGTTTTGTTTTGTTTTGTTTTTGGTATTTTTTCTCTTCATATTAACACCTCTTGCTGTGGAAACGCAACTGCAGCTGATGGAGAGGAAAACAGTCAGGTTTTTAACACTTTGTTTCAGAACAAGTGCCGTCCTACATGCAGCTGAGAGGTGGTGTGGAGTTCCGGGAGACTATCCCCAAAAGTCCCAGCGGCAAGATCCTGCGGCGACTTCTCAGGGACGAACTGAAACAACAGCAAAAGTCTCGCCTTTAAAACTTGAGTAAAACTGGCAGAAAATTGACCAGTGAGACCTACAGAGGTGTTGGATGAGTATTTAGAGGTTTAACGTCCTTTTGCAATACATAAGGGTGACATCAAAGACGGAGCAACGAGGAAAAAACTGACCAGCACAATCTTTCGGCTTCCAGCCTATGGGGGAGCCGGGGTGGTCGAATGGTAGAGCGTTGGACTTCTAATGCTCGGGTCGGGAGTTCGATCCCGGCTGGGGCCAAATATTTGTGCTGGCTTTTTCATCGTTGCCCCGTCTTTGATATAACCCGTATGTGGTGGAAAAGGACGTTAAACCCCCAAACAACCACACCCACGCTTCCAGCCTATGAACAGACCAAGCAAAACGCCGGCTTTGTCGAAATGTTAATCCTGACCTAGATACAGCGGTCTAT
>JACVVK020000023.1:2315000-2427500 GCA_018292915.2 Batillaria attramentaria
ATGAGGATGATGGTAAGGTGATGCTATGGAGGTCCATGTGGTTTTGGACTGCGGGACAGGGCCGCATTCCACGCTTCCTGTCACAAATATCCCGGCATTAACCAGGCCCGGGAACTACGGCACCTGCGGTGCCGGCCGTGTAATCATCCACATCATAAGACGTGTCATACAAAGGGAAGCACCCCCAAAGTCGCACCCGTGAAGTGGGTGAAGCTCGGCTGTGTGGCAACAGCCTCCCCATCGGGTCCATAGCACACCCGCTCTGGGTAGGAGCCGACCAAGGTTGGAAAAAATCCCGCTTGCCTCGGCTGGGACTGGAACCCGGGTCTCCCGGTCCATAGTCCGAAGTGCTAACCAAACCCGTTAATCTTGCCTGATTTTCGAATGCAGGTCTGTTGTATTTTACTCCTGCTGTGTCGCTCTCTTTGTGCACTCGCAGAGAAGACACGGGATACAACTGGATACAACTCCAATACTTTATTAACAGAAGATGCGCGGAGAACAAATTCATGAAAGAAGAAGAACCCAGAACGCTGTGCAGGGCTGCTTATATATACTAAACAGGTCAGATCTAGAACATTCCTCAACTTACTGGCAAGTTCGAAATCTTTACCAGGTGACGTAATCTACTGGCGTTACTGCACCAGCATGTTCTGGGATGGTCTAGAAATTTCCATCCAAATGCAGTGGCTTTTCGCGATCTCTACAACAAATTTTAAGGTCCAAAACCGGAAAAAGAGGGATACGCATGCGCGGTACGACATGTGTGAAATAGACTGATGCAGAAGGAATGAATCTTAGGGATGATTTGTGTTTGGTCGAACAAAAACGTTCCTACGTGTCATTAACCTAAGCCCCGAGTCGGTTTGTTCAGACAGGTGAATCAGCCAGCGTCCCGATGTCATGGCGACGGTGTGTGAGACGGTGGTACCCGGATCTTCTGACGCGAACCTACTTCCTGCCGCACGTCTACATGCACCGCACGCTGCACAAAACCTGGCTCATATCCGGCATAGATGTCGCTGTGCCCCAACCCCCGGTCAGAACGCAGCACTTGGGTGGAGGCCGAACTCTGACAGAAAGTGACGTCAGAGAGGACACGTCACATGAACACATCCTTCACTGTGTGAGGAGAAAAGCGGCGAAACACAATGACGTCATGTTCGTCTTGTCTCAGCTGAACTTCGGGGATTTTCTAAGCAAGCCAACTTACGCTGCAGGTCAAAGAATAAAGGGTTTTTTTTTTTTTTCCTGCTCTTTGGCTCCTACTGTCAGGCAGCACACTTCCTGCAAAATCAATGTTGCCCACCAAATCAGACAATGGTTTCCAGACGCAAGACATGTCGACAAGCTGTATGCCAAAAATTAAGCCTCCAAAGCGTAATTTTAATACTCTACTCATGGGGCGTCCGTACCATCCCCACATACTGAAATAGCTCAAAACTGTGCACTCTGTTGCTCATGCCCGGCACATGCCGAAGAATATGCTTAAAATAGGTCACTCATCAAATTTGCCATTTATCAACACATCAAACATGCCCCCTTTCGCCCAAACCCCAAAACTGGGATGCACTCTTAACAACTGTTAAAAAAAAATCAGGAAAACAAGGGAAATTCACTTTGATAATGTCGGTCCTCTCACTCCCTAACCTGCCTCATTTGCATTGTATTCTGTGACCTGCAGCGGCCAGCCAACTTCCACGTCCCGTGGACCTGAAGAGCAGGAACTTCCATCGAGGAGACTTCGACATCTTGTTCCTGCACCGACTATACGGCCTTCTTGTCGCGGAAGTCAAGTCAGTGGGAGCCAGCGCTGATGACCGCGGACTCAGCGAAGACCAGCTGGTGGATGAGGTCCTACATACGCTGAAGAAGATGCTGAAGTTGGACAAGAAACCGAAACAGGACAGCAACGGAACCACCACGCACATAGCGGGTCAGCTGGAGAAGGAGAAACATGTGCTGAGTCACCTGGTGGCAGATCTGAAACCTACTCCTAGAGTTCGCGCGACTCTGTGTTTGCCTAACGTTTCGTCTCACGTGCTGCGGAAAGCATTGGAAAAAAGCCAGGATGTAAAACAGGTAGGATAATTCACACATGGGCGGAGGGGCGGTTCTGAGTGAGTGAGTGAGTGAGTTTTAAGGGCTTATAGCAACAGAGACTAATTCGAGGCTAAGTGTGCCTGCACTACTTGAAAAAAAAAGTGTAACGTTGGACAAATGATGCAAACTGGTCTACGTGGCGGTATAAACCTAGGACGTGTGGAGACGCTGCACGATAACGATGATGATGATATTGATTGATTGATTGATTGATTGATTGATTGATTGATTGATTCGCTAGAATGGTATAGGCGCCTTCCCCACACCATAGTCGGCTCTACGATCCTTTAATTTTACTTGTACTGGGTGCATTTCTGTATCACATAACTGGAACTTTTTAACTTAACTGTCTTAATCAATTGTAATTTAAATAAATCATAAATAAAAGTGTGTGTGTGTGTGTGTGTGTGTGTGTGTGTGTGTGTGTGTGTGTGTGTGTGTGTGTGTGTGTGTGTGTGTGTTGGGAGGGGGGGATTACAGTCCAAGATGTGTTCACTTACATTATTTTGTTCTGTTCAATACTCAAAGTTCAAGCGAATTTCTCCTAAGCGACAATACAGTAATTTAAAACTGCATATAAATTTGAATCTTCAGGCTCTGTGTAGAGATCTCGACCTCCCGCTATCAGCAGATCCCGTGAAGTTTTGCCTTTGTTCAGACCAACTTTCCGACCGCCGTGCTTCGCATGACGTCACCGCAGAAGTGATGACAAAGTTCTGCCATTGGTGGGATCTGTGTATGACAGCCGCCGGACCCGACCGAGCTATGAATGATCAGGTGTACGAGAATCTTGTGGCCAGGTTGGTAGACTCATCTGCATATCGATGACCCTCATGTCGATATATATATTCTCAAAAGGTGACAGGCGGTCTGAGTACTGGCCTTGTTGCTGTTGTTTCTGCTGTTGTTGTCGTCGTATATTCTGCAGTCGATGTAAAACATTCATTATTTTTTTGTTATACCGTACTGTCCCGTACTGTCCCTACTGGGAAATTGTGTCTTCTTCCCCCAGGCGACGAAGCGCGTCGCCGCGGTGCAGCGCCACCCAATTACCTATCCTTTTTTTTTTATTTAATTTTGCTGAAGGAGGAAAGTCGGATAACCCGGAGAGAAACCCCCGATGAGCAGCCCGGTAGCCAGGAAAAACCGGTATCACATATCACCAGCTCAGCCTGGACTCGAACCCACGCTTTATCACCGTGACATTGGTGACGGCCGTTCAGTAGCGCAGCGGCTAAGTCCGACGCGCTACCTGTTACTAGACCACCGCTCACCGTCGACAAGAAACGGACCAGTGCTGATTGTACTTTTTTCGTGGTCTCAAATCTATGGTCCGTTGCTTCTGCTTTGCTGTCTGTCGTAAACGATAAAATGAAACACGCCATGTGCTGTGCCCATTATGCAGCGCGGGACGCGATTGGCTGAATTCTGGGGGCTCGGCCTTTCTGATTGACAGGAGTGGGGTCGTCCATTGCACCTCATTGCGGGCTTTCTTGCGGTGCAACAGCGACATAATTTTTAGTAACAACTGTTCTTTTGCTGTCGTTACTACAAGCAGCAAGCACAACAATAACGCACTTATGCATGCACAAGAAAAAAAAATATCCATGAACTAACTACTTTTGGAAAAAAGGAGCCAATGAAGAGAAGATGCTCGACAAAACAAAAAACAAAAACAAAACAAAACAAAAGTCGGAGGCATCCTCCATGCAACTGAGGCTCAAAAAACAAACAAACAAACAAACAAAAAAAGCGACATAATTTTTGGCAGTATTTTCTGAATCCAAATAGCGTCAACTTACCTTTCACTGTTCTCCGCACACGATCGTTCCCTAGGTTTGCTGGTCCTGCGACACTTGTCCAGATCTACTGCCAGAGGGAGCCTCGATTGGAAGTCACAGACATGCGCACACCGGGACAGTTTATCGCGGATGTGGGTGACCGTCTCACAGCGGTTTCGCTTTTCCCTTCGCAGGTACAGACTACAAATCACAAAATGATATTGTTGAGTTGTTTCAGTCATATGTTTTGGGTGATTTTCGTCACTGTAAATTGCAAACCAGCACCAGCCCGCTATTTAATCGTCTTTGTTTCTTTGTTTGTTTGCCTTTTTGATAGCGTAAAAGACAATCATGTAGCTAATTCGCAAATGTCCCCCCCCCCTCTCTCTCTCTCTCTTTGCCCAATACCTTTTTCTTTTATTGACGAAATTTCTTTTATATTGCACTGGAAACTAGTTCCATGTAAATATACACGTGAAGCTGTGCGTGTGATATTCAGTAGTGTACTTTTCCTAGTTTAGCAAGGACAAGAATGAGGACAGGTCATATCTGTTTATCCTTGGAAAATAAAGTTTCATTTCATTTATTTCCATTCTCTCTCTCTCTCTCTCTCTCTCTCTCTCTCTCTCTCTCTCTCTCTCTCTCTACTTCTTCTTCTTCTTGATTGGTGGATGTGTTATTATTATCAATCCTGTCACCAGGTGGCCTTGATTCACATGGCGCCTGACCTTGCCTTTCTCGCTGGCCCGCCAGGAACGGGCAAAACCCTGACGATAGTGGTTATGGCCCTTGAGTGGCTGAGGCAGGGTCAACACGTGCACATCGTCACCGCTTCGCGCTACAGGTCTCTTATCACCATTCATATCTACATTACATCAGTTCGCATACTTGTTTAAAAAAAAAAGGGGGGGGGGGCGGGGGGAGAGAAAAATCCAACGCAAGCAAATAATAATAATAATAATGATAAATGGTATTTGTAGAGCCCATTTCTTTAAATAAAACTCAATGCGCCTATCACTCACTTACACTCACGCACATTATACAACGATGAACGGACACACACTGATGAAACTGACTAGTGAAACAGGAAATTACTGGTGTTAGTTCTTTGTGGCCTCACGCCGCTCAAGCAACAAAGACCAGCACGCGGCTGAGGAAATTACAGGAAAGCTTTGCAGAAAAGGAACGTTTTCAGATTGCTCTTGAAAACAGACAGTGTGGGCGCATTTCTCAGATCTGCAGGCAGGGAGTTCCAAAATGCTGGAGCGGCAAAACTGAAAGAGCGCTCGCCAAAATAATGCTTTCCGGCATCAAGATATCTCAAATGGCAGGGAGCTAATCCCTCTGTTGCCGGCTTAGAGATAACTCTTGCTGTGTTAGTTATTAACTAGGGTGTATCGGACACTGGTTTTGACTCCGTCCCTCCTCCTCTTTGGAACTTCGCATACAGTAAACTGCTAACTCACAGAAAAAAAAATCGAAAAAAAAATGATTTTAGTATTTTTTTAATAGGGTATGCAGTTTACTGTCGGATTTCCCTCTCACCTGCCCCGCTCGGAGTTCGAGCTGTAAGCGAAACTGTAGGACAAGCGTTCACTGTACTGGTTCTTATACTCATGGAGGAAGGGGGAGGTAATGCTCTAAACTTAAGTAACCACCCTTGGCTCACTCGATTCCCGTTGGCTCATAGGTTGTTTCCCTCAGGTACTTACTGACTAGAGAGTGTGTGTGTGTGGGGGGGGGGGGGGGGAAATAAAGCCATGCGAGTACCATTTTCTTAGTCTCACGCTGTTGTCCCCCCCCCCCACCCCCCCGACTCGACACTTTTCACCCATTCACAAAACTGTTGCCAAAAGCAGGGTTTTGTTGTTGTTGTTGTTGTTGTTGTTTTTACTCAAGGAGGAAGTCAAGGAACTATGATAAATTCGTTTTAATCATACAGGTCTTCTCATTCAATTATATATTATATACGTGTAATTATAGTTCGACGACGTATTCCCTAACTGGCCTCATTTCAATAAATATGGTTCTATGACTTACTCCGTCCCTAACCGGTCTCATTTAAATATGTTTCTGCGATCTGCAGCCGAGCCGCCTCCCACCTGATCAAGCAGCAGCTGGAGAAGACTGCCCGCCACACTCCAGGAGAAGCATCGGCCGGACGAGTCCACCTCCACGTGGTAAACTTCCTGCAGGTGGAGGAATCGTTTCTTGCAGCAGAGGTGGACGATCTGGCCAAGACGCTGCTGGCGGTGGCTGTTGACAAACAGCTCTGTCTCGTGGCAGATGAGCTGTTTGGTGTAAAGTACGTCCGAACGATTATGTCAAAGAATACAAGTGCAGTAAGCCTCAAAATGATAATAATAATAATAATAATAATTAGGACGGCTAACGGGCTTATAAGGCGCCTATACAAAAAATGAAACGGGCTCTAAGCGCCGTACATCATAACCACATACACCACTTTCATACACACAGACTCACATGGAACATTCAAAGTTAAACAATATCTCACAACAAGCAGGCTGACACGGTGTGGAAGGGCAGAGTAAATGCCTATATATTCCGCATCATAGTTACCCCTAAAAAATGCTTCAACCTAATCGAATGTCTCCTTTCCGCTCAGGCCTCACTGGATTCATGCTAGTCTACTTTCTGTTTAGGCCAGAAAAAAAAAACTGCTTCACCCAAATCCGCTCGCGTCACCTTTGTCTCTCTCGTGCGCAAAAAAGTCCCACCTTCTCTGGCAGCTTGCCTCCTCTTGCTTGCCCCTGGCATGCACCTTGCCCTATCAAATACAGAAATCACGAAAACCACGCTTTTTCGTGACAACAAAAATCAGTACAAACTAGCACACTCACAAAACAGAGTAGGTACTTCAAACACCAGACTTGACCCAACTTGACTCAATTTGTGTCCATATGTGCCCAACAATAAAACAGACGGACATTTCTCACGATGTGATCTGCGTGTCATGAAATAGACGAGACGGCTGGCTGCATAGGAGACATAGGGTGGGGGGAGGGAAAGGAGGGGGTGGGGCTTTCTACCTTTGCTGAACAATCCAGCAGAAGATCTTTCACTCACCAGACACACTGGCAGGTCGGCCATATTTAATTTATTTGCTGCCGATATCTAACCCGTAATCAAATACATTAATTATAGCGCTCGTATTCCACCTGCAGAAGAGTCAGCTTCTGCTTTGAAACAGTTACGCTTGTGCGCGCCTGCACGTTTGAAACGGTATGTTTAAATGATTAGTGAAGTTCTAAATGCAATACAAATCCGTCCGCAGGCTTTGCGAACCGGCGAAAATTCAAACTCGCCTACTCAGCGGTTGACTGCGCCGCAACACTAGCTGCAACGCGTTGCTACTTGCGTCACTTCAAGTCTAGGCTGAGTGCCAGCCTGTGAGATGCTGTCACTGTGCAGGTGCCCAAGTGGTATAACGTTCGACACTATTGAAAGAGCTCAAACAATTTGAAAGCATAGAATTCTAGGAATATGCCGCTTCTCGCACATAAACGTGTAGCACTATCCCTCGCTGTACGTCGTGGGTGCAAAACCACCCATGCTTAAAAAAAATAGGAAACAAAAACATTGATTATCCGTACGCTTTTTCTTTCTTTAAAAGCATGGGTGTGTTTGTACACACGACGTACGGCGCGCAAGTTTTCAGGCGACGTACGGCGAAGGCTATAGAAGTGTGGGTCAAAATGGACCCACGACGTGCGCTGTGAAAGTTACGACTCTGAATCTGATTTGCACCCTATATGCACTTGTCCGGTATGTGTCCCAGGGCCGGGATGGAAGCTCTGTATCAACAACTAGCGTCCCACTCGGACGTGGAACGTGTCAGGCTGTGGGCCGCTTCTATAGAAACACGTCACAGACCCGCATGTTTGCCGCTTCATAGAATGACGGAGCCACTTAGGTGTCCCCCAGCCGTCCAGCGAAAAGTGCAGGAGGCAGATCATCTGTACGACGGGCGAGTCCCTGTGTACACAGAGCCCGGGGTTCCCCTGCCTTGTGACGGACCTCCTGTGCTGTACGTGCATCATCAGGGACCCGGCCACACCTCGGCGGAGTGGACTTTGGACTGTGAGGCGTGCGGCCTGGAGATCGGGATGATTCTTGGAGGTTTGATTCCGCGTGACGGTAAGTGCGTGCGTGCGTGCGTGCGTGCGCGCGCGTGTGTGTGTGTGTGTGTGTGTGTGTGTGTGTGTGTGTGTGTGTGTGTGTGTGTGTGTGTGTGTGTGTGTGTGTGTAAGCTCCTGCGAACTAAATTGCTACGTGTTAGTGACGCATCATGTTACTGTCACTGCCTCAGTCTCTCAGTGTCTCTCATCTTTTCCTTAAATGGTGGAAAATGACGTTAAACCCTCAAACATCCACCCACCCTCTCTCAACTAAGCCTATGGCCACAATTTGCTAGTAATACCTAGGGGCTGAATTCTGTCTTTCAGGACAAAATACCGTCCGAAGTGGAACCTCTCCACGCCTCCATTTCCGGGATGTCCTGATTCTTGCGACTGACCACCCACGGGACGAAGTAACTGACGTCAGCGGTCACGTGGTTAGCCCAGCCAATGGCGCCATAGTCGGGCTCCGTAAGGCTAAGGTTCCTGTGCGCGTGGTCATTGAAGAGGATGACGTCAGTGTGGCGGAGGTAGCTACCATGACTGGACCGGACGCCGTGACGGTCGCCGCATACGATACGCTGTGGGGGCTGGAAAGAAAAGTGGTAGTGTGGATGGGGGGAGGGGAAGGGGTGTGGGGCGGGCTGGATGAGGTGTGGGGGCGACTGTACGGAATGTCCAGAGCCACGGCCCAACTCATCTGGGTACGTGTCGAGAGGCGCGGGACTGGCCAGTCAAGTGACGAAGATACTGATGATCATGATGGCATCGACAGTGTTGATGATAAGGAAGATGGCGTTTAGACTGACCAGTAACTGCAGTCAAAACACACTTGTTCTCAGCTCGGCAGCAATAATGTCGGAGGGATCGACAGTGTGTGAGACGGTGTGTGTATGTGTGCTACAATTTCTGTCTTTTATTGTTCTCTCTGGCATTATTTTCATGCCATTTTATTTTTTTTTTTTTTTTTTTTATTTCATTTTTCTTAACTTTGTAAGCGCTTAGAGCTCGATGAGTATAAGCGCTATGATAATAATAAACGAATGAATAATAATAATAATAATTATTATTATTATTATCTGTCGTTATCTGTGCAGATAACGTTGACAATTCGAGAGACAGAAATCAAGATGCATTTTATCAGTGCACAATGCAGCCTATGGTTTCTCTTTGCAGGTCTGCATTTTTCGCAGTATCATTTATTCAGTATGTGCATACAATTGTGATGATTGTGCTGTGTGTGTGTGTGTGTGTGTGTGTGTGTGTGTGTGTGTGTGTGTGTGTGTGTGTGTGTGTGCATGTGAGTGTGTGCATGTGTGTGTGTGTGTGTGTGTGTGTGTGTGTGTGTGTGTGTGTGTGTGTGTGTGTGTGTGTGTGTGCAATCTGCCCGCTACACTGTCTCAGTTCATATCTGACATAAAACTCATCTTTCCCGTCAGGCCTTTGGCCTTTAACACAACAATTCTTCTGTTGTGCAGGCTACTAGTATATTCCGTCTGTATATTCAAGTTTGCTCAGTGGCGGCAGTGGTGAGATGTATGTGAAAGTGTGTGTGTGTGTGTGTGTGTGTGTGTGTGTGTGTGTGTGTGTGTGTGTGTGTGTGTGTGTGTGTCAGTGTGTGTGTGTGTGTGTAATTTTGTATTGTATTGTCATTTGTGTGCCGCCGCCATAACTTGACTTGATATGTCAGTATTGTATTGTCCGGCCGGCATTTGTTGGGAAGCCGGATTGACATTTAATTTCCCCATGAGGGATGAATCAGTAAAGCCGTATCCTTATCTTATCTGTATAAACTGACGTATTATCTACTGATGTAATCTGACACTTAAATCAGTCAGTCGTACCGGCTGTAGTTGCCGATCAATCCGCCACTACTCACTGCACTCAGTGTTACTACTGAACTATCAACAACGATCGACTCAGTTGGTGCCGGCTACAAAAACTGAAACAGAACATTGAAACAAGTAAATCGTATAAAATGGCATCCCTCCCTGCCCCCACTGATCCCCCTTCGCCTTTCTTGTGCCAAAGGACAAGTCCTAGTGTACCGTAACATGTACTCAATAAGTACAAGCACACCACTTGGTGCACGCAAAGCAAAGGTCACGTGATCTGCAGGGTCAATCACTCGCACTCAAAACTTGTAGAATGGCGTCTGCTACAGTCAACCCCGACTTGCAGAAAGAGAGACAACGTGCGACGTTTGATGCCGATCAGCTGACGTACTTCTTGTACGATGGACCAGCAAACACCCGGAGAAAGAGATACTTGCGTGAGTTGATGAACTTAGTTACAGCGAGCACAACAAGAGCTCGCGCAGGTCGAGGCCATTTTTTTTTTTGCGGCCAAAGTTCATCTCTCCCCCTCTCTCTCTGTTTTCGATTTCTCTGGTACCGTGTGTGTGTAGTACTGTGCATGTAGGTGCGATTTTCATGGATGTGTATTAGCAAAACTAAGACAGGACTGAAGATATATTGAGCTTTGTCTGTTTGTCCTGTTTGTCCCTCTGTCTGTCTCCTGCACCTGTGTAAGTGTATTAGTCATTTCGTCATTGTGTTCATAAGCAACACAGAGATATGTGCCTTACCCAAGTTTATTAAGTCCGTTGATTTAAACATTTTTATTCACCACACATCACAGCACAGCCATTGAAACTGTCAGTGCTGTTCACAGTTGTTATATGGGCACCCAGGGCATGGTCTCAGCATGGACATTTCAATGTAGTGCCCAACAAATTGTCATCATCCTTTTTTTTTTTCCTTTTTTTTTTTTTTTTTTTTTTTGTACAGAAAATCTTGCAGTGCAGGAGACAGAAAAATACAAATTCCGGCCAATAGCGACCCTGTCACAGGAACAGCAGTATGAACAGGCTCTGATGCGATCTTTTATCTCGGGCCAACTTGAGGATCGACTGGAACTGAAGAATGCCAAGGAGCTCTCCTTTCTCAGAGAGTAAGAAAACACAGCAGGGGTTTGATCCCCCTTTCAACCCTGGTTTTGCTAAATGAATTTGTCTTATGCTGAAAAAGCCATAGAGATAGTCTGGAATATCCCGTTCTTACTAATCTTAGCACCACAAATACAGTGCAGCATAGTCACCCTTTGGAAAAGTACGTACAGAACGAGAGGGGTTTCGCAATCATCAATCACATGGGGAGCTTTCAGAAATAACTATCACTGACACTGGTAGGAGAAAGGGCATATCATAAGGGGTTTTCCAAGATCACTAATATGTTTGTCAACAACATACAGCACAGGGACTGAACCTTTTGGGTCTGGGTGCAAAAACCCACTTCTCTTGGTCCAGGCACTCTACTTCTTACCGGCCTTTTTTTTTTTTTTTTTTTTACATGAATGGTGTGCACTGGCCCTTGTCCTCTTAACATAATGATGATTATTATTATCATTATCTCCATCATCATCATTATTTTATCATCAGCATTTTTATTATCATGACATCATTATTATAATTATCGTAATTACTGTTTCCAATCCCAGGGCGGTTGCCCCGCAGGTCGCGGTTCCTTACGGCCTCCACATGTCCATGTTCATGAACACGTTGGAAACTCAATCCACTGAGGAGCAGAAGGCACGATGGCTCCCCCTGGCAAAGTCGTTCCGCATGATTGGCACCTACGCTCAGACAGAGATGGGTCACGGTCAGTTGTTTTGAAGAAAACTTTATTTTCAGATTACTCAGGTTCTCACTGAATGCTAGTGTAAAAGTGTTTATTGTAGCGGAAGATGGCCACACCAAGTATCTTGGTGTATTGTTGAGATTTGTGCAGTACTCATTATTAAGTTCCATCAACTCATTCATTTCCATCGCAACAATATCAAGTCTGAAATGGCATGTTTATCATATCAGCAGTTCATAATTCATCGAAACTGACTATTGTGTCAGCATGTCACAAGTTGGCATATGATTTGGCATAGTGGTTAAGAAATACGAGGCACAGGCTCGAATCCCGGATTGGCAGGAAAGTGGTTGAATTGTTTCCTTGCTAAATTGAGTCAGAATCATGTTTACACTCATTTTACGTGCCTGTATGGCTTTATACATGTATTGTTTTCTGTGTTTTAGGAACATTCCTCAGAGGGCTAGAGACTACAGCAACCTATGATGCCAAGACGAAAGAATTTGTCGTCAATTCACCGACCATCACCTCCATCAAGTTCTGGCCTGGAGGACGTGAGTGTGTATCTGTGAGCCATCATCAGGCTGGGGAATTGTCAGTCATTTGGCAATTTCCAGTCAAATTTCCTATCCTTTCAGCCAAAAAATCCAAGTTTCAGCCGAAGAAAGGAAAGGAGAAAAGGTTGCATACATAATCGTGTATCATGATACGTGTAAAAGTGCATGGGACTTCAGTTTTGAAGGCTTGCGTATCAGTACCAAGGCAGTATGAATTTAACTTCTGGGTGCCAGTAGAGGCTACTAAATGCCTTTAACTCTTTGACATCGCGAGCTTGGCCAGTGACCTACTTCCCTGCTGACACGCATGCAGCTGCTGGCCGTTTAGGATGACGCGAATCGGTTCGCGGCTCGGTGCCTACGGCTGTTGAGAGTGACGCGAGCCGGTTCGCGTCCCGATGCGTAAAGGTTAAAATGCTAAAATTAGTTTTTCTGAAGTGGGGTGTTGCCCCCGTGGTCCCGCAGTGGTATGCTACTGCTGCACCTTGGCACAGCTTTCAGTCTTTTTTTCCTTCTGCAGTTCCCCAGCCTGCATCTTAATGATTATCATAGATATTGTGGTACACTGGTCCACAGTATACAGCCCATCTCAGGATAGAGAATACCATAATAACCTTAACTTTTCGACCGTCGTTACTTTCAACCACAGTGCAAAATGTAGGAAAGGTAGTTTAAAAAAAAAAAAAATTTCCTTACTGTTCGACCAGGCATCAAAGCTCTGTCCCTAAGTTTTTAACCAGACCAGTAAAACTGTGGAGCAACCTGAAGATACATATAATGCTAAAAGTTTACCATGCTCCAGACAGCATTTGTGATTGTAGGGGTGGGGTAAGGTGGGTGGGTGTTTGGGAGTTTAACGTCCTTTTCCACCACATAAGGTTGATATCAAAGACGGGGCAACGAGAAAAAAGGCCAACACAAATATTTGGCCCCAGCCGGCGGGATTCGAACTCATGACCCGAGCTTTTGATTGTAGGAATCTGACTCAGGCCTCCTGAGTCAAATAATAACAATAATAATAATAATAATGAGTATTCTATAGGCACTTTACCCAATTTCATGAATCGGTTCAAAGCGCCGCGAACTGAACTTGCACGCTCACGTGAGTCACACCCATTCTCTCACACACTGGACATAAACACGTTACAATCACGTGGTTCGAAGGGTCAGGTCAGCTATTTAAATTTCGGAATTTAGAATTGCATTCATTTTTCAGATTTGGTGGGCTGAACATTTCCAAAGCAGAGGGGGAGGAAGCCGGAGTACCCGGAGAGAACCCCCCCAACGATCGGCCCGAATGAACAGTGCCACATACGAGAAGGAAAAATTCTTTGCCCCGAGTGAGACTCAAACCCCCGACCATTGGCCCGAATGAAGAGTGCCACGTACGAGAAGGAAAAATTCTTTGCCCCGAGTGGGACTCGAACCCCCCGACCTCTCGCATTGGTGACAAGTCTCTTAACCACTAGACCACCGCCGCCCCAAATGAATCGGACTACTGAAGGAGTTGCTCATCCTGCGAGATGACGGTTTAGCTTCTGTTGTGTACCCCTCCACAGTGACATGTCTACATGAACAGCATACACACACATATTTCTCATGTACTCTATTACCTTCAGAACTTTGTGGCAGTCATTGTATGTAGTTTTGTTGTTGATGTTTCCAGTGGGCAAAACAGCAAACTGTTGTATCGTGATGGCCAGGCTGATCACCCGGGGACACGACTACGGCATGCATCCTTTTCTGGTTCAGATCCGTGACCTTGACACTCACCAACCCCTCCCAGGTGAGGGACAGCACAAAGTCAGTACAGTTGTATGGCTCGTTACGTATTTCATGTGTATGGCGCCGTCGTCGTACATGGGGATGCTGTCATGCTTCTAATACTGACAAAAACAATAATGCTTGTACTGATTGTTTCAGTTGCTGTATTGCTCTTTGATTACACATCAGTGTAGGTGAGGTGGAAGGAAGGCTAATACCGGCTCAGTCTCTAGCTCAGTCTATCAGTCTGTCTGTAGTGGGTAGAACTATCACTAAAGTGTCTCAGCTGCTGTCCATATATGGGATAAGGGTTTCCGGGTGCTAGGCTGAGTCTGCGTGCATGTCTGCCTGTGTCAGGCTCACGGTTAAAGGTGCTGTTTAGGGACTGACTACTGGTCTCATATTAAGGACTATCATGAGTGTTACTTTACTATTAGTGTTACTGTTCATAACGGATGCCATTTACCAGAGCTCGGGGAAAGGTGTGTTGTGTGGCAACGGCCTCCCCATTGCAGCCATAGCACACCCACTCTGGGTAGGAGCTAACGTAGGTAGAAAAATCTTTCTTCCCTCTGCTGGGACTCGAGTGGGTGGGTGGGTGTTTGGGGGTTTAACGTCCGTTTCCACCACATAGGGTGATATCAAAGACGGGGCAACGACGAAAAAGCCAGCACAAATATTTGGCCCCAGCCGGGATCGAACTCACGACCCGAGCATTAGAAGTCCAACCCTCTACCATTCGACCACCCTGGCTCCCTGCTGGGACTCGAACCTGGGTCTCCCGGTCCATGGTTCGAAGTGCCACCACTACACTACCTGGGCCTGTCACCAAAAGTAATTTGCATAAAGCACCTATGTCAATGTAATTGTTATTAACGCAGACCTGCAGAGGATGGACAGCCTTTGGTGACAACTGACAGCGACTTGAATGCTGTTTATATTTCATCTCATGACAACAGGTATTACAGTGGGTGACATCGGTGCCAAGTTTGGGTTTAACAGCAACGACAATGGCTTCCTTCGATTGGACAACGTACGCATCCCCCGAGACAACATGCTTATGAGGTATTCACAGGTGAGGAGTAAGATGATATCATGGTGGCGATATCATATATATATCAGTCTCTGGAAGACAGCTATGGCTTGCTTTAATTTCTAGGACTTGCAGATTGTCCCCGCTGCCCATAGCCAGTGTGGGTGCAGTGGCTCTGTGTGTGTGTGTGTGTGTGTGTGTGTGTGTGCGCGCGCACGTGTGCTGGTTGCCTCTTGTGTGTTCCCCATGCATTGTGCGCGTGCGTGTGTGATGGTTGCCACTCTGTGTGTTTCTCTCACATGTATTTATATATTTATAGCTTTGTTCCTCATAATTTATATAAATATGTTAATCTTAATGTCACTTTGTAAAGCGCTTAGAGCCCACAATGGTGGGGATTTCATGCTGTATAAGAATTATAACTATTATTATTATTATTATCTTCAGTGTAGTTCAGTGGTTATTTGTTGTTAATTTGTATAGTTTGCTGCCACAAAAATTATCTGTGTTTTCTATGTAAAACTGTGGGTACATTGCAATACCTGGCTAACCTCAGTGAATACCGGTATGTTAGACCGAATGGGATGGAGGGGTGGGGGGAGGGGGGGTGGGGTGGGGTGACACCCACCATCAAAATCAACAAGAAGAAGAATAGTCACCACAGTGTTAGCTCAGAAACCGTAGTCTGTGTAAGTGTTGCAAACCCGACCCGTAAGAATGGTTCAGTGTCTGCCTCATTTTCTTCCTTACATGTCTGTATGGGGTGAGCGGTGGTCTAATAGGTAGTGCGTCGGATTTAGCCGCTGCGCTGCTGAACGGCCGTCACCAGTGTCATGGCGATGAAGCGTGGGTTCGAGCCCAGGTCGAGCTTGTGATATGTGATACCGTTTTTTCCAGGCTGCTCATCGGGGGTTTCTCTCCGGGTTATCCGGCTTTCCTCCCCCAGCAAAATTGTAAAAAATATAGGATAGGTATTGGGTGCCGCTGCACTGCGGCGATGCACTTCCCCCGGGGGAGGCAGCCCAAATTTCCTGAAAGGGATAATAAAGTAAGTAAAAAAAAACAAAAAAAACTTTCACTGTCATGAATTGTATCCAGTGGTACAGGTATAATGATGTGTTAAAAAGATTTGTTCTTACCTGTTCTTTACGAAGGTTCTTGAGGATGGAACGTATGTGAAGCCCAAAAATGATCGCCTGACGTATGGCACGATGACGCTGATTCGTTCCAACATAGTGGGAGGTGCAGCCCGAAGTCTTTCTATGGCCGTCACCATTGCTGTCAGATACAGCGCCGTACGTCGCCAGTCGGAAATACAGCCAGGGTGAGCAGTGCCCCCAATAGACAAGTTCTGTGTGTGTGTGTGTGTGTGTGTGTGTGTGTGCACGCATCTGTGTGCGATATGTGTGTGTGTGTTTGCACGCGCGTGTGCTTGCATGCTTGTTGTGCATGCTTGTTGTGTGGTGTGTATATTGAGTTTCATCATCTTTCATCCACAGTCCTCTTCAATATGCCGGTGCAGCTGTGAAATATACTGTGATAGTAAAACACGTATGTGTGTATTTGTTTTTTAAATGTGTTGTAGTCTTTCATTCGCAGTCCTTTTTTTATGTCTATTGGTGTGTTAATGGGACTGTGTGACATATATATAGTGTGTGTGTGTTATAGTTAGCGCAACATAATAATATTGTACCTTAGTGTGTCTGTTAGTGCTGGTTTGCATGCAGCAGGAGCATATTGTTCGTTTGTATGTCTGTACAGTGCAGGAGCATATTGTGCGTTTGTATGTCTGTACAGTGCAGGAGCATATTGTGCGTTTGTATGTCTGTACAGTGCAGGAGCATATTGTGCGTTTGTATGTCTGTACAGTGCAGGAGCATATTGTGCGTTTGTATGTCTGTACAGTGCAGGAGCATATTGTGTGTTTGTATGTGTGTACAGTGCAGGAGCATATTGTGTGTTTGTATGTCTGTACAGTGCAGGAGAAGTGCAAGTGTTGGATTTCCAGACCCAGCAGATGAAACTGTTGCCACTGGTTGCTACGGCCTATGCCCTCACCATCGCCTCTCGCAATATGGCTGCCTTTTACCTGCGAGTCAGACAACAGATAGAGCAGGGCACCCTTGAGGAGCTCCCACAGGTGAATATTTCAGGAATTAATCTGCCAACACATGGTAGAATAACCTACTTACTTACTTACTTAGGTCCCTGGCTCCACGTGGAGCATAGGCCATCGACAACCCTTCGCCATCGCACTCTGTTCTGGGCTATTCTTGCCACTCCAGTCCAGTTGGTTCCCTGCTTATATAACTCTGCCTCAGTGTCCCGCTTCCAGCTGTTGCGAGGCCGGCCTCTCTTCCTTTTCCCCTGTGGGTTCCATGTCAGGGCTTGGCGTGTGGTGCTGGATGCTGGCTTCCTGAGGGTGTGTCCAATCCAGCCCCACTTCCTCCGCAGGATCTGCTTAGCCGCTGGTTCCTGCCCTGCTCGCTCCCACAGCTCTTCGTTCTGGATCTTCTCTGGCCATCGGATGTTGAAGATGTGCCTCAGACAGGTGTTGAGAAATGTCTGGATCTTCTGCTGCATCGTCTTCGTTGTCCTCCATGTTTCGCATCCGTAGAGCAGAACTGACTTCACGTTGGAGTTGAAGATGTGAAGTTTAGAATAACCTAACCGTTTATCAAATCCAGCGCCCCTTTGCCACATGCTGTCGATGCCAGGAATGTGTAGAGAGCGAAACAGAGAACAGAATGCTTGTGGGGAGAAATAAGGTTGGATTGTGTTTGCATAGAATTATTGACAGTGTTAAAAGTGTTCTTGAGAAACTATTGATTTCTACAAACCAACACTATGCCCTTCCGAAAAAAAAAAAAAAAAGCTTTGGTGCTGCAAGGTATAGAACTCAACCTGTAAGGAACTCAGGCTCTTAGATCTGCAGATCGCAACATGCATGCGCATTGTGGCAACTTCAATGGCTGGCTTCCACGGCTGGCGTTCGCGTGTTTTTGTCGGCAGTGTGTGATAACTGCCCATTATGTATATATCTGCATTGCAGAGCAGGATAGTTGAAAATTGAGTTGCTGCGAAATGAGGGTCATCAGGACCCTCAAATTTTTAATTTGACCCCCAAAATTTTGGAAATGGGGGTCCAGGTGACCCTCACTTTTTTCAACCATGGGGAACACTGAATATCAAACTACATGTGCTTCCTTCGTAGTGTCTGGCAAAAACATTGCCAGACCATGCCATGTTTTGTGCTCATTATATGCCACTTGATGTTACTGGCTGAATTCTGGGGGCTCGGCCCTTTTGATTCACAGGAGTGGGGTCGCCCATTGATATTACACGTACTGTGATATGTATTTTCCATCAGTTACATGCCCTGTCAGCTGGACTAAAAGCTCTCAGCAGCTGGCAGGCGACGGAAGGGATCGAGGCGTGTCGTCTGGCATGTGGTGGTCATGGTTACAGTCATGCCAGTGGACTCCCGAAATTGTACGGCACTGGCACACCGCTTGTCACGTACGAGGGCGAGAATACCGTCATGATGCTTCAGACGGCAAGGTGACTGCATGCTGTATTTATTGCTTTTAAAAACTGCCGTCTGTCTTTACAAACTAAAAAGGGCTCTTGTTGTTTGTTTATTGTTTCTTGTCCATTTGAGATGCCTTTTTTTTTATTTTGGGGTGTGGGTTTTTTGTTTTTTTTAATTTGTTTTGTTTTTCTAATAATTAATACTTCACTCTGAAGTGTCATGACTGCACAGTTTTAGGAATGTGTGTCTGTGTGTTTGGGGGGGGGGGGGGGGGCGCTGTTGTTGCTAGTGTTAGAAATTGTACAAAAGGTGTTTCTACCTGTTCGTCCTCTCCTCCAGATATCTGGTGAAGTGTCACGGTGCTTTACAACAAGGGCAAAAACTACCCAGCCTGATGAAGTATCTGGAGCAGCCTCCAGGTGGCAGTAGTGGCCTTGACCCACGACTTGACCTGTCTGACCTGGTGACAGCCTACCAACATCGTGCTGCCAGGTGTGTCATCCATCCAGAAAGTTTTAATCAACATTATTAACACTTACGATGCCAAAGGCAACAAGTAAATTGTCAGCCCCTGGCAGAGGTGACAATTGCTGATATTAATATGCTCCACGGTGTATAAGTGAATATCTTCGGCTCTTCATAACGGAAATGAGGAAATACGTTGTATGAATTTCTGTTATACAGAAAAAAAATGGTTGAGGCTGCTTAGGTGTGAGCTGTTCATATTCCATCAGTTGTTTAATTCCCTCAGGATGGTGAGCGATGTGTCTGCCAAGCTGATGTCCGCAGCCAGCCAGGGACAAAAACCGTACGCAGCGTGGAACAGCAATTCTGTGGAACTTGTTGAAGCTGCAACTGTGAGTGGCGCCTTAATTTCCCTTCTGTTACTCACTTATCAACTTCGATCAAGGTTGATAATTGTTAGCTTTCACCCGTTGTAGTACACTGGATATAAGTGTCATTGCATGTTAAGTGGGCGAGATTTGAAGGAAACATGGCAACTGTATGTAATACTAATAATAATGAGTATTGTATAGGCGCTTTACCCAGTTTCCTGAATCAGCTCAAAGCGCCGCGAACTGAACCCAACACGCACGCTCACGTGAATCACACGCATTCTCTCACACACTTGAAATAAACACGTACATTACAATCACGTGGTGCGAAGGGTCAGCTCAGCTATTTAAATTTCGGGATTTAGAATTGCATTTATTTTTCAAATTTGGTGGGCTGAACATTTCCAAAGCAGAGGGGGAGGAAGCCGGAGTACCCGGAGAGAACCCCCGACAATCGGCCCGAATGAACGGTGCCACATACGAGAAGGAAAAATTCTTTGCCCCGAGTGGGACTCGAACCCTTGACCTCTCGCATTGGTGACAGGTCTCTTAACCACTAGACCACCGACCGCCCCATTCTGTGGAACATGTATCATGCTGACCGTCGGGGGTTTTCTCTGGGTACTGCCCCCTCTGCTTTTCAGCCACAAAATTGAAAAAATTAATAAATGCAATTCTAAAATTCTGATACATAATTACTGAGCTGGCCCTTCGCAACACGTGATTGTTATATTATTGTGTTCATGTCCAGTTGTGAGAGAATGCATGCAGTTCACATGAGTGTGTGTTGGGCTTAGCTTGCAGCGCTTTGACCCAAATATTTGGGATGAAGCGCCTCTAATACCGCTATTTTTATTAATATTGACACTGATTGGTTATAATGATATACAGGCTCATTCAGAAGCGTATGTGGTGAAGTCATTCGTGGAGACTGTGTCAACGTTTTCCGGCAAGCTTTGTAGCGTCATGGAGACATTGTGTCGTCTGTACGCTGTCCGGGGCATCTTGAAGTCACTCGGAGAATTCATGCAGGTTTGTTTATCTTAATACATTTCCGCCCAGGCACTGTGCACAAGAAAAGTAGACAGTTGCGAACAACTTTGAGGTCCCTGTGTTATTTCACAGTGTGCACAGAAGCGGTGAAAACTGTCACATTCACCAGCACCAGTACATTCTCGTCCTGTTTCGAGATTGTTACCTGCATAAGTATAGTCCTCCGTGCATACATAGACCCACAGCAATTAATCACTTTTCGTGGTAGCTTTGTGCTCCCCGGCGAAAAATGCGTGCTTGTTGCAGCAAGGGAGATTACTCATGCAGGTGACAATCTCTAAACAGGCCGAGAATGTACTGGTGCTGGTGAATGCGACAGTTTTCACCGCTTCTGTGCACATTGTGAAATAACACGGGGACGTCAAAGTTGTATCCGCAACTGTCCACTTTCCTTGTCACCGAGTAGTTTGATTTTTTTCCTTCTTAGGCATTACTAAGCTCAGCCCGGTTTTGGTTAGCCCAAGTTTGTGTTGTTGTGGGGGTAGCAAGGGGAGCAAGCAAAGAGTAGCGAGGCTCCCGGAACGGGAATGTGGCATGCGTGTCTGGGCTACATGGCCGGTTGCACGGTCCTCTCAGTTTGCCTGATCGTCATGCCACACTAGTTATCTACTTGTAGTCTAAATAAATATACATATGTAAACAGTATTTGTATTTGAATCATGGTCTCTCTTTCTTCCCTGAATCAGGACGGGTACATCAACAGTCAACAAGCTAAGATGCTGAGGTCTTGTCTGGCCGACCTGTTGGCTGAAGTTCGCCCCAATGCAGTGGCACTCGTGGACGCGTTTGACTTTCCCGACGCCGTGTTGGACAGCGCTTTGGGCAGATGGGACGGCCAGGTGTACCAGGCTCTGTATGACTACGCAGTCAACAGCAAACTGAACGAGAAACAGGTGAGACCAGGTGTTTTGTTAAAGATTACCATAAGACAAATCGACTCATCTTTTTGTGATGCTTGGGTGAAATCTGTTTTGTGCATGTTTCTGGGTGTTATTCTTGCAGTCTTGTAACTTGTAACTGATATTATGAGCACGTAGCTAACTTTTTCTTTCTTTCTTTCTTTTTTAAAAACTTTTTTTGGAATATTCATAAATGTTTTGAGTAACTGGAGCCATATTACCAGATGGTATGATACATGTAGTGCTGAGGTAGGGGTGTGTGTGTGTGTGTGTGTGTGTGTGTGTGTGTGTGTGTGTGTGTGTGTGTGTGTGTGTGTGCGTGTGTGTGTGTGTGTGTGTGTAGGGAAGGGGAGGGGGGGGGGGGTCAGAGGCAGTGATGTCAGTTCTGCTTCCTTTTTTGTCTTTTTTGTTGTTGATGGTGTTTGTTTTTTTTTTGTTTTTTTTTGTTTGTTTCGTTTTGTTGTTTTCATTCGATTTCTGCTTCCTTTTTTGTCTTTTTTGTTGTTGATGGTGGTTTTTTGTTTTTTTTTGTTTGTTTCGTTTTGTTGTTTTCATTCGATTTCACACAGGCCTATCCAATCCATCCATGATTTTCCCTTTGACGTGTCAACAGGTGCTGGACACATACCACAAATACCAGCGCCCCTTCATGGAATCACAGTGGAAGAAAAACACAACAGTCGCCGTCCCTGCCCGACTGTGAGGATGATATCAACCAGCATCCTCGATTTGTTGACTGCTGTATTTGTGCAGACTCGTTTCACTTTTACAGAATGAGGCTGAGAACTTTTGATACTGTATCGGTGCTTTTTTTTTTTTTTTTTTTTTTTTTTTTTTTTGAAATCGTCACAAGTTGTAATTCTCAAGTTTTAAGTTGTTGGGAACATTCAAGTACACGCAAGCGACAGAATATAGGAAGTCATCTAGTGATAAGAAAGCACTAAATTTTCTATGCATGTTTGCTAGTGTTTGCCACTAGCCTTACGTCCTTGCTTGAGAAAATGAGCAGAGATGGAAGTGTTGTTTGTTTGTTTGTTTGTTTGTTTTTTCAGACTCCAGACAGTGTACCCTCAGTAAAATATGATGATGATTTCAGGTTCGTAAATACACAAGCATGTTTTGGAGGCACAATTCACAGTTACCCAAGGTTCAGACTGCATGAAAATGGATAATCAGTGCTTGTTGATGATACTGATAGCAGGTGATAATGCATATATTGTTTTTTCTTTTTTTCGTTCACTGCTTTTTCAGCGCCAGTTTGGGAACACAACTCACATTCCACATAACTATAGCTACGTGTACGTGCAAGTACACAACTGTGTACACATGTACAATAATCATTTATTGTGTGTATGAATTAAGTCAAATGGATTCTTATGAAGATGGTTGATTTCTTTGAAGCACAAGAGGCAGACAAGAGGCTCAGGTCTACTTTTGGGCCTGTACTGGGACAATATATTGTACATTGCGTAACATCTTCCATATTATTTTTGGCGGATTTCCACCTTTTGCTAAAACTTGTCCACCGGCCCCCGTAGTGTAGTGGTTAGCACTTCGGACCATGGACCGGGAGACCCGGGTTCGAATCCCAGCCGAGGCAAGCGGGATTTTTCCTACCTAGGTCGGCTCCTACCCAGAGCGGGTGTGCTATGGGCCCAGTGGGGAGGCTGTTGCCACACAGCCGAGCTTCACCCACTTCACGGGTGCGACTTTGGGGGTGCTTCCCTTGGTATGACACGTCTTATGATGTGGATGATTACACGGCCGGCACCGCAGGTGCCGTAGTTCCCGGGCCTGGTTAATGCCGGGATATTTATGACAGGAAGCGTGGAATGCGGCCCTGTCCCGCAGTCCCAAACCACACGGACCTCCATCGCATCATCTTACCATCATCCTCATCTCCATCATCATGCATTATAAAAATTGCCCCAGCTTCTGAGCCCTCCGTGGATTCCACTCATAACCAGGGAGGAACACCACTGGGGTTGGCATAGAGTTGTGGCAGCAAAAAAAAAAAAAAAAACAAAAAAAACTTGTCCTTCCCCCAAAGGAATGAGTAAAATGTGTCATGTGGACAGCAGCTTGAAGCGTTATTTACGGAGGAGTTTACGTCAGAAGTGCCGTAGCCTCGCACATTTCGGAAAGTGCCTTTGTTTCCTATCTCTCTATATAAGAATAATAATAATGAGTACTGCATAGGCGCTTTACCCAATTTGATGAATCGGCTCAAAGCGCCGCGAACTGAACCCAACACGCACGCTCACGTGAATCACACGCATTCTCTCTCACACACTGGACATAACCACATTACAATCACGTGGTGCGAAGGGTCAGCTCAGCTATTTCAATTTCGGAAGTTAGAATTGCATTTATTTTTCACTTTTGGTAGGCTGAACATTTCCAAAGCAGAGGGGGAGGAAGCCGGAGTGCCCGGAGAGAACCCCCGACGATCGGCCCGAATGAACGGTGCCACATACGAGAAGGAAAAATTCTTTGCCCCGAGTGGGACTCGAACCCCTGACCTCTCGCATTGGTGACAAGTCTCTTAACCACTAGACCACCGACCGCCCACATACATGTCTCTGATGTGATGAATCCCACCGTGATGGTACTATATAGCTTAATGCAAGTGTTAAGATGTTCTTGTTTGTAAGATACATAATTGTGCAATATATATTAATCCTTTATTTTGGAGAGCAGTCACAGTTTATATATATATATAAACTACCAATTATAGAAATAATTCTCCAGGCCATACTACATATCTTTTGTACATGGTAGTGTTTTGTTAATTGTTGTTGTTTTTCAATGTTTGTACATGTACTTTGGGGGGAGGGGGGTAATTTGTTTGATATTTATTGCACATACTTTTTCTTTCCTTTAAAACCACATGTGATACACATTCCAGATTATCTTCTCTTTTTTCTTCTTTTTTTGCTTCATATCCTACTGCTAAATTACATCATGTGGAACCCCATCCCCTTTCCCCCATCACCCCCACCCTAGGCCCCACACCCCCACCCCCCACCGCTTTTTTAAATGCAAATTGTGATTTACATGATTATCAGCACAATCATAGTCATGATCCTTTGATTTTGCTTGCCGCCGGTACTGCGTGCACATAATTGGAACTTTTTAACTTAACTGTCTTAATCAGTTCTAATTGAAATAAATCAGAAATAAAAGTGTGTGTTTGTGTGTGTGTGTGTGTGTGTGTGTGTGTGTGTGTGTGTGTGTGTGTGTGCGTGTGTGTGTGTGTGTGTGTGCGTGTGTGTGTGTGTGTGTGTGTGTGTGTGTGTGTGCGAAACTAGATATTTACATTACATGTAACTGCGAATACCATAGTTGTTTCCATCTCTCTCTCTCTATATATCTCTCTCTCTCTCTCTCTCCATCTCTCTCTCTCACGCGCGCGCGCACACACACACACACACACACAGAACTTCCCACATTGTTGCCTCTTTTATGTTGTCGTTTGGTAAAAAGACGCGCCATCCAAGGTAAGCAACTGGTAGTTCGAAATCGAGTTGTCTCCCTCCAACTACGACGTTACTTTGCGCGAATAAGAAAACCGATCACCCGTACTCGGAGGGGAAGAGAAAAAAAAATATCAGTCACTTTGTCTCATAGCCATGCTTTGACCGAAGGAGAATGGCTGGGGAAGGCAGAGGTTTACATTTTTCTTCTGCTGCACCGTTTTCAAGGCAGACCAGATCTGACGACGCTGCCGAAGATGAAAGACGGCTGATACCCCCTCCGTCAGAATCGGATGGGGGCGGAGTCCAGTGCCCACGCAGCTATGAATCGACATCTCAAACACAGAGACACGGGAGCAGACTTGGCGACTTTCTCACCGGCAGATATGACAGAGAGGCGCGTGTCTGGTAAGGCTGTGATTACCGGTAGTGTTGAAGAGGTGACCTGGTGATGATAACGTTATCACCGGTCCTGTACAAAGATAGGTAATCCAAAGCAACCAAGCTCACTTTTTTTCTTATTTTTTTAATCACTTAGACTAGTTTTGATCACTTAGACTTTACAGTTGATAAAGTGAACTAATGTAATTACATGTGAAGTACAGACAAATGGAAGTCTAATTTACTAAGCTTTTGCCGCCATCTATTTTTTTAAAGCCACTGAAAACAAATCACCCAAATAAGAATTTTTTTTAATCAATTGAACTGAATTTAAAAGAGCAACTAGTTATGTATTACATTTTTGTGTTTGTAGAATCGTTTGTTTTTTTTCACACCATTTTTTTTTTTTTTTAACAAGTCCAGTAGTTCAGTTTGATTCCTGTCATAAATCTAGCAATAATGACAGTAAACTATTTGCTGTGTGCAGTAAATCTTTATCATACCACAAGTTTTGGCAGTATAATTTATGCATTCACTTCTACCATCATGTCACAACAGATCATAACTGTGTGGACTTGCGGTCACATCAGTGTATGTAAGAGGAAAATTGTAACCCTGTATTATCAGACCCTTCACTGCAACACATGTAGGGCAAAGAAAGAGGCTGCAAGCCAGACAGTCATCCTGAAATCTGAACCTGACCTGAAAGTAGGTTATGATTAAGATAGTTTGACCTGTTTATACAGGGGTCGCGTTTATTGCAAAAAATTGCATATTTGTTGCATTTTGGAGCAGCCATACTCATTTTACAAAGGCCCATGCGTGTGCGTACGCATTTTGAGATGGCCCATGAGTGCCGACAGAGTCACTAACATCAACTTCTCGCTTTGTTACTGTCATCGGGTACAGTTGCTCTGCGAGGATGGGTGGTGGTGGGGGAAGGTGGAGGTGGGGCGATGAGCGGGAAAATTGTAAAGCAGTCATTGATTGGCTGTACAGCGTCAAAATGTGGTGTCATAAACTAAAACAGTTGGTGATTGGAGCTAAAAATAGCAATCGGCCCTGGGGATCTTTTCGGGAAAGTTTGGCGCCAGTTGATCACTTCATCAGTTGCACAGCGTGGTGAGTAATGCTACCTCAGCCGTACGCATTGTTTTCCTGCTATACGCGTTTTTCTAGACCCCTTGCGTTTGCAAACGCAAAATTTTAATGCCAGCGCGACCCGTATTTATAGTCTCACGTGTGTGTGTGTGTTGACCGTCTAAACATGAGTGACCAACCAGTGGTAAAATGCACATCCAGCCAATCAAAATCGGCTCACCAGGGCCACTGAAGCGCCAAGCTGTCGGCTGGACAGTGACTAGAACACTGTCCTATTTTTTGCCTCATCACGCCAGTCAATCGACGCTGACCGCGCGCTTTCTGTATTGCCCAGCGCCAGGCTGGCGGCACAGTCCGCTCACTGCACACTTGTAGCGTGTGAACAGAAAAGCTGTTCGACCAGCATGCGTAGGTTCCGCAGGCTTGTAGTGTGTGCCATAGGTCTAACAGGTCATGAAATGGGTTGATGTGGGCATGTAGTGTCCTAGTGTAATACGGGGGGACTTGATCTGATGTGATGTTGGTTAGTAAAACACAAACGTTATCTGCAGAGTCTTTTTTTTTTCTTTTTTGTTTTTTTGTTGTGGGAATCAGGAAGAGGGTCCAGATTGGACCGTTTTGAAAGGTTCTTATGTTTCTTTTCTTCTTCTTCTTCTTCTTCCCTTTTTTTCCCTTCCATCATCATCTTCCCTTTTTTTTGTTTTTTTCTTTCTTTCTTTCTGCTTTCTTTTATTTTTTTAAACAAACATTGTCACCATGCATCATATATAATCAAACACATCATCATCATACGGTTGGAGTGTCATATACATAGTGTATAGAGATTTATACCACTCTACCACTATTACAAGTCATGGTATAAAATCCATAATTCACCACATGTGGTATAAACATTGTACCCATGACAACCACGCGTGAATTTTATGGCTGTACCTAAAGGCCATGTCACACGAGAGGGCAAAAACACTTGAAAACATTGTTTTCAGATGTTTCGCTGCGAAACAGTGTGTTTTGTCGTGTGACATACTTCACAACAATGTTTTCAAAACACTGTTTCGATCGTGTTTTCAGTTTTAGAGCCTGCCCTAAAATCCGAAAACATGTTTTGTGTTTCAACCAATGAAAGTGACACCTTCCCGTATCCGCTCAGTCAACATGTATGTTTAAGGAAAAGAGACATCGACTTTACCCAGAAACCCCATCCAGAGGTATTTCATACGCATTGAAGTTCTGCAGACAAGAAAAGGGTGTCTAGTAAGGTAGGAATGTCTTGACCGTAGCAGGGAAACTTGTTTTCAGTGTGACATCGCCTTAAAGAGTGAACAGGTATTACCCCTAGCAGTGTTCCAGCAGTGTGTTCTGGTGAAAGGATTTGCGTCACAATATGACGCGAAAAGGGACTAAAGAATAATTTACGTCACGACATGACGTAGTTCGACTTCGTACGGAAATGGGGACGAAGGAGCTTTGCCAGTCGCTTGACGTGGAATTGTTGATCTTTTGCTGCGTGTTATCAACAAGCGGTCGTGTTTGTGACAAGCGTAAGCCTAGTTCCAGTTCTCTACTAAGACGGAGGCTTCGAAACGGAAAAGCTGACTTCTCAAAGCCTATGGACAAAGCGAGGTAAAGCACCTCAGTCAGTGATGTCGCGTGAAGCATTTGGATTGCCGATGTCAGCCTTCAAATCAAAGACTTGAAATGCAGGTAGGGACGTGGTATAAATAATTTTCCCAATTCGGTGCCCCCTATTACGTAAAATACACCACACTCGTTTGTTGATTTCGACCGTAAAACTGCTCGTTAAAACTCGCAGTTTTACGGTCAAAATCAACAAACTCGTGTGGTGTATTTTCCGTAATCGGGGGCACCTCATTGTGAAAACTCTATGTATATTTGCAGTAAAGCATATCAAGAGACTATTAAATATTTCTCAAGCGCTTTTCGTATTAAAAAAAAAAATCATACAGGTGAACTGGATTCGGTTTTTTTCTTAATAATTTGCAGAGTCTTTATGACAGTTTATGTACACAGTGCAGACAAGGTTTGGTGGTAATCAAGGTTCAAATTTGGGTTGGATGAGTTACATTTCCATGTTATTGTTAATTGTGTGTGAAGTTATCAATTTGTCAGCAGTCCAGTTCCTTCATGTCCTAATGTAATATGGGGTGACTTGATCTGATGTGATGTTGGTCGTCACTGTAGTAAAACACAAACGTTATCTGCAGAGTCTTTATGTATACAGTGCCGACAAGGTTTGGTGGTAATCAAGGTTCAGATTTGGGTTGGATGAGTTACATTGTCATGGTTTTGTGTTATTGTTAACTGTGTGTGCAGTTATCAATTTGTCAGCAGTCCAGTTCTTTAATTTTCAAACCACTTCAGGTTGCGGTTATTAGATTATACATGATTGACAGATTTTTAGGGCTGGTAATAGTGGTATACTAAATTGATGTAATCGCATATGTGCATAGCACATTCAGGAGTGTTGTGAGTAAGTACTGCGAATGTATTAATTGAATGGATGGATGCTGCACACACATGCGCGCACACACACACACACACACACACACACACACACACACGTAGAAAAAGGGAGACCACACACATGTATTCAAACACCTCTTAATTTTATTTCTAGGTCACACCCAGGCAGCCCCAGACAGTATCCCCTGAGGCCTGTTGTGGACACTCTCCTTGAGTCCGAGTCCAATCCACGGACTACCCGCCTGTTCAGCGAGACAGGCCTTGGAGAGACTGGACTCCAGTGCCAGAACATCACGCTCTCATCCAGGCTCCCGCCACGCGTCTGGTTTGTTCTCGCCAAATGCCTCGGCATCAAACTCAGCCCTACCGACAGACCGATATTCGCAACTTTCCTGCATGTCTTGACTCTTTGTTCTGCATTCACTTTTGCCATTCCCGGTGCGTGGTACACTTTCTACGACATCCGAAGTGAATTTTCAAAGACAACTGTTTTGATCGGCACAGTAGAGCTTGTAATTGGTTTCACATGGGCCTGTATGGGGGTGTACGCCCACAAACTCGCCGGACGCCTGTTCGCGCACAAAAACATTATCAGGTGTGTGCGTGTGCATTCCAAGACTTTTCTGAAGATTAGCACGTCGTGGCTTACCATTGTGCTTGCTGTGCTGGTCGTGGGGCTGAACTGCTACGAAGCGTCGCCACTCTTTCACGACAAAGCCTGCAGTACCGCCCTGCTCAACGATGTAGTGTGCCAGGTGTTTTTCGTAGGCAGAGTGTGGTACGCCTTCTTCCTGCTGGTTTGGAATTTCATCATTGCGTACGTTGTGTTCTCTGTCTGTAGGACGCATACTATAGGTGAGTCAGCTTTTCTTTGTATTGATATAGATTTCCTCATCCTTCATATGTCCCCTTTACAGGGATCGATTTTCTCGCGCGCCGTGCGACTATGTCTCATATTTTGATAAAATGTTGCATAGAAATTTCGCAAAATGCGTCATATGTCGCACGAACATGACATCACAAGCGCACTTGACAACGCGAAGCAGAGATGCGCTGTCCGTGTCAGTCATAGAGTCTGTTAAGCTAATCTAATTTTAGTGATGAGGCTTACTTATCCCGCTCGCCGAGCGCGCGCTGCCAGGAACTCTCGCTCGAAAGAGTTGCAAAAAATATTGGCGCGTTATCAGTTTTCTCAGTTCTGCGATCGAGAGGTCCTTTTCCGTTCAGAACTTGAACGTCACTGCACTTAGGAACAGGCTCTCGGCACAGACATGTGACAGAGTGATGTGGGTGAACTTGATTGTCTCAAAGAAAATGAAAATGTCTCATAAAAATGACTGGTCAAGGAGACAATGTCTCATTGGCATATTTGAGTAAATCCATCCCTGCCTTTATTTGTATAGTTGTGTAATTAGCTATCAGTCTGCTGTTCTCTCTCTCTCTCTCTCTCTCTCTCTCTCTCTCTCGTCTTAATTTTATCATTCAGTTAGTTTTGTTCAGTTGGTATAATTCACCTGTTGGGGGGTGCAAATGTATACCAGTCATGCGCAGGAGGGGCAAATAAACTCCAGTCGTCCACTAACGGGGGCGACTGTATCCCCGCAACGCGGAAGGGGATGCAAATGTTCTCCGAGGTCTGGCGAAGTGAAGTCACGTGGCCGCTGACTTCATTCTACGACATTATGCAAAATATCAATGGAATTGATTGGTATATATGTATACATATTTGCACCCCCTAACGGATGAACTATACCAACTGAGCGTTACTTTTATACTCTTATTTCCAGTTTTTATTATTGTCTGTTTGACCTGAATGTGTGCTTTGCAACCGCTGAAAATCATGTTTTGTTGTAAACTAAATCCTGTTTGTTCTCTCTCTCTCTCTTCTAGGTTCAAGTGTGTCAGAATTTTCTGACTAATTAATAATTAATTTCTCAAGGTTCAAGTTTGTCAATATTTTTCTCGTTTATCATTGAAAAAAAAATTGTTGTCCCCTTACTGTGTTTTTAGTTCTTAGAATTTCTATGTGTATTTGTCATATTTGAATCGATACTCTCTTGTCCCGAATAAGCGTCCACGTACGCGTATTTTTTTCGGGCAATTTGCGCCGCCCGTACGCGCTTATTTAAGTCCGTACGCTTATTAAATTTTGGCTTTTTTGCGCCGCCCGTACGCCTATTCAAACCCGTACGCTTTCTTTTTTTGCTGTTCGAAAATGAGAAGCCAAATCGTACCTTTTTGTGCGCTGTTTATCAACCGATCGGCATCACAACAAGCGGGCACGCGCAGCCATGCGTCAGAGCAACGTGTTCTGCGATTGGCCACAGTCAGTGGGTTTGGCCGGTTCTAAGCCAATCACGATTCGTTTATGAAAATCCGCGAAAACATGGATGCTGAAAATGCCACCCCGTACTATTATTCAAACCCGTACTATTATTAATTTTCACTGAAAATGCCACCCCGTACTATTATTCACACCCGTACTATTATTCAGGACAAAAGAGTAACTTTCTCATTGTTTACATGAGCAATTACGCTGTAGTGTTCGTGAAATGTGCTGTAAACCGTGCAAGCACTGGTCAGTCTATGCGCGCACAAGTGTGTGTGTGTGTGTGTCTGTGTCTGTGTGTGTCTGTGTGTGTGTGTGCTGATTATGGTAACGGTGATGCATTTTGTATGTTTATTAGTGTAGCAAGGACAGATAGTAGGAGAGACCTGTGCGTCCATTATCTCATCCTTGAAAAATAAAGTTTCAGTCAGTCAGTCAGTCTCTCTCTCTCCATGTAAAAGTATAAAACAGGTCAGCCAGCCTGTCTGTCTCTCTTTCCTGTCTTTTTGGATGCCATACAGATTGTACGCGCCCAGCAGTTTCAAATCTTAATCGTACACAGCTTTGGAATTAGCTCCAACCTGATGTGCGTATTTTGTCATAATAATTTACTCGTCAAGATCAAGCGAAGTACTCCTACACCTAGCAACTTAGTGATCTGCCCTATTGACACTGAGCATTTGCCATCCTGAAACCCGTGTGGAGAGCGACCACCATCTCCACCATCACCAAGCTCAGAATCTTCAACTCCAACGTGAAATCTGTGCTGCTCTACGGGTCAGAGACTTGGCGGGTCATCAACACCAGCACCGCAAAGATCCAGACCTTCGTCAACAGATGTCTCCGGCAGATCCTCCACCTGAGATGGTTCGACAGAGTGCCAAACACCGACCTGTGGACAAGGGCGAATCAACAGCCAATGGACGTCCAGGTCAGGCGGCGAAAGTGGCGATGGGTCGGCCACACCCTGCGGAAGGAACCAGGCAGGCGCTCGAGTGGAACTCGCAGGTGAAGAGGAAGAGAGGGCGCCCCAAGCAGATCTGGAGGAGGAGCTTGCACTGTGAGCTGCGAGACTCCGGCCTGACATGGGAGGAGGCCAAGACCTGCGCCAGGGACAGAGTGAGATGGAGGAGAGCTGTTGAGGCCCTATGCTTCTCTAGGAGCCAAAAGGACTAAACTATTGACACTTACAACTTAAATGTTCTTTTTTATCAACTCTTTGTCATCCTCTCATGTGTCACACATTTAACTCTTCATCTGAGCTGGAGCCACTGCAGAGTTCAGGTTCGCGGCATCATGTATTTTGTGAAAACATATGTTTATGATTGTAATATGTATATAATACGTGATTTTCAGGAATCCGTCGTTTCATGCGTGAACTGACTCTGGATGCGAAGGCGTATGAACAGTTCTGCCCACAGCAGAATAATGTCACCAGAGACAACCCACAGTCTGCTGCCAGCCCTGCTCCAGTGGATAATGTCAACGATTTAGGGGGTATGTCCAGATATTCATGTCGCAGTACTGGTTCAAAAGCGGTCCGTGGTCTAGTGGTTAAGACCTGGTCACCAATGTGAGAGGTCAGGTTCCAGTCCCACGGCACAGTACTGTACATTCAGGCCGACCGTCAGGGGTTCTCTCCGGGTACTCCGGCTTCCTCCCCCTCTGCTTTGGAAATGTTCAGCCCACAAAATTTAAAAAATAAATTTATGTAATTCTCAAATTCTGAAAGTTAAATTGCTGAGCTGGCCCTTCACACCGTGTGATTGAAATCAGTATGTTCATGTCCAGTGTGCGCATGCGAGAACGTGTGTGATTCACTCGAGCGTGCATGTTGGGTTTAGCTCGTGACGCTTTGAGCCAAATATTTTGGATACAGCGCCTATATTAATGAGATTATTATTATTATTATTATTACTATTACATATTACTAATTCCAAGCATACAAGACTGCACCAATGTTCACGCTTGTTTTGGAACTGCCGTGCACGTCTATACACTTGAAATAGTATATCCTAATGATAAGTAGAGCTCTGAATGCATTATAATGACATCTGCTGGCTGTGTGAAAGAGAACTGAAAGGACCCAGTGCTGTCCTAGTCATCCCCCTCCCCCCCCCAAAAAAAAAAAAGTAAAAAGTTTACTTCATGTTAAAAAAAAAAAACTAAAAAGTTTACTTCATGTATTTTTTTTTTTTTAAAAAAAAAGTAAAAAATTTACTCCATGTGTAAAAATTTCATGGTGAATAATTATGGCCATTGTCATAAATCTGGTCTAACTAGTGCATCATAATCAAGGTTTTGTTGTAGACTCCTGGATTCTGTGGGATGATGTGGAAAACGACATGGATCCTGCCGACGAGGCCGTGACGTCACATGGGATTTTCCTCCACTCCATTCAGAGTTTCCATCGGCGACGTTCCGCGGCGCAGCAGTGGAACAGCTCGTACGCCAGCACAAGGTCGTCGGTCAGTCCACGCGAAGAAGGACTCGTAAATTCCACTGTCGGCGATGGCAGCAGACAAGTGTCTTCCGACTTGCAGAATCCGCAGAACAGTGCTGGTCGTCCCCTGTCTCCTACCCAGGAGCATCAAGGGGATAGGGGTGTGGAAAACCTGGCAAGTAATGAAGGTGGGGTCGTCACTGAGGAATTCAGCGCTTCAGGGATGTTTTCTGCTTCACAAGAAGGGAACAATGATGCCGACAACAGTGGTGACCCTTTTGATGAAAACACTGAGGAAAAAGACAATGAGGTGTGTGCTGTGCATTCCTGTATTTTTTATTTTTAAAGGGTTTTTCTCTTTTTTTTGTCGGGGGAGCCGGGGTGGCCGAATGGTAGAGCATTGGACTTCTAATGTTCAGATTGTGAGTTCGTATCATGGCTGGGGCCAAATATTTGTGCTGGCTTTTTCATCGTTGCCCTGTCTTTGATATCACCCGTATGTGGTGGAAAAGGACATTAACTTTTTCGCTACGCGAGCCTTGGCTGTTCCCAGCGCATTCGCGCTCAGTCTCCCCGCACATCCGTTGCGTACGTAGCATTTTTAGCAGTTTTCGGATTTTTTGTTCACCGCTTTGGCAGTGTTTTATGCCCTAGTGTTTGGTATGGATGGAAAGTTCAACATTAGCACTTTCAGAGAAAAATATTCGCCTGTGTGCTGATTTCACAAGAGAGACACCAGAACATGCTAAACAACACGTGAAAAGTAAACACAAACAGACATTGTTTTCATGCAGCTGTGTTATTACAGAACAGAAGCGATCGTCTTTTCAACAATGTAAATTGTGTCCTTACCTTGGAAATGGTTTGCAAAAATTCAGAACTGTATACCAGGTAACATTTTGTAGTTAGATGAAGAAAATCCTCGAAAAAAACACCACACTTTTCACGAGTTCACTCGGCACTGTTTAGATCTAGCAGCGCTGGCCCATGTTTCAAAGTCGAATAGTGCGACTTGATTTGGTCCTATATCCAGCACGTAATTCCTTATTATCAGCATCATCCGCTCCTTCATCTTCACTTTCTACAGGTAAATCCCCCTCTTCGTCCGATCCCTCAGCTAGAACCTCATAAATTGTAGTGAAACGCGCGCACATGGTTTTTTTTTTCTTGGTGCCGCCATTTTGTTTTCCTGCAACCTCGGTCACATTCCATTCTGCAAGTGGGTCAAGGAAAAGTTCCAGAAAAAATAACAGACCTTTTCTATAAAGGCCAGTAACAGCAAATTTACTCGTCGATAACCACTGAAAAATTATAGCAAGAGTTGCCTCTCTTAGACCGCAGAGGTGTGGAAGGGGAATTTTTACAGTACGTGTCACAGCGCGCGATGTGCCCCGTACAACGCAGACTAGTGAGTGGCACAGCTCGGGATGTGCCGCGGACAGAGGGGAAGACAGCATGTCACATGGCCGCATGTGACGCGGTGCGAAAAAGTTAAACCCCCAAACACTCACCCACCCACCCTTTGTTTGTCATTTTGTTTGTTTGTTTAGTTTTGTCTTTTCAGAATTATTGTTTTGTATTTCATTATATTTTCAACAGGATGCCCTGGGCTCCTTACAAAGCATGAACTGGTTATAGGGATGGTTCCCTTATGAATGTTTTATACAGCGCTCATTCAATATGCTGCCTTAGGCTGGAGTCAAAATAGATGCAGAAAGTTGGCTAGAATCATGGAAAGAGAGTAAATTATGCTGATTCTAAAAGTGACCTGATTTGACCTGTTGGAAGCTGAGTCCCTGTGTTGCATTATGTTACCAATAGGAAATGCATGACCTTTTCAGAGTAAAAGAAAGCGACCTGGTACTCGGGTCATCGTAAGTATATCATTCTCCCGTTGCTGATACCCACGCAGTGTGGTGCTTATGTGCGTGTTTGCAAAACCTTGCTTAAATAATGTTTATGAAAAAAAGGTTCTTGATGTGTTGACTGTTCCTAAGGCTTGCCAGACTCAGTTGCCCTTTAATAATAATAATAATACCTATGTCCTGTGCAGGCGCTTTACACAATTTCTTGAACTGGCTCAAAGCGCTGTGAACTGAACCCAGCATGCACGCTGACATGGATCACACGCATTCTCTCACACACTGGACATACTTACTTACTCACTTAGGCCCCTGGCTCCAAGTGGAGCATAGGCCATCGACAAACCCTTTGCCATCGCACTCTGTTCTGGGCTATGCTTGCCACTCCAGTCCAGCTGGTTCCCTGCTTATGTAGCTCTGCCTTAGTGTCCTGCCTCCAGCTGTTGCGAGGCCGGCTTCTCTTCCTTTTCCCCTGCAGGTTCCATGTCAGGGCTTGAACACACTGGACATGAACACATTAAAATCACTTGGTGCGAAGGGTCAGCTCAGCAATTTAAGTTTTGAAAATTTTAATTGCATTTATTTTGAAATTTGGTGGGCTGAACATTTTCAAACCAGTGGGGGAGGAAGCCGGAGTACCCGGAGAGAACCGCTGACATTCAGCCCGAATGAATGGTGCAACACACGAGAAGGAAAAATTCTTGGCCCGAGAGGGACTCAAACCTGACCTCCTTGCATTGGTGGCGAAGTCTTAACCACTAGAGCACCAACTGTCCCCGATACATAAACCTCTTGCCCTTTTCTCCCAGTGTGTAGTGCTGTGACATCATTTTGGAGAGATGGTACAAAAATGCTGATAGTGTATGTCACATGCTGACATCCATACATAAGTGGCTACCTTATTTCACATAGGCACGTTTTTGTTTTTTTGTTGTTGTTTTTTCTTGTAGATTTTTCGTGGTGGTTGTTTGTTCGTGGTGGTGGTTGTCTGTCTGCCTTTTTTTTTTTTTTTCCTTTTTCCTTTTTTAAACTACAGCGGTAGTAATATTTATGTTCTGTGACCAATATTCATGATTATTCTTGTCTTTTCAGTTCCAGGCTTCCACAAGTCCGGGTAAAGGAATTGCTACAGCTGTGATGACCAACGATGACCTCCTGTTTTCCTACTGGAAGTTCATGGTGTGTGCGACAAACTTTGTGCATTTGCTGTTTTGTTGTTAACCCTCTCCTGCTGAGGCAAACACCCCGTACTGTATGTATTCATTGGTGTGGAATCAATGACTATCGCTAATCTATCTTGCAAACAAAAGGTCAAGGTGTCAGGGCCAGTCAAGGTCAAGGTCAAAGTCAGAGTCAGAGTGATAAATACGGTGTGTGCGTGTGTGTGTGTGTATGTGTGTGTGTGTGTGTGTGTGTGTATGTGTGTGTGTGTATGTGTGTGTGTGTGTGTGTGTGCTGCTGTTGAATAAGTGTGATAATTACAATTAGGTATTAGGTATGGATGTTCTTATGCATGTTTTTTTAATTCTTAGACTGGTGAATTGTTTTATTTCTTAGTGATTTGTCATTTAAGGCTGAGTTTCTTTCTTTTTTCTTAATAACGTTTGTTATATTATTTTAGAGCCCGTCCGAACATTTAATTGCCCCATGAGGGATGAATAAAATAATTTGAACTTGAACATGAACTTGAAGGTCGAGTCAAATTTTGATGACTATGCGCACATGCACACTAGTTTTAAATCTGAGTTCTTAATCTGTCCTATGTAAGTGAACATCAGGGTTGTAATACACACATACTGAAAGTCATGAAAAACATGTTCTTATTGTCATCATTCTTCAGGAATATGCTGTAGTTTAATATACATTCTGTCTCGCCGTCCATCTGCAGCAACGCCTGAGTGTGACGTCACGATTCCTACAGCGATGGCTCGCAAGCTGGATCACGTTTGTCGTCATCTGGGACGGCTACTTTGTCATCTACTGGACCAGTCACCAAGCCTCGCTCATCGGCATTCTCGAGTTCATCGTACCACTCATTCTCCTGCTTCTGCTGTGTTCTGCTTACGCGGAGGTCAACGCTGAGGGTCAGAGGTTACTAACGGTCAGTTGGTCCGATTGGGGCAGGTCTATGGAAAATGGCACCTGACCATGAGTGTTTTTGAGGTCACCAGACCGATGCAAAAATTTTTAGATGACATTTGTGATTTTCCCGTCCACATCCCAGGCATTTTCTCTTTGTGCTTATTTGTTGTAAGATTTTTCAGAAGTTGTACCCAATAAAATGATTAAATTGATTGAACTGTGTTTATTGAACTGATTAAAATTTCTGGACATTTGTCACTACTTTCTGAGCTATTCAGTTTTGGATGCTGTTGATACTTTCTTTTACCTCATGGTATAATACCATGCATTTCGGTGTGTTATGTCGAGTCAGTAACTGCTTGTACCTATTTGATTTTTTTTTTTTTTCTTCCCCCCAACAGACAATCTGTCCATTGGAGGAACGTCTGGCTGTCATCTTCTACTTCAATCAGCAGCCTCTCTGTGTCAAGGTGAGTGACATGGGGGCGGTCGGTGGTCTAGTGGTTAAGAGACTTGTCACCAATGCGAGAGGTCAGGGGGTTCGAGCCCCACTCGGGGCAAAGAATTTTTCCTTCTCGTATGTGGCACCGTTCATTCGGGCCGATCGTCGGGGGTTCTCTCCGGGTACTCCGGCTTCCTCCCCCTCTGCTTTGGAAATGTTCAGCCCACCAAGTTTGAAAAATAAAATTAATGCATATTTAAATTCCAAAATTGAAATAGCTGAGCTGACCCTTCGCACCACGTGATTGTAATACGTTTATGTCCTGTGTGTGAGAGAATGCGTGTGATTCACGTGAGCGTGCGTGTTGGGTTTAGCTCGCGGCGCTTTGAGCCAAAATATTTGGGATAAAGCGCCTATATTAATGCGATTATTATTATTATTGTATAGTCAGTATCAAGAGTACAAAGTAATGTGTTACCGGCCCCGCATATCTTACTGATTTATCCTCCTCTGTATCCCACATCCACCGTGTGTGTGTGTGTGTGTGTGTGTGTGTGTGTGTGTGTGTGTGTGTGTGTGTGTGTGTGTGTGTGTGCAGCGCGCACTGAGTGCTCTCTCGGGCAGATTTTCTGCGCAATATAAAAACAATTTATTATTATTATTATTTACTGACCACATACACACCATCCAGACAACTCAGATCCTCAGCTGACACTCGCATCCTCCATGTTCCAAATGTCAGAACCAAGTCATATGGAGAACGATTGTTTTTGTACCGAGGACCAGCCCTTTGGAACACACGTCCGCAAAGCATCAGACACACAGACTCAGTCCTCAGCTTTAAAACGTCCATTAAGACACACCTGTTGTCAGCACAACAACAATGATGAGTGAATAACAGACACTCTGTGTGTGTGTGTGTGTGTGTGTGTGTGTGTGTGTGTGTGTGTGTGTGTGTGTGTGTGTGTGTGTGTGTGTGTGTGTGTGTGTGTGTGTGTTCTTTTAGCTATTTTAGTGCTTTTTATCTTTCTAGTAGTTTTTAGTTTCTTTTAGTTATTTTACCTCTGTAAGCGCTTAGAGCTCACAGAGAATAAGGGCAAGTAAATATTATTATAATTGAGGGATGCACCTCAGAGCACTGACTCTCTCTTTGTGGTTCTCTATCTTGCACTCTCTCTCTCTCTCTCTCTCTCTCTCTCTCTCTCTCTCTCTCTCTCTCTCTCTCTCTCTCAGGGAGCCGGGGTGGTCGAATGGTAGAGCATTGGACTTCTAATGCTCGGGTGGTGAGTTCGATCCCGGCTAGGGCCAATTATTTGTGCTGGCTTTTTTATCGTTGCCCCGTCTCTGATATCACCCTATGTGGTGGAAAAGGACGTTAAACCCCCAAACACCCACCCTCTCTCTCTCTCTCTCTCTCTCTCTCTCTCTCTCTCTCTCTCTCCTCTCTCTCTCTGTAAGTGTGTGAGTGTGTGTATTTAGATCTGAATCTGATAAAACTGTAAAAATAATCTGCTGTTGTTCAAATTTCAGGTGTTCAGCTTCACTGTCACATACAACGCAATGATGACAGTCATCCTGGGATTTTCTGTGGCCTTCGCTTCTCGTATGATTCTGGACGAAATCTCGAAACCATGACATCTCATGCGCTTCAGATTGAATTAAAGGGGTGAGCGGTGGTCTAATAGGTAGCGCGTCGGATTTAGCCGCTGCGCTGCTGAACGGCCATCACCAATGTCACAGCGATGAAGCGTGGGTTCGATCCCAGGTCGAGCTTGTGATATGTGATACCGGTTTTTCCTGGCTTCCGGGCTGCTCATCGGGGGTTTCTCTCCGGGTTATCCAGCTTTCCTCCCGCAGCAAAATTGAGAAAAAAAAGAAGAAAAAAAAAGGTAGGTATTGGGTGGTGCTGCACTGTGGCGACGTGCTTCCCCCGGGGGAAGCAGCCCGAATTTCCCGAAAGGGACAATAAAGTAGTTTTTTTTTTAAAAATGGCTCTTTGTGCCAGTGAGCTTATGAACACAAATGAAATGGCGCTTCATCAGATAAGTAGAATTAATGCCGACAGTTGAGTGTCAGTTTGTTTTGTCATGTTACAAACAGACTCCAGTATAGTGTTCTTCTAATTCGAATACTACAAATTCTATAGACAAGAGTTTGTAACACACTACTGGGAAAACACAGTTGGGAATCTTCTGTCCGTGGAGCATCCAAGTACTGTATGTGCAGCAGGGAACAACAAAGCAAAACTGAATCGAAGAAGAATCTGAAAAGGAAGACATCTTACTGTTGAAAAGTTGTTTACACATGGGTGGATGAGTGCTTCTGGCGTTGATTTACGATCTTACGGTGAAAAAAATGTAGCAGATGCCGTCAGTAAACATGCAGTACATTCTCCTTTCACTGGCTGACAGTCAACTTTAGGAGGGCATAACAGGGCCCTTGTAAATCAAACCAGTGCTGGAATAGTCTCAAATCAGACAGCTAGGGTTGAACATGTGAGGACTTTCTGAGCACAGGAATACCGGGCCATTATGAACTAAATTTTAACTGAAGTCAAGTACGTGTAATGACAAGACAACTAGATGATTGATCGAAGGTTTTGCTCTTCTAGCTTGCTGCAGAAAGGGGGAGTGTTGAAGTGTTGTAACAAACAAAACCTATAAAGAAAACTATTAAGAAGACAAGCGTGAAAGTTATGAGATTGGTATATATGAGATCACACCTGACATTGTGTTATATATTTGTATATTACTAGTGATGTACAGCCGATGTAACAAAAGTGCAAGTTAGCTTTTCTGTGATATGTTACTACTGGTTTTTTTTTTTTTTTTTGGGGGGGGGGGGGTTTCGTGGTGTTGGGACTCATTTATGTAGATTGAATATTAACATGCACGTGGTATGCACAAGAAGTGAAAGGCCAGGGTGTCCTGTGAGACGGTTGTGTTGGGTTTGATGTACGCTGCAACAGGTTTATAGTTTATAATGAATCTTTACACTTCATGTAACTCGTTTCATTTTCAGTTGCTAAATTCAGTTACCATTTTTGCTGGTACACTCTTATCCTCAAGATTCACCGCACTAAACTTTCCACCGTTGGCACTGGAGCTTTCTCCTACACTGGTCCTTTAGCCTGGAATTCTCTCCCTCTTTCACTCCGCCAAGCACCCTCCCTTGAAACTTTCAAGAAAAACCTGAAGACCCACCTGTTTTCTGCTCATAACACTTCACTGTTCTTGTTTGCATTGTGTGTGTATGTGTGTGTGTCTGTCTGTCTCTGTGTGTGTGTCTGTGTGTGTGTGTGCGTGTGTGCGTGCGTATGTCATTGCGCCCTGACCTTACGGCATTGCAATTTCCCCCCCGCACCCCCTTTTTTTTTTTTTTTTCAGCGCTTAGAACTGTTATCAACCAATAGGTTAGGGGTGCTATATAAGTACTGTCATTATTATTATTATTACTTTTGAAGCAAGATTTGAAGATGATAGAGCATTGGAAGGTTGTACATTTTCCTATTTGAAAGCCAGTGTATGAAGTTAACATTCTACATTCCTGTTTTGTATAGTGGGTATTAAATTATTTTATTACGGTACATTATAGTTATTTGAAAGCCAGTCTTAACATTCTACATTCCTGTTTTGTATAATGGGTATTAAATTATTTTATTACGGTACATTACTGTTATTTGAAAGCCAGCTTGTATGAAGTTAACATTCTACATTCATGTTTCGTACAGTGGGAATCAGATTTTGTAAGTAGGGCACATTACAGTTGCAGTGTGCAGATTACCTGAACTAGAGAATATTTGCAACTTGCGCAACTTTCTTTGTAAGGCCAGAAGAAAAAATATACCTGTGTTTACAGTAACCCAACTGACCCTATTTTTTGCTGTTGACCCTAAACTTTTTCTTTTTTTTTCTGCCCCACCTCTTTGCCACCTCCAGTGGTGTTCCTCCCAGGTCATGGGTAGAATCCACGGAGGGCTCGGAAGCTGGGACAACTTTTACATGTATTATGCACGATGATGGAGATGAGGATGATGGTAAGGTGATGCTATGGAGGTCCATGTGGTTTTGGACTGCGGGACAGGGCCGCATTCCTCGCTTCCTGTCATAAATATTAACCCGGCATTAACCAGGCCCGGCTGGCCGCGTAATCATCCACATCATAACACATGTCATACCAAGCGAAGCACCCCCAAAGTCGCACCCAAGTAGGTGAAACTCGGCTGCGTAGCAACAGCCTCCCCATTGCGCCCATAGCACACCCACTCTGGGTAGGAGCCGACCTAGTAAGAAAAATCTCGCTTGCCTCGGCTGGGACTTGAACCGGGGTCTCCCGGTCCATGGTCCGAAGTGCTAACCACTAAACTACAGGGGGCCGGTGACCCTAAACTTTTTGGAAAGATTTAAAAAAAAAAAAAGAAACTGTATACATCTTGACCTTCCCATTCACTTCGGTCTCCTTGTATCGTCTGCTGTAGAAGAAGAACAACTCTGAGCCGCTGTCAAAAATGGCAAAGCTGTTGCTCACCTTCCTTAACAAAAACAACAACAACAAAAAAGGTTTTAGACCTACCTACCGTAATTTGAGGGGGCCCGTTACCATAAGCACAAGGCTGGTGTTTTTTTTGTTTGTTGTTTTCTTTTGTTTTTGCCTAATCCATGGTTTCATGTAATGATATTGTTTTTGTTGTGGTCAAACTAATTACTACTAATCTTGTCTTGGTCTGACTGTTCGTTTTGCTCTTAAAACTTGTAACACAATGAAATTTGTTGTCTTATATAATGAGGTATATGACTGGAGTTTCAGATATTTCTCGTTAAATCAAAGTGCATTTGGAAAAATCAGACACAGGCACAGCGTGACTTTTTGTCTTTTGCATTTTTGGTTTGGTTGTTTGATTAGATGATTTTTTTTTTTTTTTTTTTGCCCCAACTCTTTTTGCCAGCTCCAGTGGTGTTCCTCCCAGGTCATGGGTGGAATCCACGAAGGGCTCGAAGGTTGGGGCAATTTTTTTTTTATTAATGCATGATGATGGAGATGAGAATGATGATGCTATGGAGGTCCGTGTGGTTTGGGACTGCTGGACAGGGCCGCATTCCACGCTTCCTATCATAAATATCCCGGCGTTCACCAGGCCCGGGAACTATGGCACCTGCGGTGCCGGCCGTGTAATCATCCACATCATAAGACGTGTCATACCAAGGGAAGCACCCCCAAAGTCGCACCCGTGAAGTGGGTGAATCTCGGCTGTGTGGCAACAACCTCCCCATTGGGCCCATAGCACACCCGCTCTGGGTAGGAGCCGACCTAGGTAGGAAAAATCCCGCTTGCCTCAGTTGGGATTCGAACCCGGGTCTCCCGGTCCATGGTCCGAAGTGCTAACCACTACACTACGGGGGCCGGTAGATGAATTTTTTTTTCTTTTTTTTTTCTTTTTTTGTGATGTTTGGTTGTTTTGGCTTAGTTTTTCATGGTGTGTGTTTTGTTTTTTGTTTTTCTTTGCTTTTTGAAAAATAATTTTGTATTGCTTTTGTTTGTTTATGTGTCCGTGGACCAGTTTTGGTGTGTATACATGTATGCAATTGTGTTTGAATGTGCAATGAATTGGTGCTGATTACCTCCACAGAAATCCAAACCTTTTCCTCTCCTGAAGCATGTACGTCTCTGTTATGCATGTCTCTGCCTGAAGGTGTTGGCTTGTATACCGTTTTGAGTCACAGATTTTTTTTTTTTTCCTGTTTTCCTTTTCTTTGATATTTTCCAAGTGATGAACAGATTTCACCATGTCTTTCTTCTGTTTGTCATTACTTTGTTCTGTTTGTTCTTGTTGTTCTGTTTTTCATTTTTTGTTGGATTCTGTTATTTTTTTGGTAAAATGGGAAAAGCATCTGCTAAGTGTTGTGTTCCCTTGTGGATAATTATTTGTAATACAGTTTCGAGTTTCGAGGGCAACATTTTCTTTATTATTTATCTATATAAAGAAATAAATCATCAGCAGAATGTTGAGAGCTTTTCATTGTTTCTACTGTTTTGAAGGATTAAAGCTATCTTCTTAAGTGTTGTTTTTCCGCTTTATTTGTGAAAAATGCGTTTTGTTTTTGCTTTTGAAATAAATTGGACATAATTTTTATTTTTCCTATATTGTGGTCCTGTTTTGTAATAAAAGTTCTCTCACTGAAAGTGAGTGGGTTTTGTTATCACAATCATGTATTTCTGTTAGTGGTGGTGTTCCTTTTAACACCAAATGCAAATTACACAACACTAATAGCTTCTAGGGCACATAGTAACAATTCCGCTAAATATAGTACAGAATTGTTCGCCCCTGCCTACATTTGTGTGCAGAGTTATAAAAAAAAGAAAAAAAAAAGGACAGTCTGAGCCTGTTTGTTGGCTTTGTAAATAAGTTTCATGCGAGGTAATAGTGAAAACTGTGAAAAATGAGCCTATTTGTATTCATGAGTATTCAAGAGCCAGCAGACGACAGAGGAATGAGGGGGTAGGTGGTCACCGCTAGCATTGCAAAAAAGTGGAATATTGGAATTCGTTGAAATTTACCCTACAGGCATCTGGCTGCTGGAATTTTGTTATGGGGGGGGGGGGGGATTTTAAAGCATTTCTATGGTGTCATATGCTGTGTTATTTTTAACAGGAATATACGGCATTTTCTTTGAAATACATGTCCGTACCGGGGGAGCCGGGATAGCGGAATGGTAGAGCGTTGGACTCTCGGTGCTCGGGTAATGAGTTCGAACCCCGGCTGGGGCCAAATATTAAATGTGCTGGCTTTTTCTCTCGTTGCCGCGTCTTTGATATCACACCCGTACGTGGTGGAAAAGGACGTTAAACTCCCCCCCCACCCCCCGTATCTGTAGCGTGTAGTCTGTATAATTAACCAACAATGAAAACAAGAACAACAACATGAGAAGTTAGCTTTACCAATCTAGGAAAGGGGTCGGAGGGGGTGTGGAAGAGACGAACAATATAACAACAACAACATCTTAACTATTCCTATGATATGACATGTCTCTCAGACCTGTCCACCGTACCGACCAACTCCAAACCCTGACTGGCACTGTGGCAGGAGTGGGGTCCATGCTGCCGCCCCCACCCGCACCCGCACCCCTAGGCGTGATCGGTTCCCCAAGTCATAACCCAAACAAGCCCACAGTGTGACACGACTTCTCACCTCCACGGTCCACCCACCTCCTCGCACTGATTAACTGGGTGGAAAGTGTTTGTTCTCCACCACCACCAGAAAAAGATACGGCCAACCGGTGGCAAAGGGTGGGAGGTGGGGGGGGGGGGGGTCATCGAGTGGCCAATAGGGACGATTGAAGACTCTCGAAACATACTTTGGGAGGGAGATGGGGGTGGTGGTGTTTGGGTACGGGACGGGAGGGAGGAGGGAGGGGAATGTGGCCAATGTCTTTGAGTGCTCTCGGTTCCAGTCCTCAGGCAGCATTGTGGGGGGGGGGGGGGGGGGGGGTTGGGAGGGTGAGGCAGCCGTGACGAATGTCTTGGAGTGTGCCTGGAACGACCTGGGACCGTTTTGTTTGGATGCAGCCGAGCAGAAGGAAAGGCAAGCCAGAGGAGACTTATCATTCCATATCCCAAACACTCGACAGACGCTCGTGTTTGAGTCAAGTTTGGCTGGACAAAACCAGCAGGTAGGAACAGGACAAACTTCTGTGCTAAGAAGACACTAATTAGCAAGAACCATGTCGGCAAGTTTTCTCAAACCGAAACCTGGGGTGAGTTGAATTATTATTATTAATGTTCAAGAATGTATTTGTGAAATTCTTTGGTCGTGATTATATTTTTGTTTGTTTTTGTTTTGGTTAATTGCCGGTTTGGGAAGCTGGGATAGCCGAATGGTGGAGCGTTGAACTGTCAATGCTCTGGTTGTGAGTTCGAATCCTGGCAGGCAGCCAAAACATCTGTGCTGACTTGCGTTCTCGTTGTCCCGTCTTTGAAGTGGTGAAAAAAGGGCGTTAAACCGAAATGTTGTTTTGTTTTCTTTTGTTTTGAGTTTCTTTCTTTCTGTCGCCATTATGTGTTTGATTTTTTTTATCTTATTTTTTCGAAGTAGTGATGAGTTTGTTTTGTGATGCTTTGAACGATTCTCTCGATTTTTATTGTCTGTGTAATTGTCTCCATTGTTCCTGCCTGGTTAAGGCGGTGGGTCGGGGAGGTGGGGGTAGTGACTGGGGGTTGGGGAGGATTGTAGTCATTAATATATTTCTTGCGGCTTGAAACTGAGGAGATATCATTAGGAATAAAATTGAATCTCTCTCTCTCTCTCTCTCTCTCTCTCTCTCTCTCTCTCTCTCTCTCTCTCTCACACACACACACACACACACACACACACACACACACACACACACACACACACACACACACACACACACACACTCACACACACACACGTTTCCTTATGTTCACCGGAGCATGGCATACGGAGTGTCCAATACTCTATACTCTCAGTCAGGGTGTAGAACCCTGCAAATACTGAGTACTGACCGAGTATCGACATGCTAACAAATGCCATTAGACAACTGATACGCTTGTGGGGAGGTCAGCTGGCCCATTAACGTACATAAAATGTCCTGCCGCCTGGAAGTTAGACTATGATGGCTGTATATACTGACATGCCCCAACACACACTATGCTTACCACCCGCCTCGCACGCTCCGTTCAGCCGGGGAAAAGCGTCTTAACTCTTACGAGCCCGATTGCATGATAGTGGTTTGAAGTGGCTTCAAGGGATCTGAAGATTTCGAGAAAAATCGCAACATTTGCATGGGTTCATAAGAGTTAAAATTCCGAAGAGAAATATGAAAACTGTCGGAGAGCGTTCCGTCAGTTTCTTAGCCCTGCATGTCTGGAACTCGCTGTCAACCGAACTACGCAATCTGCCTACACTGTCTCACTGTATTTGTGACCCTCCACCACTAAATGAGTCGTCTTGTAACATGAACAAATAGCACAAGAAGACTCATTTCGTGATGGAGGGTCACAATTTTATCCGGCTTACAGATTTACCTTCCCGTCAGGCCTTTTGCCTTGAACACGTCAATTATTCTGTTCTGCAAGTATGTTCAGTCTGTATATTTACAGTGGTGAAATGTGTGTGTGTGTGTGTGTGTGTGTATGTGTGTGTGTATGTGTGTGTGTGTGTGTGTGTGTGTGTGTGTGTGTGTGTGTGTGTGTGTGTTCGCGCTGTGAGTCCATGATCCAGTCCTGTAAAGAGCCTTTGCTTTATTATTATTATTACACACACACACACACACACACACACACACACACACACTCCTGAGACAAGTGCACAAGTTATTGCATAATAATTATTTACTGCGGTAGACATGCTGGGGCATGCAGAATTCAAAACCTTGTCAGTGTTTTTGATTCATCTTAGTACGCCTAGTTTGACCGCTGTTAAATCAATCATGCAGTGTAGCACAAGACTACATGTAACGGACACTGCCGAAGACACACGAACACGCACGAACTGGTTAGATATCACTCCCAAACTGCCGCTCAGTATAAAGACGGGGCATGGAAGAACTTGAAAGAACGGGCAATTTTGGGTTTTTTTTTCCACCTTTGTTGTGACATAGAGACGATGTTCATGATTATGTATTAAGTGTTAGGTTTGAGAATGCCGGGTCGCTATGTGGGGTGCCGGGGTGGCCGAATGGTAGAGCGTTGGACTTTCAATGCTCGGGTCGTGAGTTCAGTTCGAATCCCGGCTGGGGCCAAATATTTGTGCTGGCCATTTCTCGTTGCCCCGTCTTTGATATCATCCATAATTATGTGGTGGAAAAGGACGTTAAACTTTCAAACATCCACCTCACCCACCCGTGTCGCTATGTTGTTTAGACGGCCGTAGTGCAAAGGACACAATAATAATAATGAGTATTGTACAGGCGCTTTACCCAATTTCATGAATCTGCTCAAAGCGCCGCGAACTGAACCCAACACGCACGCTCACGTGAATCACACACATTCTCTCACACACTGGACATGAATACATTACAATCACGCGGTGCGAAGTGTCAGCTCAGCTATTTAAGTTTCGGAATTTAGAACTGCATTTATATTTCATATTTTTAGGGCTGAACATTTCCAAAGCAGAGGGGGGGGGGGGGAAGCCGGAGTACCCGGAGAGAACCCCCGACGATCGGCCCGAATGATCGGGACAAGGGAACGAACTATACCGAAGCAGCGAAATTGATTTTAGTTTGCACCATTTGGCCGTGTCGGGCGAACTATACCGACGTAGTCGCGCTCATTTAGTACAGTTCGCCTGTTTAGATTGGGTTAGGGTTAGATTTAGGCTTGGGTTTAGATTTAGGGTTGGGTTTAGATTTAGGGTTGGGTTTAGATTTAGGCTTGGGTTTAGATTTAGGGTTGGGTTTAGATTTAGGGTTGGGTTTAGATTTAGGGTTGGGTTTAGATTTAGGGTTGGGTTTAGATTTAGGGTTGGGTTTACCTTGTGTTAGTGGTGCAATCGCTGTGGTGTTGCTGTTGTTGTTGTTGTTGTTGGGGGGGGGGGGGTATTCTTGTTTTCTTTTTATCGTATCCGGAACTACTGGTATTTTTAATGTTATATGTTTTTTTGTTTTAGTTTTATTAATAAGAAACCCAGCAAAAGACGCTAACAGCGTTGAGATGGTATGCCTTTTTCAGAATTGTATGACTTTGGGTGAAGGGCGCGGGTGGGGGGGGGGGCGGAGTGAGTGAGTGAGTTTTTAGGGCTTAAAGCCGCACAAGCCACAAAGACTAATTCGCGGCTGAGTGTGCCTGCACTACATGAAAAAAAAAACAACAACAACAACAAATGTAACGTTGGACAAAGGATGCAAACTGGTCTACGGGGCAATATAAACCTAGGACATGCAGGAGACGCTGCACATAACAAATAACAATTACAACTGGGGGGGGGGGGGGGGAGGGAGTTTGGGATGCGACGTAAACAGGTCATTTCGCTTGGTGTCGAATTACGTTGCAAACTATTCCTCTTGTGTCAATACCGGTACTAGGAATGTACTACAGTATCCCCCGCACGCCTTCCGCTCTCCAACAAGGCTGAAGTTTCATTCTGATTGCTTCCAAACATGTTGTTTCAGCCCGACGCGCGGTGTCAGATCTCAACTACGTGTATTGCCTGATCCGACTTCTGGCTTCAATACGTCGTGTACTTGAGGGATTAGCAACAACGGAGTGCAGTGCTGGTCTGTTTGTTTAGAGATTGGGGGAGGGGGGGGGGGAGAAAATAATGGACGACTCCACTCCTGTCAATCAAAAGGGCCGAGCCCTCAGAATTCAACCAATCGTGTGACGCGGCATAATGAGCACAAGACATAGTGTGGTCTGGCAAACTTTCTTGCCAGACACCAAAACGAGGCAAGCACGTGTATTTCGACATGATTGAAACGTGGAAAGAAAGCAGCAAGTCCATTGACGTCATTTGAGCAACAACAAAAAAAGCCATTACGTCAGTCTTTTTCATCTTAAAATCACCCCTTTGTCCACAAAATGACGTCATGGGTGTACTGTGCTCTGCCAATACACGACAAAGTAAAGGGGCGGGGCTCTGACCTCGGTTCTTGCCGAGTGGGGTCGTCTATTGATAAGGTAATAATGTGGAGTCGTTTATTGAATGTCCATAGACTGAACAACAAAATGAGCGGAGCTGGAAATGCTGCTGTTGTATAGTTTTGTGACGTACCCCTGATGTCTCCAGCGACATCGTATGCGGCGTGTCAGATTTATCGCCAGCGACATCCTTGTGGCGTATCTCAACTGTCGCGAGCGACATTCAATGCGGCGTATCTGAAGTGTCGCCAGGCGGTATAGTATGTAGCGTTCGCAGTCGCGAGCGACACAACTGAACTCGCGGGTTTCAAATTCTCGTTTAAGCGAGACATCTGACGAGGTTCATACGAGAAAATGGCGGACATTTTGCCAAGAACCCATACGCGAATCTCCATGTTCTGTGCAAGGAACACTAGGCATGTAGTTGTAGAATGACTTCATGAGGAGGACTTCGCTGTCATTAGCCTTGGCGTTTGTCAGTGTCTGCGCACTCTTTACAGAATTGTTCCCCCCCCCCCGCCCCCAACCACACACACACACACACAACACACACACACACACACACACACACACACACACACACACCACGCATTTAAAAGAAAAAAAACAAGAAAACTTGTCCTCCGACGCTGTGCAGCCTAGCCGTCTTGGAACAGACGCTTTTGAACAGACCATCGGTCATTCGTGCGTAGGCCGGAGATAAACTGCCTTGTTGCGCAGGCACGCGCGCACATGCATGGTGATCGCACGTGCCATGTGACACAGCACACGACGACGCCGTAGGGTCGACAGCGACAGACAGAAGGAACCGGCATGACACATCGCCCCTGTGACGCACCATCGTACGATAGCTGCACTCAGTAGGCACCGTCCCCATCCTTCGGGCCAAACAGCCCCCTCCCCCCCCCCCTCCACCCTTCAATCTCTCTCTCTCTCTCTCTCTCTCTAATATTTCAGAGACTTTGTGTGCAGAATGGCGGCAGCAAGTCATTTTCTACCGTTGTATAATAAAGTCGGCCCATCAGTCCGTCTGTCTGTCTGTCTGTCTGTGTCTCTTTCAGCAGCTTATTGTGCGAAAGCACAAATCATTTTCTACCGTTCTAAAATGAAGTCTCTCTCTCTCTCTCTCTCTCTCTCTCTCTCTCTCTCTCTCTCTCTCTTGGGGAGCCGGGACAGCCGAATAGTATGCGTCGGATTCTCAGTGCTCGGATCGTGAGTTCGAATCCCTGCAGGAGCCAAATATTTGTGCTGGCCTTTTTCTCGATCGTTGCCCCGTCTTTGAGATCACCCGCACATGGTAGAAAAGGGATTTAAACTCCCAAAACTCACCTCACTGTCTCTGTCCGTGTCTGTGCCTGCCTTCCTCCCCCCCCCCTTCTTCTTCTTCTTCTTCTCCCCCTCACCCCACCCCCGCCTCTTCCCCTCCCTCCCCTCCTCTTCCTCCCCTAACGTCGATGGGTCAAAGTTATTAATCGTAACAGCGACAGGTTTCTCAGGCCCCGGTCGCGGCAGTTCTTCCTTGCGTAACACTGAGTTCTGTTGAGTCACAAGGTATTTGCCGGGCATGACGAGCAGGGTGACCGGCAGGCCGGCCGGCTGTCGGCGGCAGAAAGTGATTATTTCTATTCTATGAATGTGAAGCGCACAAAACAGTCGTTGGTCGCGTGGATGTGCGTACGTAGGGGCCACAGAGCGAGGAGGAGATAGTCAGATACGTCGCTGTCGGCTCAGTCAGTCGCGGTTCCGAGCTGGTCAGCACAAGAACGGAACAGCTGCAAGTGCTATTTCAGTATTTGTGCTCGTGTCGCCTTAGCTGTGACTGTGCTAGCATCGCCTGTCTTTGACAGCCAAGCCGACAAAAGAAGTGGTATTCTAGCTGCGTGCTCTGGTCATTTCGACCACAACGGCCTTGGCGATACACTGACAAACATCGGTAGGAGTGCATGGAGTGCAGCGGAAACGTGACATCATTGATATACCACGCTCCAAGGTGTGATATCACTGATGTAGCACGTTTAATCCGCTCGTTGTAAGGACAGGCTGCAGACTGAATTCCCACTGTGCGCACGTGTGTGTGTGTGTGTGAGTGTGTGTATAGGAGATCGGGAACCTAATCCAACAGCTGTGCTACGATCGATCGGCAGAGAAACGTTTTAGGAAACTGGTTTGAAATCAAGGACGTTTTGTCGTTCTGGTTCGAATTGAAGTGGTGTTTTGTGAACCTGGGGCAGGTCATTCGGCAATCTCTCTACAGCCTGTGTTACAACGGTGAAACAGTTCGTGATCAACAAAGCTGTGATGTATATTTAGAAACGGTTACGTAGATAAGTACGACCGCTATACAGAGACTTATGAGGATAATAGTACCAATTATTGTTGTTAATATTATTATAATTATTATTATTATTATTATGCATACAAAGAAAGGCCACCTTACGGTGATTTAGAAATATTATGCATTATTCACTTTTTTATCATTATTATTATTACTGAAGGTAAAAAAGGGAAAAAGAAACAAGAATTTCAATTTTTTTTATATGCACCAAATTATTATTATTATTATTATTATTATTATTATATTTTATAACATCCCCCCAACCCCTGCCCTTCCCTCTTCCACCACTCCCACTCCCTCCCTATCCCACCTTTGCATATTATCATTTTATCATTATTATTGAAGTTAAAAAATGAAAAAGAAACAAGAAATTTTATATTATTATTATTACTATTAATATTATACCCCTCCCCTTACCGCCTCCACCACCCCAACCTTCCCCTCCCCGTCGGGTGGCCGAATGGTAGAGCGTTGGACTTCTAATGCTCGGGTCGTGAGTTCGTATCCCGGCTGGGGCCAAATATTTGTGCTGGCTTTATCATCGTTGCCCCGTCTTTGATATCACCCGTATGTGGTGGAAAAGGACGTTAAACCCCCATACACCCACCCAGCCTCTTCTCCCCGTCCCACTTTTGCATTATTAACATTTTATCATTATTATTGAAGTGAAAGAAAGGAAAAAGAAACAAATTTAAATATGCACCAATTGATATTATTATTACATAACGTCCCTTTCCGTCTACACCCCCACCCCCACCTATCTCACTTTTGCATATTATCAATTTTCGTTATGATTGAAGTGACAAAATACGAAAGAGAAAGAAGAAATTTTATATATGCACCAATTATTATGATTATTATTATTATCATTATTATTAATACAACCCGTCCCTTCCCGTTTCCACCATCCCACTCCCACTCTCACCCCATCCCACCCCCCACTCTCACCCCATCCCACCCCCCACTCTCACCCCATCCCACCTTTGCATTATCATCATTTTATCATTATTATTAAAGTTGTAAAATAATGAAAAAATATATCCACCAATATTATTATCATTCTTAGTAGTAGTGGCACCCCCTTCCCTTCCTGCTCCCCCCCCCCCTCCTCCTCAATCCATCCGGCACCTTCGCCCTCCGTTCCCGTTGAACATTTTTTTCGCAGAGATCCCTGATAAGCATTACCGTGTTTCATCACTGAAAATGCTGTTCCGGGATATCCCCCCAGACAACATCTTCGAGTTCTTGAAAGAGTCCAACTTGTTTTATAAAATCTAGTCTCTCATGCAATATGGACTTTCTTTGACCTACCTTGCTTCGAGATTTTTGATGAACATGTTTATCTCATTTGGGCCTGACAGGGTTTTTTTTTTTTTTTTTCTAAATATGTTTACATCTTGTTTTACGGAATAGCTTTTTACCCTTTTAACGACCCGGCAGAAGCAAACTTTTACTTCGCCGCGAATTAGTCTTTGTTGCTTGCGCGGCGTTAAGCCCTAAATAACTAACTATCCCTTGAATGGGCAAGTGTCTGTATACAAACCCAAAGCCGTGCAGTCGGAAATGGGCTACGATCAAAAGTGTGTAGTATTCGTCCACTATCGGCCACAGACATGACTGGGACAGTCGCGTGGTTTTCCGTCATTGACCGGGCGGAGAGAGTCAGCAAATTACAGATCGGCTTTCTAGCGGTCGCCATTTCGTGAGGTCAGCGTCGGGTAGAATTGCCGGAGACAGATGTACTTGCGTGTTTGTCTTGTCTGCGCAACCGCGGGAGGGGTAGGGGGGGGGGGGTATCACCGTATCACGTGACTTCCGGTGACAGACAAAACCCCCAGAATGACTGTATAATTGAGTAAGAACATGAACAAGTAAATAATCAATTGAAAAAAAAAATGAGAAAAAAAAAAGAAACAAGAAAAAAAACCAAATTAAAATAATAAATGGGCAACTAAATGAATAAAATATTCACATAAGTAAAGAAATAAATACGAAATGAGTAGCACGGTGTATGAATTATTAATCATGAGTGGTGGGTTGTCAGTAAGTATATAAATAATTGTGAGAAAAACAATAGAAAATTATTACCAAAAAATAAAGAAAGAAGAGAGGAAGATAGGCTTCCACCAAAGTTACGTCAAAGGCGTTATGAACATTCCGGCTTCTGACTCGGATAAACAGACAGATGATAAGCAACACACGGCGTACACACACACACACACACACACACACACACACACACACACACACACACACACACACACACACACACACACACACACACACCCCTCGGGGCTATTTATGCAGCGCCACATTGTTTAAAATCCTTTTTCCTACATGATGATGCACTTTGTACACTTCACGCTTGTCACAGTTTCCATTCCACGGCCGCCCCGCCCGGTTGGACTAACTGACATCTTTCACGCATACACTTAATATTTACCCCGCATTTCTGTGAGAGCTTGCGTCCAGCCTCTAAGTGTATCGTTCTATAGTGCACGTGCAACGTGGAAATGAGGTCGTAAGAGTCTTTAACTAGCGGTCTGTTGAGGCAAGCATTTTGACACTGTTTGATTTCCCGGGCTCGGTCCCAGAGCGCGCATTGCAATGTTTTCCAAAGGAAGGGAAAGCACTCTCGTGATACATGCGTGTTTTGTCTACCATCAGTCCCCAAGTTCGGCTACTGTGCAGCGATCACAAACAAGTGTTGAGTCGCGCTCGATTTCTCTATTATTAGAAGAGAGCTATGAATAGGCCGACATCAAAACAATGGTGTTCGATCTGCCATGTAAGTTATAAATGTGAGTTTAGAACGCCCACAGTCCTTGACAGAGAGAAAAACAAACGGACTTTGGATTGGAAATAGAAAGCATCTGACTATGTCTGTGAGCAAGCATTGAACCATTATGCCTTTAAAGTTTTCCTACGCTTGATGTGTGTGCGTTCTGTTTAAGGGAGCGCTGGGTTAAAGGGTGTTTATCAACGGGAAGGTGAGAAATTGCATAATGCAGAAATGCTGTTTTACTTTTAGTCAGTAAGGCCGGTGTCGACACAGTACAAAGACTGGAGTAGCACGGGTGGCTTAGCGTGGCCCTCTCCATTGGCAGGTCGAGGGTTCAAACCCCGACCGGGCTGTTTCCCAGTGCATCCTTCTCTGAAACTGCTCGGGGAGCCGGGGTGGCCGAATGGTAGAGCGTTGGACTTCTAATGCTCGGGTCGTGAGTTCGTATCCCGGCTGGGGCCAAATATTTGTGCTAGCTTTTTCATCGTTGCCCCATCTTTGATATCACCCGTATGTGGTGGAAAAGGACGTTAAACCCCCAAACACCCACCCACCCTGAAACTGCTCCTCCAGATGACAGACGGCATCAGGCATGTTTAGCAGGACTTCGTAAGGACTTCGCTGAGCAGTGTAACCCATTTACATGTAAATCACGCACGGTAGGGGTATCATTAGCTAATCGAAGTGCGGACTCTGCCGTGCGAGGCTGATTTACATGTAAATGGGTCACGCTGCTCAGCGAAGTCCTCCTCACGAAGTCCTACTTACGAGGTCCTACAAAACGTGCTTATTAAAACAAAACAAAGAAGGTTACTCAAAGTAACATCAGACATGTAGGTAGCCATAAGCAGAACGTTACTTCCAGTAAACCAGAATCACTCAAGTCTCGCGATACCACGCGAGAACTGCAGGGGAACCGAGATCGGGGCATTTTATTTCCAGCAAGACATGTGGCAGACGACATTAGGCGCGAATGAATCTCTTTACGTGTCATTCTAGCTTGGCGAAAACAAGTGTCAGTTTTCGGGCAGGGGATGAATATTTCACGATGCTCTGTCTTATTGGTTGCCCTGATCAGTCCCTTGCTCTCCCTCTGAACAACAAGTAGCAGAGAGAATGCAAGGAATGTCTTAAGGTGTCTCGCTGGCTCAAGGGTACGTGTTTTGAAAGCAAGCTCGACGTTGCGCTCTCTCTCTCTCTCTCTCTCTCTCTCGGGTCGTGAGTTCGTATCCCGGCTGGAGGCAAATATTTTTGCTGGTTTTTTTCATCGTTGCCACGTCTTTGATATCACCCGTATGTGGTGGAAAAGGGCGTTAAACCCCCAACCCCCCCCCCCTCTCTCTCTCTCTCTCTCTCGGGGAGCCGGGATGGCCGAATGGTAGAGCATTGAACTTTTAGTTCTCGGGTCGTGAGTTCGAGTCCCGGTTGGGGCCAAATATTTGTGCTGGCTTTTTCATCGTTGCCACGTCTTTGATATCACCCGTATGTGGTGGAAAAGGACGTTGAACTCCCCCCCCCCTCTCTCTCTCTCTCTCTGAAATTCTATACTGTTGTCAACACTGGTGAATATTAATATCTAGTGTTGGAAAAGTGTTACACCGTTTTAAATACTTGCACAATTTCCAGTTCACAAAATGTCTAGAAGTCTGCAGTGCTTGAAGAATTGGAAACGTTTGTGGTCAGCGAAAAAATGAACAAGTAGGAAACGACCACCATGGGTATACACCTCATCACCATACATATCTGTATCTTTCTAGGCAGCTGTTTTGAATTCTCTCAGGCCAGAAAACCGGGGAGGAAAAAAATCAATAATTATTTCTTTAGTCCCGAGACATGATGCCACCTTGTGACCCATGAAGTCGTTTTGTCTGTAGATGGATTTGTAACCATGGGAAGGGTGACGCAGGCAACAGAAGAAGAAGAAGAAGCAGTTGTCTATTCTGTGCCTGGTTTGTGCCTGTCTGTCTGTCCATAGATTGATCCCATTTCAGTTTCCCACCGGATCCATTTAGAGTTTAGACTGCCATTGTTGAAAGGGAGAGAATCTACAGTAATTATTGACTACCGCGGATTGTGGGTCGACCAGAGGTGTACGAAGGTTGTCTAAGAAGGAAGAATAACAACAACAACGACGACGAAAACAATAGTAACACTGACAGCAGCAGCAGCAACAACAATGTTATTGTTACAGCCAACTATTTCGAATTTCCCGAAAGGGAGAATAAAGTAGTAATAATAATAATAATAATAATAATAATGAGTATTGTATAGGCGCTTTACCCAATTTCATGAATCGGCTCAAAGCGCCGCGAACTGAACCCAACACGCACGCTCACGTGAATCACACACATTCTCTCACGCACTGGACATAAACACATTACAATCACGTGGTGCGAAGGTCAGCTCAGCTATTTAAATTTCGGAATTTAGAATGGCATTTATTTTTCAAATTTGGTGGGCTGAACATTTCCAAAGCAGAGGGGGAGGAAGCCGGAGTACCCGGAGAGAACCCCCGACGATCGGCCCGAATGAACGGTGCCACATACGAGAAGGAAAAATTCTCTGCCCCGAGTGGGACTTGAATCCTTGGCCTCTCGCACTGGTGACAAGTCTCTTAACCACTAGACCACCGACCGCCCCTAAAGCAACAACAACAACAAAAACTATACTCACAGTTTCATCGTCATTAGATCTCTCTGGAGCAACAACAACAGCAACAACAATAACACTTAAAACAACTAAAACAACAACATCATCATCAACAACACTACGTCTAAGTCAAATTTTCAGTTTTTCATGTCAAGTTTACTAAAGCTAGATCTGCCAGCCGGTTTTTCATGGCGCAGTGGTAGCCGTCTTCGACAACGGACCGGGAAGGCTTGGGTTTGATCCCTAGCCGAGTCAGTCGTGGGCGCTATTTTCCCCTACCTCCTCGCCACGGCGAATTAGCCGTGCGCTCAGTGTAGAGGCTGTTGCCAGACACAAGAGACCTGCCCAACATCTCCAAAATGGACGACTCCACTCGGCACCCAAGCCTTGACTTTTACTCTGCCGTGTATTGACAATGGTGCGTGGGGGTTTAACGTCCTTTTCCACCACGTATGGGTGATATCAAAGACGGGGCAACGATGAAAAAGCCAGCACAAATCAGTATTTGGCCCAAGCCGGGATACGAACTCACGTCCCGAGCAGTGTATTGCCAAATCACAGTTCGTCCATGACGTCATAATATGGGAAAAGGGGTATTTTCCCCTCAAATGACGTCAATGGACTTCCTGCTTTCTTTCCATGTTTCCGTCATGTCAAAGTACACATGCTTCCCTCGTTCTAGTGTCTGGCGGAAGGTTTGCCAGGCCATGTCATGTGTTGTGCTCATTATGCCGCGGGACGCGATTGGCTGAATTCTGGGGGCTCGGCCCTTTTGACTGACAGGAGTGGGGGGTCGCCCATTTGCAGTGCAGTCGTTCCTTTTACCGCGACATTCCTTGAGTTCGGGCAGGTCCATGGGAGAAACTAGGAAAAGAAGCGAAACACTTCCAGAAATCAATTCAGAAAATGCATTGATTTCCAAAAATAAAAAAGTAACAATGATGAAAATAGCCACGCGCGACGTGGATGAAGGCAAATGAGTGCATTGAGCGAGAACGTGTTAAAGCGTTTTTGCATCTTCACCGCCCTGACTGACAACGCGCGTTGACAGGACTGTAGGGCCCTCTATCTTCGCTCAGCACTGCGCGACTAGCTCAATTAACCCTTTGCCTGTCCCTGATCCGATTAACCCTCTGTGTGTAAACTTGTCTCTAATGGTCACTGACAACTGTCACTTTTCGTAATTCGATTATCAGCCAAGGTACCGCTGGTCGTCATGTAAAGTATTAATTATTAAAGGCGCCACTTCTAACGTTACTCGCGAGGCCTTGGAGTGAATTGATATTAACACATTTCGTACACTGCACGCGTATCCCACGGTTTTTTTTTTATGTTGTTGCCATAGTAATGTAAACAACATCATAGGACGGGCTAAAAATTCCACGTTCAAAGGCACGTTTTGTGGCATGAACGCACGTCGCTCGCATTCTCCGCACAGACATGATGCAAGTGTAACTCTGACAATAACAGCATTGTTACTCGACTGGCGGGCATGGGGCCCCTTGAACGCACTTCCCCGTCACACTGAGTGCCGTGTGTGTGTGTGTGTGTGTGTGTGTGTGTGTGTGTGTGTGTGTGTGTGTGTGTGTGTGTGTGTGTGTGTCCAGGCCTGTTTCTCCGAAAATACTCAACCGAATGGCTTCAAATTTGGGGGTATCCAAAATCTTAGATTAGAGCAACCGAGCGTTTGATGATTGCTTAAGTGATTTGGGAGTTATCGCCCTTTTGAGAAAAGTTGGTTGTCTGGCGTTTACAGGCGTAATATCTATTTAAATCATTCAATTTTTGGGCAGTAGATGGTCTTGTATGCGAGAATCAGGCAAGAGTAACGGTTCCTTAACGGCTCTTTGGGTAGGAAGAGCGCTCTGTTGGATGAACCTGGAATTTTTTGTCGTCTGTGCGTTGGACAGAATGCATATATGACCGTTGCTGGAGCCGCCATTTGGGTGTTTATGTGCATGTATAGTGAGGAGAAGTCTGTCGAAAGTTGTGGTGATTTGGATGACAGTTTTGAGCCAGAAGTGGACGAAGAAAATTTAACATAGAGGGAAATCTGTGTGGAGGTGAGTGCAGTGTTACGAGTTGAACATGGCTTTGGTGTGCATTGTGGCTGTTTTCCAGAGTCTGTTGTTTTTCCTGTAAACAGACAACTCAGCAGCAGAATAATCGTTTCTAAATGCGCTTCTTATTGCAGCAGACGTGAGTAGAATCAATGTGTAACACTCGCTCCGAGCTACATTTAACTTCATGCAGAAATAAATCAATTGTAACTTTTGTTGTTGTTGTTGTTGTTGTGATGCAACCGGTGCAAAACCTCAGCGACCTGAACTTACTGATAGGAATTGAGTTAAAGGTCAACGACAAGGAAATCTGGTGTAGTGGTTAAGCCGTCCGGTCTGCGGACCCTGAGGCACTGGGTTCGAATCCTAATTGGGCACGAGTTTGGTTTGGGGATTTGTCCTCACGAGATCGAATGAAATTCACACGCACGTTTACGATGCCTGTTTTGCCCTTTCTGTACACACACATGCAAAAAATGCCATTCCAAACGCGAAAACGAAAACAGGGGCGCCGGAACCGGGGGGGGGGGGGGCTCCTGCCCCTGTACCCAAGCAGGGGGGGGGGGGGGCAAGAGTATCTTTTTGCCCCCCCCTCCTGGAAAATCAGGTGACTATGGCAAGAGGAGGGGGGGGCAAAGCCATGGTCTTGCCCCCCCTCCCTTCCCCTACCCCCCTCCCCCTCTTCCTGCTCTCTCCCTCATCCCACCCAACAGAGAACTCAGTTTAGCCGTTGCATGAAATATCAAAACGACTTGGCAGAAAGTCGTCTGATAATCACTTCCCCCCCCCCCTCCCCCCCCCCTCCCCGCTTTCCACTTTCTTTGGGTTAACGTCCTACCTTTCAGTGGCTCCCTGGTTCGTCAAGGTTTTTGTCTGCGCAGCATCTGAACCCCCCCCCCCCCGCCCCCCCCGCTTTTCACTTTCTCCGGGCAACGCCCTTCCTTTCACTGGCTCTGGCGTTTCCCCCCTCTGAGATTCTGCCCCCCCCCCCCTCTTCCCCCCCCCCTAACATCTTCCGGCGCCCCTGGAAAATAATCATCACACAAACACACACAGAGCAGTCCACACTTCCCAGTAATGGGATAATGATAGATAGATATATCACAATATTATATTCCTTGTGCTTCATACAAGACAGCAATTGCTTCGGACCAGTTGTGCGTGTATACGATGAACGGAACCAGACAGATGCGGTGTCATTGTGGCGACAGTGGGCCAGATGCTGTGCATTGTGGGATATATGGGCGCATATTTCATGCAGTGCATTCAGTAATTGACACTGACTGGTTCACAACGTCCTGGCCTCATTGGCATGAATTGTATCAATGCTTTTAGTTTGACGTGATAACTTGAGCGCCAGTGGGATTCACGTATGCTCAGGGGTACATAGCAAATGTAGTCGCAAACGCTCGCGCGCACACAAACCCGTACACAAACGCACGGGGCGCGCGCGCACGCACGCACACACACACACACACACACACACACACACACACACACACACACACACACACACACGCACGCGCGCACGCACGCACGCTCGCACGCACGCCGCAACGCAACGCAACACACAAAAGAAAACAGTCAATGCAAAGGGCTTCTTCAGCCCAGTAGATATACGTGCGAACGGCGCCTCGTAATTATGGCCACGTCTTTTGCCATCACCCTGTTGTGCCGAAAGAGGACGTTAAAACCTCAAACAAGCAGGCTTCACACGGCGATAATCAAATATGGAGACAGTATCGTAGCCGTGCGGTGTGTGTGTGTGTGTGTGTGTGTGTGTGTGTGTGTGTGTGTGTGTGTGTGTGTGTGTGTGTGTGTGTGTGTGTTTTCAGGACACTGTCCAGCTGTTTTAGCCCCGGCACCAAACGCGCGACCTTTTACAACCATGCGCTAATAACATTAAACCACGCTACCACTGGTGCTCTCGTGTTGCCAAACACAAGGTTAATGACCTACGGGCCATATTATACCCCTCGCACCCCAGTAGACTTAAAGGTCGAGTCCGTTGTTAGCATTGCCCAAAACAGTCGCTATAATTAGCTCTTGTGGTTTGGTGTAAATCGCCAGATAATGCAGGCAAATGGGCTGCATATTACCGTTTTCGGGTGATTTTTGTGGCGGGACATATTGCTCTGAGATCCTGTTCTCAAGACCAGTTTTTAAGTTTGCTAGTTTTACAGGCTTCCATTTTATTAGTCAGTCTCTCCCTCCCTCACTCATTCACTCACTCACTCACTCACTCAGTCTCTCAATCACATAATCATTCTCTCTCTCTCTCTCTCTCTCTCTCTCTCTCTCTGTCTCTCTCTCTCTCTCTCTCTCTCTGTCTCTCTCTCTCTCTCTCTCTCTCTCTCTCTCTGTCTCTCTCTCTCTCTCTCTCTCTCTCTCTCTCTCTGTCTCTCTTTCTCTCTCTCTCTCTCTCTCTCTCTCTCTCTCTCTCTCTGTTAACGGGAGGTAATCAGGAGGGTTCGGTTTGCATTCTGACGGGTGTTAATCGAGATGGCGGGTTCTTTCCCGGTGCTACTGTGATTCAAACGTTTTGAGGACGATAACCACGGACTTGCACGTGTCTGAAATTGATATGAACATACACACGTCTTGTTGTTTTCTACGTAGGCTTGATACATGTAGCTGAAGTACCCACACGCACACGCACGCAGAGAGAGAGAGAGAGAGAGAGAGCTTTGTTTTCCAACGTTAAATGTTTTGGCTGAAGTCCCATGTTCGAACTTGCCGTCGCTAAACTACGAAAATATGAGCAAAGGAAGGAAAATCTATAAGCTACAGGAATATATACTATAAAAAAAAAAAGGTGTAGAAACAAATTACACATTTAAACTCAATCAACACACACACACACACACACACACACACACACACACACACACACACACACACACACACACACACACACACACACACACACACACACGGCAATCTATTTGAGCCTATGCTGCTCAGATGAGGGGTATATTCGACAGATCCGTGTATAAGCTTAATCTTGATCAAATAAAAACTTGAAGAGACTGTGCTTAAATGAAGGAAGCGAAGGGGTTGATTTAATGCCTGATGGAAGGGTATTCCAAAGGGAGGGACCTGAAAATTATAGACTCGTTTTGTAGATATCTAATCTTGGACGTGGTAAGTAAAAGTTGAATCCTGTGGAGAGACAATGACAATGACAATCCTTTATTTTCCAACGGTAGAAGATTTTGGCCAAAAGGCCAGTTTGCAACCTGGCCGTTGCTAGACTACAGTACGAGAGTAAAAGTAAGCTAAGGATTATACACATTATAGACATTAAAACTGAAATACAAGAAGGCGGCGAATAAGCATAATAGCCAAAATAGATGATAAAGATAACCAAGAAACAGAAAGGATTAATGTTGATGAAAACTAACAAGAGAGAGAAATAGAGAGAGAGAGAGAGAGAGGTTACGCCGACCTCCCAGCGGAAATTAATCACACACAAGCTAATCCGAAAAGGTTCTCGCAACAAGCTGTTTATATACACACTCACGTGTTTTTACCGTAAGCCGTTTTGTTCTGATCCGAAACTGACGAAGCGCGACAAATTGCAGTTACAACTATAGGCTCACCGACTTTAGTTCTGCTCTGCCTGTGTACTCTGGACTTTAGTTCTGCTCTGCCTGTGTACTCTGGACTTTAGTTCTGCTCTGCCTGTGTACTCTGGACTTTAGTTCTGCTCTGCCTGTGTAATCTGGACTTTAGTTCTGCTCTGCCTGTGTATTCTGGACTTTAGTTCTGCTCTGCCTGTGTACTCTGGACTTTAGTTCTGCTCTGCCTGTGTACTCTGGACTTTAGTTCTGCTCTGCCTGTGTACTCTGGACTTTAGTTCTGCTCTGCCTGTGTACTCTGGACTTTAGTTCTGCTCTGCCTGTGTACTCTGGACTTTAGTTCTGCTCTGCCTGTGTACTCTGGACTTTAGTTCTGCTCTGCCTGTGTACTCTGGACTTTAGTTCTGCTCTGCCTGTGTACTCTGGACTTTAGTTCTGCTCTGCCTGTGTACTCTGGACTTTAGTTCTGCTCTGCCTGTGTACTCTGGACTTTAGTTCTGCTCTGCCTGTGTACTCTGGACTTTAGTTCTGCTCTGCCTGTGTACTCTGGACTTTAGTTCTGCTCTGCCTGTGTACTCTGGACTTTAGTTCTGCTCTGCCTGTGTACTCTGGACTTTAGTTCTGCTCTGCCTGTGTACTCTGGACTTTAGTTCTGCTCTGCCTGTGTACTCTGGACTTTAGTTCTGCTCTGCCTGTGTACTCTGGACTTTAGTTCTGCTCTGCCTGTGTACTCTGCAACCGCCTGGTATGTTTTGGTCATCACAGTCTGACATAAGCGACAGTGCATGTAAGTACCAGGTTTTGATATGAAAATTTTAAAGCCATTATGTTCTGACTGGAAAAAAACAACAACTGCAGAACTTACAAAGCTTTAATGCTGTTTGCCACTGAAATGAATAGATGTTCCTTGCGCGAGCCACCCCAAAAAGCTCCTGCCATCAAGTCATTCACAAGAGCTTTAAAAACCTGTCTCTTCAACATGTACGACTAACAGTGCCAAATACAAGTCTCTCTTTCTGCAACCCGCCCCCGTAGTGTAGTGGTTAGCACTTCGGACCATGGACCGGGAGACCCGGGTTCGAATACCAGCCGAGGCAAGCGGGATTTTTCCTACCTAGGTCGGCTCCTACCCAGAGCGGGTGGGCTATGGGCCCAGTGGGGAGGCTGTTGCCACACAGCCGAGATTCACCTACTTCAAGGGTGCGACTTTGGGGGTGCTTCCCTTGGTATGACACGTCCTATGATGTGGATGATTACACGGCCGGCACCGCAGGTGCCGTAGTCACCGGGCCTGGTGAACGCCGGGATATTTATGACAGGAAGCGTGGAATGCGGCCCTGTCCCGCAGTCCCAAACCACATGGACCTCCATGGCATCATCTTACCATCATCCTCATCTCCATCATCATGCATAATAAAAATTGCCCCAGCTTTCGAGCCCTGCATGGATTCCACCCATGACCTGGGAGGAACACCACTGGAGCTGGCAATATACTCAAAAAAAAAAAAAAAACCCTTGGGGCAGCAAAGGGAAAAAAGTCTCTCTTTCTGCCTCTTTAAGCGCAACGAGTATGAACTGTCATGGAGTACTATATTGTGCTATACAAGTGGACATTTTGATATAATTTGATTAGATAATCGCTTCTTTCGTACATCGGTATGTTTGGCAGACATCAAAGAAGATATATTACTTGGGACAGATTTTCTTTCCGACCATTGTCATGGGGAGCCGGGGTGGCCGGATGGTAGAGCGTTGAACTTCTAATGCTCGGGTCGTGAGTTCGTATCCCGGCTTGGGCCAAATATTTGTGCTGGCTTTTTCATCGTTGCCCCGTCTTTGATATCACCCGTATCTGGTGGAAAAGGACGTTAAACCCCCAAACACCCACCCACCCACGCACCCGACCATTGTCATAACTTCGCGGCTTCTAAAAGTAGAGAATTAATTATGCCGTTCTTTGGCGTAACGTTTCCATACGTGTACTGCACGCCAATACAACCAAGTCGCTAAACACGTGTACTGCACGCCAATACAACCAAGTCGCTAAACACGTGTACTGCACGCCAATACAACCAAGTCGCTAAACACGTGTACTCCACGCCAATACAACCAAGTCGCTAAACACAGCCTCCAACCAGCGCTGTCTAGCTTGTCTTCACTCCGCAACCATATCACGCCGTCTGCTCAGTACGCGGTACGCCAGAACGACATGTACACCAACCCGTGTCTAGCTTGTCTTCACTCCGCAACCATATCACGCCGTCTGCTCAGTACGCGGTACGCCAGAACGACATGTACACCAACCCGTGTCTAGCTTGTCTTCACTCCGCAACCATATCACGCCGTCTGCTCAGTACGCGGTACGCCAGAACGACATGTACACCAACCCGTGTCTAGCTTGTCTTCACTCCGCAACCATATCACGCCGTCTGCTCAGTACGCGGTACGCCAGAACGACATGTACACCAACCCGTGTCTAGCTTGTCTTCACTCCGCAACCATATCACGCCGTCTGCTCAGTACGCGGTACGCCAGAACGACATGTACACCAACCCGTGTCTAGCTTGTCTTCACTCCGCAACCATATCACGCCGTCTGCTCAGTACGCGGTACGCCAGAACGACATATACACCAACCCGTGTCTAGCTTGTCTTCACTCCGCAACCATATCACGCCGTCTGCTCAGTACGCGGTACGCCAGAACGACATGTACACCAACCCGTGTCTAGCTTGTCTTCACTCCGCAACCATATCACGCCGTCTGCTCAGTACGCGGTACGCCAGAACGACATGTACACCAACCCGTGTCTAGCTTGTCTTCACTCCGCAACCATATCACGCCGTCTGCTCAGTACGCGGTACGCCAGAACGACATGTACACCAACCCGTGTCTAGCTTGTCTTCACTCCGCAACCATATCACGCCGTCTGCTCAGTACGCGGTACGCCAGAACGACATGTACACCAACCCGTGTCTAGCTTGTCTTCACTCCGCAACCATATCACGCCGTCTGCTCAGTACGCGGTACGCCAGAACGACATGTACACCAACCCGTGTCTAGCTTGTCTTCACTCCGCAACCATATCACGCCGTCTGCTCAGTACGCGGTACGCCAGAACGACATGTACACCAACCCGAGTCACCACAATGGTTTCAAATGCTATATTGTGTCCTCAGTGACTCATTCTGATGGCGGATTAAGCGTATTCGATGACAGGGTCCCCCCCCCCCCCCCCACAGCGTTGTTGTATGCGTGACAAACGGATGAAAACTTGAAACATTCATTCAAGTCACGGTCAGTGTGTGAAACGTATAAAGATACGTGACCTAAGTTCAAACATACACGTAAGACACAATTTTTCAGTTTTTTTTTTTTTTTTTCAAAATAAATTTTTGTTAGGCTTACAAGAACAACAAAAACCGAACAAACAAAGAAACGACAAACACACAAAGAAGTCATTGTGAAACGAATGTTTTCAAAAACAGACTCAAGGAACAAACTATGCTAATCTCTTTACCCTACAATTCCAGAATTATGAAATAGCCAAGGAAGCAAAGCATGTCTTGAAATTGTAACTGCCACAAGCATCTCATAGCATTGCAGATTAGATCACCTATTAACGAGACCTTAATCCTATTCTAGTGCAGAATTAAAGGAGACATGAGCAAAATCGATATTTCAACGGCTTCGCAGCAGATTTCGTCTTTAGGCGTCAAGTGTTAAGATTCTGTCCTTCGTTTTTGCTGCTAATGATATAGAAATGGGAAAGAGGTCCGTCGTCTTCTTCACCTCTTTCTTCTTCTCGATCAGATGGCAACGCCGTTTGTAAGTGCAAAAGCTTTCGTGTGCTGTAAGTCTTCCAGGGCCCGCATGTAAAAGTCGGGGTTGGGGAGTTTAGCCCCGGGTTAGAGTCTAACCTCCAACTAAACTAGCTCTAGGGTTAAATCTTCTGGGTTTTTTTTTGTGTTTTTAATCAGGAAGTAGGTCCATTCCAGCAAGCCGTTATAGAAGGATTTTTGTCATTGTTTCTTCGCTTCCTTTTTTTTTATTTAATTTTGTTTTGGGGTTTCTTTCGTCATACTCTGGGTTAGGCCCGTAGCCGTGGGTTAAATTAACCTCGAGTTCTACATACGGGCCCAGGCTGTCAAAGATCGAGCTGTCTATAGTTACTGTGGTCTCCGTTGGTCAGGACTGGCGCCTGAGGTCGGCAGGTAGCGGGCAAGCCTGCAGATGGGGGAGAAAATATGTGTATTCTAACATATACAAATAAGTAAATAAATGAATAATAAAAAAAAAAATAGACCAGTCGAGACTGAAATTGAAGAAGTCACACGGATCTAGGCGACTGTCCCACAAAAATCGCGTTTTGAGTTTGAGGTCTGGAGTAAACTTTTCCGCATCTCTCCCTAATCGTCAGTATTACGTCCTTGTTGTTGTTGTCGTTGTTGTTGTTGTTGTTGTTGTTTCCCTGAGTTAGGAGGTTGAAGAGTGACACTGCCTTCAGGTAACTTTCGTGCACAGAAACGGGTGGGGATTATGCAGCCCAGGTAGTCGTGTTTATTATTATTATTATTATTATTATTATGTGTTGAGTGTGTATGAACTCTGTCGGGGTGTGCAGTCCCGGCCGGGGCCAAATAATTTTCTCGTTGTCCCGTCTTTGACCCTCACGTGGTGGAAAAGGACGTTAAACCCCCAAACCCCCACCCACCCACCCTGTCGGTATACATGACCATTCTCCGCGCTGACGCATACTCCGACACCGCTACTCAGACAACAGGGTTCTGATGCATGAAATACATATCCATCTCGTACTCATCTTTTAGTCTCATGGACTTTTTGTCCTAATGTCTCCCCATGCATTAGACCCCCCCTAAACGTGTTCCATGTTGCAGGAATGTAGGAAGAGTGTTTGTGTAGGGACTATAAGCGGGCATACTCAAGTTGGCCTTGTTCATTGTGGTTACTCGACAGTCATGTAAATTTCATATACAGGTTATTGTGCTGGACACTAAAAGAAACGCGCTGAACTCAAACACCGTTTCGTTTGCGTGTGTGTGGCGCGTGTGTGCTACAACTCTTTGATCAACTCATCTACTCAGAGAGTACAACTGAAATACTGTTATTTTGTACGGAACAGACTCTCCAAGAATAAACTTTACCATTTGAAAAGGAGCATTGCAGCCTACGAATATACACTTCACACCTCTTGAACAGACAGGAACGTTGCAGTCTGCGAGTACACATGCTTATGCTTAACATCGTCTGGCGTTTACGTTGACGTCTTTCGGGAACTGACGTAATCATGATAACTGGACACTGACAACAACAGAAACTGCAAGCCCCCAACGCGAGCTCGGAAGCCAGACAATTTTCAGCCTAAAAGTGGAGAGAGAGGCTGGAGCTGTATCTATTCCTTAGGACAGGCAGTCAATGACTCACCGTGTTCTGTGACGCTGTGGCATAAGGACGTGTTCAAGTTTCCTGGAAATAGACATCCCTGCTCGACCTGTGCGACCATGGACTCGCCGACCTCTAGCGAAGGGGTGAATATCACTTGATATTGCTCTCTCTCTCTCTCTCTCTCTCTCTCTCTCTCTCTCTCTCTGACCTGATTTGATAATTTTCTCTATGAATTTGTTTCTTGTAGTTTAGTGCATAATTTTCTGTCTTGAATTTTTTTTCATGTAAGTAGATAGTCTTTGTAGCTGTGGCAACCGCAAGTTTGCAAATGTTATCGTTGATAAAGTTTCATCGTCATCATCATCATCATTCTCTCTCTTTCTCTCTCTCTCGTGTGTGTTTGTGTGTGTGTGTGTGTGTGTGTGTGTGTGTGTGTGTGTTTTCTCTCTTTCAGTTGTCATCTTGTTTCTGTGTTGTGTTAGGGAGAGATTCAGTTGTGGGGCGGGGGAGGGGGTGTGTGTTTTCTCTCTTTCAGCTGTCATTTTGTTTTTATTTTGTGTTAGGGAGAGATTCAGTGGTGGGGAGGGGCGGGGGAGGGGGCAGGGGGTTTGGGTGGGTGGGTGTTTGGGGGTTTAACGTCCTTTTCCACCACATAGGGTGATATCAACAACGGGGCAACGATGAAAAAGCCAGCACAAATATTTGGCCCCAGCCGGGATCGAACTCACGACCCGAGCATTAGAAGTCCAACGCTCTACCATTCGACCACCCCGGCTCGCAGGGGGTTTGGGAGTGCGAGACAGGGTGCTTTGGCCTTGAACATTCGCACCTTATCTCGCACTAGTTGGACGGCCCATCATCGTATATGACCATGCTCCACGTGCCGAGGTTACCCTCCGTGTACTTTGCAAGAGCTCTAACCTCCCCCCATACATCAATGTTTTTCGTTAATTCTGCATCCACAGTTAACTCCGCGTGTTCGCCACATTGTGGCATAGTATTTTATGCATAAGCTGGCACGAAGCCGTTTTGTCTCAGCATCATTCCGAGTTGGGTCCGATGTGTACGTGCCTTACGGTGCGTGCAGAAAAGAACGTAGATCTAGGACAGATTGCAGGGCGGCAGTGCGCTGAACGCACCCCAGAGGACACGTCGGCCCAATCAGTCGTGTGTCAGTGACAGTTATTTCACCCTGGGGGGGCTCGGCTAGCGGCGGGCGTGTGTGTGTGTGTGTGTGTGTGTGTGTGTGTGTGTGTGTGTGTGTGTGTGTGTGTGTGTGTGTGTTTTGATCATGGTGTATGGTGAATCTGAAAGACTGCATGCAATGACAGCTTTCCGACATTGACGAAAAAGGCGTTTCAGCCGAGTTAAATAAGAGAATGGATCAGGCAAGCCAACGAAACACACACACACAGACACACACACACAGACACACTGGCGCGCGCGCGCGCGTGCGCACACACACACACACACACACACACACACACTGACGCACACATACAAATCGAAAAGGGTTTTTTTTTTTTTCTTTTGATAGAGTATACGAAATAGCCCCCCCCCCCCAAAAAAAAAAAAAAACCAAAAAAAAACAACAACAACAACAACAACAAAAAAAAACCAAACAACCAAACAAACAAACACAAAAAACAAACAAACAACAACAACAACAGCACACACACACACACACACACACACACACACACACACACACACACACACACACACACACACACACACACACACACACGCACGCACACACACACAGATCGCAAGAAAGAGACAGAGAGAGGGTGGGTGAAGAGCAGGCGCGTAGGAAGATGCTGAGAGGAAGGGGGGCCCACTAAGTCGGGTGAGCCATACGGCCGGGGTGAAGAAGGGTGGGGGGGGGGGGGATTTGTGTGTGTGTGTGTGTGTGTGTGTGTGTGTGTGTGTGTGTGTGTGTGTGTGTGTGTGTGTGTGTTGACTGCCAAGGATTGTGTCCTAAGTCGGGTGAGCCATACGGCCGGGGTGAAGAAGGGTGGGGGGGGGGGATTTGTGTGTGTGTGTGTGTGTGTGTGTGTGTGTGTGTGTGTGTGTGTGTGTGTGTGTGTGTGTGTGTTGACTGCCAAGGATTGTGTCCTGCGACAGCAGAGCAGGGGGGGGGGGGGGCCCACCACTGGTGGGCCCCCTCTCCTCTTATCAAAAGCAAGGGGGGCCCAAAGATATTCGGGCCCCCCTTCCAAAAATCGAACGGGGGCCTGGTGGTTCCTACGCCCCTGAAGAGGGTAATAGCGGGGGAGAAGATTGACACGGAATGAGGGGGGAAGGAGGGGGAGGGGGTGGGGGTGATTGTCTAGAACTGATGATCCCTCTGGACCTGTCCAGCCTGTTGACAGGAAAATCACAGAATGTTGACAACGGTTAGCGGGCTTTTGTGGGACCGGATCGCAACACTCGACGTGAAAGATTAAACTTAATCACACAAATGGAAGTTGCGTACTTCTGCAGTGATACGTGGGCAGGGCTGCTGACCCAGTCTCTCTCTCTCTCTCTCTCACGTGGTGGAAAAGGACGTAAAACTCCCATACACCCACTCATCCCACCCTCTCTCTCTCACGTGGTGGAAAAGGACGTAAAACTCCCGTACACCCACCCATCCCACCCCCTCTCTCTCTCTCTCTCTCTCTCACGTGGTGGAAAAGGACGTAAAACTCCCATACACCCACTCATCCCACCCTCTCTCTCTGTCTCTCTCTCTCACGTGGTGGAAAAGGACGTAAAACTCCCGTACACCCACCCATCCCACCCTCTCTCTCTCTCTCTCTCTCTCTCTCACGTGGTGGAAAAGGACGTAAAACTCCCATACACCCACTCATCCCACCCTCTCTCTCTGTCTCTCTCTCTCACGTGGTGGAAAAGGACGTAAAACTCCCGTACACCCACCCATCCCACCCTCTCTCTCTCTCTCTCACTCACGTGGTGGAAAAGGACGTAAAACTCCCAAACACCCACCCACCCCACCCTCTCTCTCTCTCGCTCCCAGCAGATACAAACACTCAGAGGGTGCTCAACAACCCCGAACGTGGTCAAAAGGTACCTCCTCAAAAAGGTTAGAATATCCCCCAGAACGATATCCTGCCCGCTTTCAGCCGGTTTGTTTTGTCGCCCCGGTGGCTCAGTGGATCTCTAGGTCCAACTGTGCAACTCAAAAGCTCTCTCTGCCCACTCTCCACCCTCTCTCTCTCTCCTCTATCACATGTGTCGTGGGCCACACTTATGGAATCGCTTGCCACCATTAGTTCGTGTGGTCAGTCTTGTACCCGGGCAAAGGAGGATGGATGGGTTCGTCTTTTACCAGCACGTGTGGGCGATATGATGGACGGGGCAACGAGAAAAAGGAAAAGGTCAGCACAAATAGTTGGCCTCAGCCGGGATTCGAACTCACGACCCGAGCGTTGAAGGTCCATCGCTCTACAATTCGGCTTTCCCGACTCCCAAAGCCGGGATACCTACAGAGAGAGAGAGAGAGAGAGAGAGAGACGGACAGACAGACAGACAGACAAATGAGCTGATGTTATCAAGCAATGTTGGTTTTCCGTTACTTTTCCTCTCTGTGCGGCGTGCGTGCGTGGAAAAGGACGTTATGCTCTCAAATACCCCCCCCCCCCCTCTCTCTCTCTCTCTCATATGCCGGCAAACTGTTAGTGTCGAAATGTTCGCGGACAATAACAGGAATATTTGTGTGTGTGTGTGTGTGTGTGTGTGTGTGTGTGTGTGTGTGTGTGTGTGTGTGTGTGTATCACTTACTATTCAATTCTCGTGGGAGTTGGGGGGGGGGGGGAGTGGCATAAACTTTTACTTACGCACCTGACGCCTTGTGTCGCCGTGTAGATGTACGATTTGTAATGCACACGCTGTGGTTAACACTGACGCCAGATCCCGATTGCGCACGATAAAGTGCAAACCCGTGTTCCGGCATCTTGTCGCGGCGTGTTTTATCTGTTGAGTCTTATCAGTCACTCGTGAATCACACAGCCAGCTATTGTCTTAATGACCACCTTGCGTGCAGAGAGAGAGAGAGAGAGAGAGAGAGAGAGCGTGTGTGTGTGGGGGGGGGGGGGGGAGAAGTGTGTGTGTGTGTGTGTGTGTGTGTGTGTGTGTGTGGATGGGTGTTTTGGCGGATGGAGAGAGAGAGAGAGAGAGTGTGTGTGTGTGTGTGTGTGTGTGTGGATGGGTGTTTTGGCGGATGGAGAGAGACACTGAGAGAGAGAGAGAGAGAGAGTGTGTGTGTATGTGTGTGTGTGTGTGCGTGTGTGTGTGTGTGTGTGTGTGTGTGTGTGTGTGTGTGTGTGTGTGTGTGCTGGTGGACGGAGAGAGAGGGAGTGTGTGTGTGTGTGTGGGGGGGGGGGGGAGAGAGAGAGAGAGAGAGAGAGCTCAAATTACAACGGTTGAAGAAAATTTACTTTGCAGCGATCTTGTTCCCACTATCCATTGCCATTTTACAGGCTAATCTACAAAACAAAAAGAAAACAGCAACAACAACAGAATCCGAATGAAGCGAAATTAAAGAAAAACAAAATCCCTCCCTTCTCCCCCTTCGGCCTTGAGAGAGAGAGAGAGGGCGAACGAGGCGCGGTTAAAAACATTCCTTACAAAAAAAGAAATTCAGAAATAAAGAAATATTCCGAACACGTGTCGTTTTCTGTACAGGGGAAAAATGGTTTGGGCACGTTTTCCTTGTTAACAAAATCCTTCTGCAATTACGAGATGCCGACTTCGATTCAGGCTGAAGTGTTTTTAATACAGAGCAGGGTTTTGTCATGTTGTTTCCATATTACATGTAATGGAAACAACATCATAGGGCGGGCTAAATTTTTCACATTCATAGGCAAGTTTCTGTGTTACAAACGCACGTCACTGCTGACCTCCGCAGAGACGATGATCATGTGCAAGTGTAACTCTGACAGTGACGTAGGTAAACACGTCATCAGTGCTGACGTGTATAGTGCACCAGCACGCACCAGGAAGTGATCTCTCTCTCTCTCTCTCTCTCTCTCTCTCTCTGTGTGTGTGTGTGTGTGTGTGTGTGTGTGTGTGTGTGTGTGTGTGTGTGTGCGTGCGCGCGCGCGCTTTCCTCCCCGATACGTGGCATTATAAAAGAACGAACATGACGACATCAGGTCACTGAACGGAAACAACATATTGGGCTGGTGACCATCTTGTTGCGAAAACGACAGATGCAACCTCAGTTGTGTGGCACCGTGTGCTTTATGATCACCTAGCTAAAACAGTCTTTATGATCACCTAGCTAAAACAGTCTTTATGGGGGCTGGAACCTGACGCATGTACTCTGCTTTCTTCGGTTGCAGACAAACCATCATGCACGTACTACACAAAATCTCTAGGACCGCCGTGCGGTTGTGGAATTTCCTAAAATGGTCTTAGGAACTCTTTGCTTCGAAACTTACTGTGTTTTGATCCAAACCGGCGTATGTGGTGGAAAAGGACGTTAAACCCCCAAACACCCACCCACCTACCCACCAAACGCTGTTGTGATGACAAAAAGGCAGACTATACACTGAAAGCAGAAAATCTTTTGCTTGTGCACTTGAGGGACAACCGGCAGAGTGCAGCTTTAATGATTAAACAAAACAAAACATAAGAAACACAAAATGCCCAAACTTCGATCAAAATTAACCCTTCAGAATACGCGCTTCAATTTGCGTCGCGCTTGTGGAAGATAGAAATTTTGGCTTTGAATACTGCTCACCCGTCAAGTTTGTCTTTGCAAGCTGGCATGTGGGCAGTATGAACCATTTCATGACAATTGCGTCTTGAAGATAGAAATTTTGGCTTTGAATACTGCTCGCCCGTCAAGCTTGTCTTTGCAAGCAGGTATGTGGGCAATATGAACCATTTCATGACAATTGCGTCTTGAAGATAGAAATTTTGGCTTTGAATACTGCTCACCCGTCAAGTTTGTCTTTGCAAGCAGGTATGTGGGCAACTGATAGGAACCATTTCATGACAACTGCGTCTTCGTTGAATCGTACGTGTTTTTGCAAGTGACGTTTTCTGATCAGTGTGATATCAAATGAATATGTATCAAAGTTACAAAGTTAGTGGTTGGGGTTTGAGGTACGTGTGAATGTGTGGTTTAACCAATATGCGGGAACATGTGTTGAGAATCAGGGCTGACGTGCATGTCTGTGGTGTTTGTGCTGAAAAAAAAAAATCAGTTTGCAAATGGCTTCAGATATTGGGGGGATAAGTCAAGTCAAGTCAAAATACTTTATTTATCCCCGTAGGGCAATTCATGCGCGCAATTCATAAGACACATAAAAGAAGTTAGATCACTAAACTCATTAATAAATATGTTTAATTTGTACTCTCTCTCTCTCTCTCTCTCTCACACACACACACACACACACACACACACACACACACACACACACACACACACACACACACACACACACACACATCCCGCACTTGGTGACTAAACCGGAGAATTCAGTATGTGTGAGGCAACTGATACAACGCATCACAGGTACGTATCACAATTCATCACAGACAAGTATCACAACGTATCACAGGTAAGTATCACAATGCATCACAGACAAGTATCGCAACGCATCATATGTACGTATCACAACGCATCACAGACAAGTATCACAACGCATCACAGGTAAGTATCACAATGCATCACAGATAAGTATCACAACGCATCACAGGTAAGTATCCAGGGGCGCCGGAAGATGTTGGGGGGGAGGGGGGGGCAGAATCTCGGAGGGGGGAACGTTGCCCGAAGAAAGTGAACAGCGGGGGGGGGGGGGGGGGGCGATCAGATGCTGCGCAGACAAAAAAAAACCTTTACGAACCAGGGAGCCACTGGAAAGAAGGACATTGCCCGAAAAAAGTGAAAAGCGGGGGGGGGGGGGGGGGGGCAATCAGAGGAGCGGCGGACAGCCTTCGGTCTGCAAAAACAGTTCTCTGTTGGGTGGGATGAGGGAGAGAGCAGGAAGAGGGGTAGGGGAGAGGTAGGGGACAGGGGGGGGGGGCAAGACCATGGCTTTGCCCCCCCTCTTGCCATAGTCACCTGATTTTCCAGGGGGGGCAAAAAGACACTCTTGCCCCCCCTGCTTGGGTACAGGGGGGGGGCAGCTGCCCCCCTGCCCCCCCCCCCCCCGGTTCCGGCGCCCCTGGTATCACAACGCATCACAGACAAGTATCACAACGCATCACAGACAAGTATCACAACGCATCACAGACAAGTATCACAACGCATCACAGACAAGTATCACAACGCATCACAGACAAGTATCACAACGCATCACAGACAAGTATCACAACGCATCACAGATAAATATCACAACGCATCACAGACAAGTATCACAACGCATCACAGACAAGTATCACAATGCATCATAGACAAGTATCACAACGCATCATAGACAAGTATCACAACGCATCACAGACAAGTATCACAATGCATCACAGAAGCGGAAACGGCAGCTTATTAAAAATACATCACAGTAATAACACTTGATAGCTGGTCCGGCCTTAATCTTCTCTTGATTACTGGAGAGAAAAAAAAAATGATCGTGAAACCTTGTGAGTCTTTGATTGATTGGTTGGTGAGAAATAAAATTTGGCCGCGGCAACGCTGACCGCACTTTCACGTCCCTGTAGGATATTGACGAAAATTAAATGGGTCGTTCAGCATGTGCATAGCAACGTTTTGCCGCAGCGCCTAAAGGGTTAACAATCATGCCCCCGAGTGCACGAAAACATTTCTGGCCTTCTATCGGTGTATGAATCATGCCAACAACAAGGGGGGCCACCGACAGGGCAACGCATAATGGGCCTTGTTATCACCTCTCGTTGCCGTGAGGAAGGAAAGGTCTGTCAGAATTTGTTTAGACTGGCTGTTTTGTGTGACTCACTGTGACCCCGGGCAGCAGTTTACAGTTTCACGTGGGGTTACGTGCATGGCAAGAACAGAGAACAAGAGGTCGAGATGGTACCAGCAATACTGACAAGTTCACACAATATTGTCTAATCCGATGAAAACCCACTTCACGGGTGCGACCGTTTGGGGGTGCTTCCCTTGGTATGACACGCCTTATGATGTGGATGATTACACGGCCGGCACCGCAGGTGCCGTAGTTCCCTAGTTAATGCCGGGATATTTATGCCAGGAAGCGTGGAATGGGGCCCTGTCCCGCAGTCCCAAACCACACGGACTTCGATCAAAATTAACCCTTCAGAATACGCGCTTCAATTTGCGTCGCGCTTGTGGAAGATAGAAATTTTGGCTTTGAATACTGCTCACCCGTCAAGTTTGTCTTTGCAAGCTGGCATGTGGGCAGTATGAACCATTTCATGACAATTGCGTCTTGAAGATAGAAATTTTGGCTTTGAATACTGCTCGCCCGTCAAGCTTGTCTTTGCAAGCAGGTATGTGGGCAATATGAACCATTTCATGACAATTGCGTCTTGAAGATAGAAATTTTGGCTTTGAATACTGCTCACCCGTCAAGTTTGTCTTTGCAAGCAGGTATGTGGGCAACTGATAGGAACCATTTCATGACAACTGCGTCTTCGTTGAATCGTACGTGTTTTTGCAAGTGACGTTTTCTGATCAGTGTGATATCAAATGAATATGTATCAAAGTTACAAAGTTAGTGGTTGGGGTTTGAGGTACGTGTGAATGTGTGGTTTAACCAATATGCGGGAACATGTGTTGAGAATCAGGGCTGACGTGCATGTCTGTGGTGTTTGTGCTGAAAAAAAAAAAAAAATCAGTTTGCAAATGGCTTCAGATATTGGGGGGATAAGTCAAGTCAAGTCAAAATACTTTATTTATCCCCGTAGGGCAATTCATAAGACACATAAAAGAAGTTAGATCACTAAACTCATTAATAAATATGTTTAATTTGTACTCTCTCTCTCTCTCTCTCTCTCTCTCTCTCTCACACACACACACACACACACACACACACACACACACACACACACACACACATCCCGCACTTGGTGACTAAACCATCTTACCATCATCCTCATCTCCATCATCATGCATGAATAAAAAATGCCCCAGCGGCTTCCGAGCCCTCCTCGGATTCCACCCATTACCTGGGAGGAACACCACTGGAACTGGCAAAGAGTTAGGGCAACAAAAACAAACAAAAAAAAACAACCCTTCTCAAGATTAAAGGCCCCTGTACCTCGTTTTGATCTGTTTCGGTTGTGTGTAACATCGTGCCACTGAGAAACGTGCCGACAGTTTCAGGGTGGGTGGGGTGGGTTTTTGGGAGTTTAACGTCCTTTTCCACCACGTAAGGGTGATGTCAAAGACGGGGCAACGAGAAAAAGGCCAGCACAAATATTTGCCCCCCAGCCAGGATTCGATCTCACGACCCGAGCAGTCAAAGACCCAACGCTCTGCCATTCGGCTGTCCTGGCTCCCACACAGTTTCAACATCTCTTTTTACGCTGATTCAGCAAAACACGAAATGAGAAATGTTTATCTTAAGTTCTCAGAGTTATTAAAAGTAATTTTGACGAGTACTGACTGAGATACCTTGTGCAATATTGTTTGGTGTTAGCAAACTCTGTGTGTGTGTGTGTGTGTGTGTGTGTGTGTGTGTGTGTGTGTGTGTGTGTGTGTGTGTGTGTGTGTGTCTCTCTCTCTCTCTCTCTAGCGTTGGACTTCTAATGCTCGGGTCGTGAGTTCGATCCCGGCTGGGGCCAAATATTTGTGCTGGCTTTTTCATCGTTGCCCCGTCTTTGATATCACCCTATGTGGTGGAAAAGGACGTTAAACCCCCAAACACCCACCCACCCCCCCTCTCTCTCTCTCTCTCTCAGACAAAGTGTTCTATAGTGCAGGAGGATGCTGTTGACAACATTCTCTGATTACAGAGGACTCATAGGACAAACCTCACTTGAACTATGCACGGTGTTTTGGGCTCTGTACCGGTGAGAATATCCCTGTCACACAGATGCGGTGTCGTCATGTGGCTTCCGCGCAGCATGTGTTTTATTATGATGTATTTTACTGCTGCTTCAGCGGGAAAGTCGTCAGCAACCACTTTCACGTGTAGCTTGGCAACTTGCTGATAACAACCGCCAGCTTCTATTTGTCGCATCGTGCATACCGCACCCCCTCCCCCCCTCCGCCGCCCCTACCCCCGGCCTTATCCCAGTAACGGTGTAAGGCTCTAGAATGACACCCCTGAAAATACCAGTCTCTGATGACACTGGGCCATTTTCAAGAAAACATCAACTAATCAACCAGTACAAGTACGATCCAGGTATATCGCTATAAGGTCATCAGAACTGAGTCAGTCTGCTTCGAACTCCGCGCAAAGCTCGAAATCAAGCATGACGCACTGAACCACGGTGTCACTGTTCACTACATCTGTACGCCGGAGCACATTTCAGTACCTTAACCCTGCCTCTGTACGGGAGCCGGGATAGCCGAATGATAGAGCGTTGGACTCTCAATGCTTGGGTCGTGAGTTCGAATCCAGGCCGTGTAGTAAGGCCAAAGAAATATTTCTGCTGACCCTGTTCTCGTCAGTTACCCCGTCAGTCTTCAGTCAAGTTGATATCACCCTCGCGTGGTGGAAAAGGACGTTAAACTCCCAAACAGCCACTGACGTGTCCACCCTGTTCCTCAGTGTACCGGCTGGGGAGCCGGGGTGGTCGAATGGTAGAGCGTTGGACTTCTGATGCTCGGGTCGTGAGTTCGATCCCGGCTGGGGCCAAATATTTGTGCCGGCTTTCAGTTTTCAGCGTTGCCCCGTCTTTGATATCACCCGTATGCGGTGGAAAAGCACGATAAACCCCCAAACACCCACCCTCCCTCCTGTGCCTTTCCTGCGTATAATTATAATAATAAAAAATGTCTCGCCGGGTTACACTGATTCCTTGGCGTAAATCTCTTGTGTTACACCGTCACTTTCCTTGCACGCCCAGTCTCGGCTCCAGCGAAGTAAGTCACGTGCCAGGCACTGACTGGGCTGTGAGTGAGAAGTAAGGTAGACCTTGTGAACTGTTGGCCGCCACAACTTGCACCAGCCATCTCTTTTACACCTGTACACCTGCAGGAAAGTACACGGCCTGCCGGTACAATTTACCGTGACTTCGGGCGGGAGGCTGCATGTACCTGACGGCGAGGCCCGATTCAAGGTTGAAAACTTCATCCCCGCTTCTGTGCTGTGACTGGCTGGTTTTCAACTGACGGGCGAGAGAGAGGGAACCGCCAGAAATGTTACAGCTGTTGGGGGAAACTGTGTGAGAAAGACTGACGGAGCTGTGGCAGAGAAACTGTTTGCTAAGCGTGCTTTGAGTTGCTGAAGGGTAGAAAAGATTTAGAAGTGTTTTGGTACGAACAGACGTGTGCCTTTTGGCAACGAATAGTTTACGTAAGACCAGTCTGACGGCGCACACCGCTCAGCGGACGAAAAGATTTAAAACAGTTTCCGCGCCCGGAGGCTGAGCAGAAACACGTGAAATGTCGTCTGTGTGCTTACTTTGTCAGCTGAACTGAGACTGACTGAAACTTTGGCTTTTGATATTGCAGTTTAGATTTCACGGACACTGACAGCGGTTGAAAGACTGACGACGGAGTGGAGTTCCGTTGAGTTCTACTGAAGTGGGGGCGAGTTGTTTGTGAACTAGAAAAGTTTGAAGTGTGTTGTGGTGTTCGTGGGAAATAATGACCTGCTTCCACACGGCGTTCAGGTGTTTTGGTTCGCGTAAGAGGCGGTTGGTGAAGTTGGAGTGCACTCCCCTGTATCTGGAGTTTCCTATCTGTGACTGACGTCTCTCTGGTATCAGTAGTGTTTTAGTTTCAGGGATTTTGAATTCATAGTCCGCATACCTTACCGCCGGCGCGCAAACTACCATGTAACCAACACTAACATTTCCGAGGTTTTTAATTAAAACAATTATCAGTTTTCATGTTTGTTTGTTTTGTTTTTTTGGTTTTTTTTAAAATTCAAACTACCACTTTTCCTTTTTAGTCCCTTTCGGGAAACTCGGGTTGTTTCCCCCCGGGGAACAGCATTTCCGCCGCAGTGCAGCGCCACCTACCTACGTATTTTCAAATTTTGCTTGGAGAGAAAAGCCGGAGGTCCTGGACAGCAACCTCCGATCAGCAGCCCGAGAACCAGACCCAAAAAAAAATCGATGTCACATATCCGGCACGGCATGACTTGGACTCGAACCAGCGTTTCACCGTGACAGCTGTGACGGTCGTTCAGTAAGGTACCCGGCCGCTCTTGTCGGAAGCGCGTATACTCATTGAGCCACCGCGACACTCCCGCCGCTGCGTCCCGCCGTTTCATGTATTTATTTATTTTAAAGTGCTAATTCCAGCTTTGCTACGCCAGCTTATGTTCCGGAACAGCTTCGCTTGTGACCGCGCGGACATCCGGGCTGGTCGAATGGTAGAGCGTTGGACTTGTAATGCCCGGGTCGTGAGTTCGATCAGTCCCGGCTGGGGCCAAATATTTGTGCTGGCTTTTTCATCGTTGCCCCGTCTTTGATACATGTATCACCCTATGTGGTGGAAAAGGACGTAAAACCCCCAAGCACCTACCCACGCTTGTGACCGCGCCTGTACGCTCGAAATACTCGACCCTGATGATTAGTACAGCTTTTAATGCGATACCATGTCGTCAGTTCACACTTTGTGCGAGCGGTCGAACTTCCAAATTCTACGCCTGTTATTGGGGCGCCGGGGGTGGCCCAATGGTGGAGCGTTGGACTTCTAATGCTCGGGTCGTGAGTTCGTATTCCGGCTGGGGCACAAATATTTGTGCTGGCTTTTTCATCGTTGCCCCGTCTTTGATATCACCCGTACGTGGGGGAGCCGGGGTGGCCGAATGGTAGAGCATTGGACTCTCAGTGCTCGGGTCGTGAGTTCGAATCCCGCCGGCTGGGGCCAGATATTTGTGCTGGCCTTTTTTCTCGTTGCCCCGTCTTTGATATCACCCTTATGTGGTGGAAAAGGACGTTAAACTCCCAAACACACACACACACACACCCGTACGTGGTGGGAAAGGACGTTAAACGCCCAAAACACCCACTCACCCACCCGCCCACCCACCCGCCCTACGTCTGTTATTACACTACTGGAGCGCCCAGTGTGATCGCCGCGTCATCGAGTACGCTTCTGTTTGCTCAGTGCCAGCATTGCAGACTGTTACATCCCAGGTGTTTAAGTGGTGAGATGAGAGATATCACGAAAACAACTCAAAACGACTTGCGAACATAACACATGGTAGCGTTAGTCCCTGAACTAAAACTACTATTTGTATTTATTTATTTTAGAATATCTATTTGTTTTGACTATAGCCACCGAACTGTCCAAGGCGTTCGAACACTATCCTACTCAGAAACAAGACAAATCTCTTTGAGACTTACATGTGTATTGTCTGAAGTGCAGGAATGTCTTTGTACCGGCGCTTGCCGCGTACTTTGATGAGTTCAGCAGACCTAGACATGCGTCTTCGCACTTGCGCCGCGAAGGCCTGAAATACGTGGGATATATTTGTCGGAAAAATAAACCGTTAGGGCCCGAGGGAGACACGCGATACGGCAGTGACGCAACCTGCCGTGTATGTTGAGGGGTGAAGGTGTAAAAGTTGAAGCCGTACCCATGTGGTTAGGACTGAGTCATATTATCAACAGGCATGTTTAGTAAGATTTCGTAAAGAGGACTTAGAGATCTAAGCTTCCAACAAAAAGCTTTCAGAAGTGTGAAAAAACATTTTTATAGAGTCGACCTTGCAAGCACAGTCAACTCTGTCAAAGTTGCACAGTTTTCAGCGTCCCTGAAACCCCAATAACAGCCAAGGGCAGCCTGATTCACAGCTCAGTTTGCGTTTTGACACTGAGCGAGAAAGATCGTGCAGCACTCAACATCCGCTAGGCACTGTAGCGATGTGTCTCGCTCACTGACCAAAAGCCAAATAATGTCACGGCAAACTCGTGCTCTGTTTTTGAGGGTTTTTTTTGTTTTGTTTTTTTAAGGGTCCCCGAAGCGCTGAAAACTCTGCAACTGTGACAGAGTTGCCTGGATTACGCACAGTCGAAGGAGTCGCAGTTTAAAAAGAACGCGATGTGTGCGGCTTTTTGCTGAGATTGCAGACCTTTAAAACCCATCTGTGTTTAACTCTGAACACACTGAACTGTTTGCATCATATTCTCGGCATGTGCGTGTTGTTGTGCCTAGGGCCTGAACTTATGGCTCTGTATATGTTTACATATTTCTTCCTTTTCACTTATTTTATTTTATCTTTAAGCGCTTAAAACTATTATTTATAATTTATTAATAGGTTCCATCGCTGTATAAGTATTGTCATATTATTAGTTATTTGTATTAAATACATGTAAATTACTAATTAGGCTCGCACGGCAGAGACCGCGAGCGGCTAACGCGGCGCTGTGATTATAGCTAATGGTACCCCTAACGTGCCTAATTTACATGTAAATGGGTTGCGCTGCTCAGCGAAGTCCTCTTTACGAAGTCCTCTTTACGAAGTCCTCTTTACGAAGTCCTCTTTACGAAGTCCTCCTAAACATGCTTGTTGTAGCTGCACTTACCTTTCCCCGGATGGGATAGCTAGGAATAAGTAATGTTGGGCATGTGCTGCGAACTGGTTCATTGCGCCTAGGAGATAAGTTGCAATATTTGCTGTATATGCGCTTAGTATTTATCTTTACCTAGTTGTAATTGCACCTACGCTTTTTTTTTTTTTTTTGGGGGGGGGGGGGAATGGGGAGTTCGAGAAATTAACATGAAGGTGCAGCGTCTCCTGCATGTCCTGGGTTTATACTGCCCCGTAGGGGGAGCCGGGGTGGCCGAATGGTAAGAGCGTTGGACCTCCAATGCTCGGGTCGTGAGGTCGATCCCCGCTGGGGCCACATATTGTGCTGGCCTCTTCATCGTTGCCCCGTCTTTGATATCACCCGTACGTGGTGGAAAAGGACGTTAAACTCCCAAACACCCACCCCACCCCTGCCCCGTAGACCAGTTTGCATTCTTTGTCCAACGTTACATTTTTGTGTTTTTGTTTTTGTTTGGGGTTTTTTTTTTTCATGTAGTGCAGACACACTCAGCCGCGAATTAGTCTTTGTGGCTTGCGCGGCTTTAAGCCTTAAATACTCACTCACTCCCCCGGATGGGAAGTGGGGGGGGGGGGGATTAGACCAAGAAGGGGCTTGATTTGGGGGGGGATTAGACCAAGAAGGGGCTTGATTTGGGAGTTTTCAGTCGCAAATTTGATCAGGTATATATACGTGTCAGGTCCAGCTTTTTCCAGTACATAATAAATCAGCATCGTTTCAAACTGTCAAAATTTAATCTGCCCGCGTGAACAGCAGTCCTCCAGAACGCGCGAACTCGCAAGAACCATCTGCCGTAAAACCGCCGATCTATCATAACATGGCAGCGGACGGCTGCCCGGTGCTATTACTCGCACGTAAACAGAGAGGATGCGAATGATTACTTCAAGTTGCTGGCTGGCTCACGGCCACGTCAGTAGTTCTCACCATACTTTCCCTACGCTACGTTTCACCTGACAAACGTGACGCAAGTGAAACCACGTAATGCACGCAATCATAGTTGATGAACCGTGCGGTTGCGTACTCCGGCGGCGAGTCCCGGCAGGCCGAACGTCATCACTTTTTTTTTTCTTTCGTGTTTGAAAATGGGTCTAGTTTCTGTCCGGTTTGCTGTGCAGTCACAGCTGGTCAGTGTTTGAGCTCGGGTAGAACAGAAAGTCATCCTGTTCTTGCGGGGTATCGCGTGCGTGTCTGGTTTAGTTCGCGACGCGCAATATTTGCTGTATATGCGCTTGGTATGTATGTTTGTTTTACCTAGTTTTAATTATTTGTTTTCTACGCTTTTTCGTGATCGGGAGTTCGAGAAATTAGCATGGAAGTGCAGCGTCTCCTGCATGTCCTAGGTTTATACTGCCCCGTAGACATCATTTGTCCAAGGTTACATTTTTTTTTCACATAGTGCAGACACACGTAGCCGCGAATTAGTCCGGCTTTGATGCTTGCGCGGGCTTAAAGCCCGATAAACTCACTCACCCTAGTTCGCGACGCTTTGAGCCGGTTGAAGACGGAAACTTGGTACAGTAAAGCGCATACATGATAAACAGCTATTATTATTATTATTATTATTAACACGTGACCAGCGACGATCGGCCAACGGTCGGCGAAAAGGACTTGGTGACCCGACCGGGATAATTCACTTTGTGTGAATATGTTTTTTTTTTTATGTACTCTTTAGGGCGGTTGATTCGATCTAACGTGTCATGCAAATTAACGTCGTCGAGCCGGCAAAGTGTATCGCTATCTCCCTGTGAAGAAGCTCGGTCGAGTGCTATCTTACGTCAATCAAGCGGGCCCGTTTCGTCGGCCTGCTGATCGTATCGGTGCTGCCCGTATCTCATCGTGCTGAGTCGGGTACGGTGTTAAGGCAGTCTTTCGACACCGGTAATTAACCCAAAGCATACAGAATTTAGACACGTGAGACTCGATATGAACACTGTGCCAGAAGACAAACAAACTGACGAACAAATTTGGTACATGTGTATCATAATTGACATGTACCCAGTTCCCGTTTGACAGGTCATGCTAGCCAATCAGAGCGCGAACACTCCGGCAGTCCGATAAGCTAGCTCACACCTGTGGCTTAGCTTGTCGGAGTATGTTTCTGACAAAGAGATCAGAAGGTTAAAAAAAAAAGAAGCTTGCGCTGCGTGCGGTTGCCATGGAGGATTCATTTTAGTCAATGGACGTGGTTACAGGTGTCTCGGCTACATGTCGGTCATATACGTATCACTGCTTCACCACGCGTAACAATGAGAGCGGTGACGGTCATTCAGTAACGCTGAAGGCGTTTTTCGCTCCCGGAAATTGTGGACTAGCGTAATGTGGTAGATTCTTTACGATTCACTCCAGGATACCGATGGGCCTTATTGTTTCATTTCGAGAATATAATTATTTCAGTTTCAGCCTATTTCATGTTTATACCAGTTTCTGTTATGCCCATGATTCTACAGTTTGTGGATGGATGTCGTGTTTTGGTGAACAGTGTGAATTTGAATAACACAAAACTCTCCGCGGTTCATGTGACACAACAGCAACAATTATAAAGCTTTGAGGAGAAGAGCTGAAAATTCTAGGGTTGTGATAAAGTGTTGAAACTTCTTCTCAAGTCGTGGAAACGTTTTGGAAGGTTTGAAGCTGTGTGAAAATTCGCCATTTCTGCAGACGATGACGTCAAAGGTGTTGCCTTTCAAGGGGAAATAATTTGATTTCCCCCCCTTTAAACTTGTTCAACTTTGCAGTAAGCAGATTAGAGAGTACATTGGCCATTTCCTTGGAGTAGAGTTTCTGACAGCTGGCAGTCATCTGGACGGAGGATTCCATTTCCAAGAGAAGTCATTGACTCGCCGTCTTTTGGGATAACTGTGTTATACAGCAAACCCCACACATCGGCCATTTTGGATTATCTTGTTATTTTTTTGTTCGGAGTTATTGTTCCTGTTGCCTAACTTGAAGACGCGGGGTTACATTCAACTGGACATCATGCCGATCTTTAAGGGGAAGTCAAGCAGTCCACGACAGGTAACTATATCTGTAGCTAATTTCCCTGATTTTCATCCATTAACACTTTCAGACCCCCCGGCCGTCTCACCCTACCTATCACAACCATTAACTCTCTCCGTTCTTTTGTTTCAAAACTGCACCACTACTAACTGTGCCAGTGCGGGCCTCTCACGATCACCTATATATCCAAAAAGACGTGTGTTTTTGTCATCATCATCATCATCATCATCATCATCATCATCAGGACATTTACCCATTCACAGAGCGTTTATTGTGTCCAAAACTCGTGATGCGTGGAGTCAACAATGCAAGTAACGTCCTTTCTGAGGGAAATAATTTTTGATCAACAAAAGCTGCTGTCCGATTGGCCTCAAAAACTAAAGTCTTTGGGGACCAATACAAATCAAATTAAAGGAGGGGGGAGGGGGGTCTTGAAATTGACTTGACTGATGTACTCTAAGACTTTTCCTCCGGCCTTCAGTGCATTAAAAAAACAAAAACAAATAAACCCGCTGGCCAAAAACTCCTGAATTCAGGAATCCTTAATTCAGGGATTTCGGGAATTACTCGTAGGGTTGGTTTCAAATTTCGCTCCCCGTCCGACCGCAAAACGTCACAGAGAGAGAGAGAGAGAGAGAGAGAATCAATGAATCAATGAAACTTTATTTTACAACGGTAGAGGCAGTTGACGTCAAGTAGTCAGTTTTCATACCTGCCGTTGCTAAAAACTGCTATTAACTAACAAGAAGAGAGAGAGAGAGAATCAATGATTCTGTATTCAACGGTTCAACGGTAGAAAGTTTCGGCACAAGTGCCATTCTATAATTTGCTGTTGCTAAGCTGTGAAAAGGCGAAAAACAAAAAAAGAAAAAGACTTGGTGGGGGAGTGGTGGAGGGGGGGGGGGGGCACTACTATTAGACAGCAACTAATACTGACACTGAAACAACTCACAGAGAGAGACGGAGAGAGAGAGAGAGAGCAAAATCTGCGTCATGCAAAAGCACTGCTACTGAAGACTGGCGTTGCTTTGTGTGTTTGTTATACAGCACATCTTTCTGCGTCGGTACATAGGCGTAGTAATACTTACAGAGTGACGCTTGTCATCTAGGAATGCACACTAATTCAGCCAGTCACGGCGACTGCCTGCATGCTTGATCCGTTAGGCTCTGGTGGCACTGACAGAATGTTGCTGTACATTGTTTTGTTGTTCTCGCGTTTTCTGTCGGGTTGAGTATTTGCGGCGTCGGAGTATGTAACAGCAAGTTAGTGTGTTTGTTTCCCCCCCCCCCCCCGTACTGCTCTCTCTCTCTCTCTCTCTCTCTCTCTCTCTCTCTCTCCTGTAGTGCCTTGTTTTGTGTAGCAACGGCTGATTGAAAACTGACCAATGTATGGCCAAATCTTTGCCGTTGTAAAATAAAGTTCATTCCGGCGTCCGTTCCCTCTCTCTCTCTCTCCCCCCCCCCCCCCCTCTCGGCTCTCTCGCCAGTGACCATTTCACCCCAGCAGTGAATACCTGTACTTCTGAAGTTCTCCCCCACCACTCAGGTGTCTGTTCTAGAACGTCAGTCAGTGTAGCGGACCAGAGGATGATTCGATTCCGAACCACGCGTGTGTTCATCAAGTGGCTCATGGATAGCCTCCCCTGTTTGCTACAGGTGGAGCGCACTGCAGACTAGTAGATACAATTACACGCTTCCACTGTCAATGGCGGCAGTCAAAATTATCAGGCATTTTACCTGATCTACTCCGCGGACTCCAAAGTTTTGAAAACGATTGACCCCCCCCCCTCCCCCGCCCTCCCCCTCCCCCCCCCTCAAAAAAAAAAAAAAAATGAGAAAAAAGAAAAAAATCTAATCAATGCATACGGCCGGCTGCCTGTTTCCTGTTCTGAAACACGTCCCCCCGGCCCTCAGCGTCCAAGCCCCCCTCCCCCCTCCGCCCCCCTCCGCCCCCTGTTTCCTAACACACACACACACACACACACACGACCACACACACACACACACACACACACACACACACACACAACCGAGCGTCTGCCCCCTCCCCCCCCCCCCCCATCCCTTAGAATTTAAAGGCGGATCCGTATTCAATGTTTTAAAGGGTGACTGTAACCTTTCAAAGCCGGCATGCTAAATGGACGTTAATGAAAACTGGAGAAACTCTCATTCAATAAATTATGTCTCTTTACCTGATAGCAATGATCATCAAACCGTTTAGCACCGGAAGTACACTCCGCCGTATTGACTACTCCCCGTGCACAGGTGAAGCGTTCTGTAAACTCGATAGTCCCCCGCGGAATCTGCACTTTCAGAGAGCAGACGGGTTTCTCCTTATCTTAATCGCCATCTCACGTGTTCTTACTGTAGGGAGGCGAGCGGGCTGAAACATTGGCTGTAGTGTGTATGTGTGCAGGGCAAAACTGAGCTGTTGTGTATTTGTGAGCGTGAATTGTTTTTGTTTTTCAGTCGCAACTGAAAAAAGAAACCGAAAATAACAACAAAACCAGAGTCAGTGGTTGTCCAAAGGTTTCTATCAAGGAAAGTTGCTACCAGTGCTGAGTCAGTGTCTGCCTGTCTGCCTCTCTCTCTCTCTCTCTCTCTCTCTCTCTGCACTATCTTCCTTTCAAAACCTCTCCCAAAGCGCCGTGAGCACTCAGGGTGGAGCCGTACGCTATACTGACCAAGTCTCCATCATCATCATCATCTCCTCTCTCTCTCTCTCTCTCTCTCTCTCTCTCTCGGGTAATGTTTTGTTTGCTTTTTATGAAGTAGTTGTAACAACGGGAAGTTCGAAGAATTGACCTTTTTAGTTAAAACTTCTACCGTTGAGAAATAAAGATTCATTGATTCTTTTCTCTCTCTCTCTCTCTCTCTTCTTGAATGGTTAGCGGGGGTTTGACCTTGCCCGCCCAAGAGTGATTTGAGGCGGAGCAGTTGAGCTGATCGTCGAGAGGTGGCCGCCGTTTGTAATGCTAGACATTTGCAATGGATGCAAGGGAAGTTAAAATGTTCATAATTTGCGTGACTTGATTAAGCGGTGCTGTCCCCTGGTCCTGCAGAATCAGTCCGGACTGCGACAACCAGTCGCACTGTCTGAGGGGAATCTTCCTGGGAAATATGACGGCCGGCTCGGAAATTTGACAACACACACACACACACACACACACACACACACACACACACACACACACACACACACACACACAGAGGTATTGGGACAGTAACCGTTTTGGGCGAAGCTGTCAGTAGTCTAGTCAAGTGGTTAAGATTTCGCCACCAATGCAAGAGGTCAGGTTCGAGTCCTACACGGGGTAAAGAATTTTTCCATCTCGTATGTAGCATCGTTCATTCGGGCCGACCGTCGGGGGTTCTCTCCGGGTACTCCGGCTTCCTCCCCCCGCTGCTTTGGAAATGTTCAGACCCGGCAACAAAATTTGAAAATAAATACAAGTCTAAATTCCGAATCTTAAATTGCTGAGCTGACCCTTCGCACCGTGACCACGTAATTGTAATGTGTTCATGTCCAGTGTTTGAGAGAATGCGTGTGATTCACGTGAGCGTGCGTCTTGGGTTCAGTTCAGTCGCGGCGCTTTGAGCCAGGTGTAAGAAACTGGATACAGCACCGACACAATACACCGCTATTATTATTTATATTATTGTTGTTGTTATAATTTATTATTGTGGGTTTTTTGTTTGTTTGTTTGTTTCGCTGCCAGAACTCTTTGCCGGCTCCATTGGTGTTCCTTCTCTGGTAATGGGTGGAATCCATGTTCGGAAGCTGGGGCAATTTTTTTTTTTATTATGCATGATGATGGAGATGAGGATGATGGTAAGATGATGCTATGGAGGTCCGTGTGGTTTGGGACTGCGGAACATCATCATTATTGTTAATATACTGACGAACTGAGGGGCTGACTTCAAGCTTTTCCCTACGGGCACAGTGCGTAGCTATTGAAACGCCGCCACGCGTCTATTCCATGCATGCCTTATGTGTACTTCCCTTCCACTGTTTTCGAGTCCGCGGCCGTGGCCGGGCGTAATGGGATCATTACCGCGCGCACTTGATATTTATGCATGGATGTGTACACGAAAGCCAGAAAGGCGCCGAAAACGAGTCTGCACGCTGGATCTGCCAAGAGAGTGTGTACCACTACAAGTCGGGTTCAACCTGAGTTTACATCGACTCGGGTTGGACTCAGGGTCAATAACGTTTACGCTACATTATCTGCCAAGTCTAATCCTGACAATGACGTAGGAAAACTGACGTCAGTCGTGCCCGCCGTCATGCTTTGACGCCGAAAGCATCATTATCATGACGCCAGCTGCGTGTTTCGATCTGAAATGCGAGTTGGCCCTGGAACCGGATTCAACTTGACCCTGATCCGTAGCAGGGTCAGTTGAACGCGGGTCGCTTTTAACCCAGGTTGGTCAAACGTAAACGCACCAACTGGCCTGGTTCAACCCAGTAAAACTGGCAAGTATGAACAGCCTCTTCGGCTCTGGCCGTGACCCATCACGCTTAACAGCGGGGACGTTAAACTTCGATTAACCACAATATCTCGCTGTACAGTTTGAACCTCAGCGTTGTGCCCGCGCTGTGAGGTTGCTATCGATTGAAAAAAGGGGGCTGACAATTACATTAAGCCGGGAGACAACTGTCATAAGATCACCCTAGGGAGCTGGTTCAGGGATTGTGGATTTTCTTCGTGGCACAGAATAAGGGCAGCTGGATTTTAAAATCACACCCCTTCACATACATTTGGGCGTCCTGAGGTTGTACGATTGGGAGACTGCGTTATATAAAAGCCATTTATTATTATTATTATTATTATATTATTCATCTTGTCTGTGCTTCTAGGCCTATTCTCTGGGGGAGCCGGGGTGGCCGAATGGTAGAGCGTTGGACTTCTAATGCTCGGGTCGTGAGTTCGTATCCCGACTGGAGCCAAATATTTGTGCTGGCTTTTTCATCGTTGCCCCGTCTTTGATATCACCAGTATGTGGTGAAAAAGGACGTTACCCCCCCCCCCCCCCCCACACACACACACCCTCTATGTCTCAGTCTTTTTCTACCTTTCTTCCCGCCTCCGCCTGTCTGTCCGTCCGTCAGTACCTCCCTCTCTCCGAGGCTCTCTCTCTCTCTCTCTCTCTGCGCTTATACTGTTGTTGTCTTACAGTCGTGTATAATTTGATTATGTCTGTATGTGTGCAGCTGTAAATCTTGTTACCCCGTGTCCGATACGATGACTGTTAACAGAGGACCAGAGATGTAATATATAATTGAAAAAAAAACCTCACTCCACTGATACGGCTCAACGGGCTAATCAATAAAATGTCGAAGTCGAATCGAACTCTCTCTCTCTCTCTCTCTCTCTCTCTCGTCGCGCACACACACACACACACACACACACACACGCACACGCACGCACGCACACGCGCACACACGCACACAAGCACCAGCACACACATGCATACTTTTTTTTTTTTTTTTTGGCGAGGGTTTTTTTTATTAAATGAGAACATTACTATGAAACGCCGATAAGAAAAGCGACCCCCCCCCTTCACCCCTTCCCACACACAAAGCTCTCCCCTCCAACTAGTGAACTAGTTTCTACGTTATCCACGATAAAAAAAAGGCCAGAATTCCAAACCAAAAGACCCACCAGAGAGAGAGAGCGCGCCCATCACCTGCCAGTGCTTCAGAAATTCATCAGCAAGCCACTTGTGGTTGAAGTTGAAAGCACTCGAAGCCTACTCTGTTAGGGGAAGCGAGTTTGGTCTGAACCATTACTGTGGCGATCTCTCAAGAGATATTAGTGAAGTTTAGAAGCAGCAGCGGCGACTTGCCTTTCGTTTTGTTTCGTTCTCCTTTCGTTTCGTTCTCCTAAGAGATATTAGTGAAGTTTAGAAGCAACAGCGGCGACTTGCACCTCGTTTCGTTTTGTTCTCCTTTCGTTTGGTTCTCCTTTCGCTTGGTTCTCCTTTCGCTTCGTTTCGTTCGAGTTTTAAGGGACAAACGCAATAATTAGAATATTGAACTTCGGAAGTAACAGTGAATTAATTTGGATATTTTCACATCGTTTTCATGGAATAATTCCATCTTTGCTACGCCAACTTATGTCTTGAAACAGTTTCGCTCGTGGGTTCGTTTGTGCGCTCGAAATACTCTTAGCTTGATGATTAGTAGAGCTTTTAATGCGATACAATGTTGTTTACACTTTGCGTTTTATGGTGAAGGTGGTGATGTCTCCCAAGTTTTGTCATGACAGGGGCGCCGGAACCAGGGGGGGTGGGGGGGGCAAGAGTATCTTTTTGCCCCTACCCCCACCCCCTGGAAAATCAGGTGACTATGGCAAAAGGGAGGGCAAAGCCATGGTCTTGCCCCCCCCCCCTTCCCCTGCCCCCCTCCCCCTCTTCCTTCTCTCTCCCTCATCCCACCCAACAGATAACTCAGTTTAGCCGTTGCATGAAATATCAAAACGACTTGGCAGAAAGTCGTCTGATAATCACTTTCGCCCCCCCCCCCCCCACCCCCCCCCCCCCCCCCCCCCCCCCCCCCCCCCCCCGCGCTTTTCACTTTCTCCGGGCAACGTCCGTCCTTTCACTGGCTCTGGCCTTTCCCCCCTCTGAGATTCTTCCCCCCCTCCCCCCAACATCTTCCGGCGCCCCTGCATGAGTATTATTATTAGTAGTATTTTGTGCGGCAATTATTATTATTATTATTGTTATTACTATTCACTGAAGGTAAGATAACGCGTTGGGGCGGTCGGTGGTCTAGTGGTTAAGAGACTTGTCACCAATGCGAGAGGTCAAGGGTTCGAGTCCCACTCGGGGCAAAGAATGTTTCCTTCTCGTATGTGGCACCGTTCATTCGGGCCGATCGTCGGGGGTTCTCTCCGGGTACTCCGGCTTCCTCCCCCGCTGCTTTGGAAATGTTCAGCCCACCAAATTTGAAAAATAAATGCAGTTCTAAATTCCGAAATTTAAATAGTTGAGCTGACCCTTCGCACCACGTGATTGTAATGTGTTTATGTCCAGTGTGTGAGAGAATGCGTGCGATTTACGTGAGCGTGCGTGTTGGGTTCAGTTCGCGGCGCTTTGAGCCGATTCACGAAATTGGGTAAAGCGCCTATACAATACTCATTATTATTATTATTATTATATGCAACACGTCCAATGCAGGTGTAGTCACAGCAAATAGATGCTAACAACAACAGACAACAAGAGACAACAGACAACAACAACAACAACAGACAACAATAACAAATGTACACACTGTCGCCGACTGAGACTGATAATCTACATGTTATGTACAGCCGGGAAGTCCTCCATATGCAGTTGGTAGTTATGGTAAACAGACATCAGCCGGGAACAGCTATATAGCCAAATAAGCCGCGCCGTTTCGATGCAACCATTTCTGGCCGTCGGTTCTGGCGGCGATAGATGTGTCGCCGTCCCAGGATGCCAAATAAAAATGGCTGTCATAATCCGCTGATTATAACTGTCACTGCCCGTCGCAGCGTTTCGTGGTGCGGGCCGCTTCAATAATTCAAGACAACTTGCTCCCTTGTGATTGGCTGAGCGACGTGAGTTATCGCCTGATGTATCACGGTAATGGATAACGGAATTACTCGTCGGCGGCAGCGCGGCTCTGTACAGGATAGATTGTGTGTGTGTGTGTGTGTGTTGGTTGGGAGGGGATTAATGGGGTGTTCCTGATGGTAGTAGAGTGTGATAGATAGTGGTTGGTAGGAAGATGGGGACTGAGGGGTTCGTTCGATCTACACACCCTAACTTTACCTTGTACTGATGATACTATATTATTATTGCCTGACCAAAACACGTGTCCTCGGTTCTTTCAAAACCTCTCTCTCTCTTTCTCTTTCTCTTTCTCTCACCTTCCCCCCCCCTCCCCCCCCCTCCCCTCTCCCTCTCTCCTTTTATATGCGTAGTTGCAAGCCAGCAAGCGTGTGTATGTGTGAGGGCATGAACGAGTAATGACACACACACACACACACACACACACACACACACACACACCACACACACACACATATATATATATATATATATATATATATATATATATATATTATATATATATGTGTGTGTGTGTGTGTGTGTGTGTACTATGCCTGATGTCAAATTTGCGTCCATTTTCCTCTCCTGTATGTATATATATGTAAAATAAAAAATAAAAAATAAAAAACACTTCAAAACACATGACAGCAAATCATCTTCAGTATGTTTCTAAAATAACCCTTCTGGGAAAAAAGTTTACGAAGTCTAGATTTTCCTCTCTCTCTCTCTCTCTCTCGATTTTAAGCCATTAGATCCACTAACACCAATCTCCGGCTTCTCGGATTTTTCCCCCGTCAGGGCCCCCTTTAGCGACGTCATTTGTCGCAGATCCTGACGAGATTATCCCTGACCCTGAGGCCCAATCCTGTCGTGGAGAGGCCCTCTCAGGGGAGCCATGAGAATGAGACGCGACCTGGACTTGTCCTGTCTACCCAGTGCCAGTCCCCTGTTGCTGTAGCGTAATGAAGATACAGCGACCTTTGCTTTATGGATGACGGGAGGGGGGCTGGGGAGAGAGAGGGGTGGCCATATATCACTGGGGGGCACGTGATGGGGAGGGATGGGGTGAGTGGTTGCAGGAGAAGGGGGTGGACTCATTTTAATCCATGCAACCTTTGTCTGTGCTGTTTATTTGACGCGTGCGTGCGTCCGTGCATGTGTGTGTGCGTGCGTGCATGCGTGCGTGAGTACACATACGTGCAGCACTATCAGACATTTATCGGAACCGGAACAAATAGACAAACAGACAAACATAAACAAATAGACAAACAGACAAACAAATAGACAAACAAATAGACAAACAAAAGTAAGAAAGGGTATGATCAAAATGTGTTTATTTTTTGTCTAGTGCCTTTGATTGCACACAGGTCTCTGCACACTCTCTCTCTCTCTCTTGAATTAAGGGAGCCGGGATAGCCGAATGATAGAGCGTTGGACTTTCAGTGCTCGAGTCGTGAGTTCGAATCCTAGCTGGGGCGAACAATTCGTACTGGCCTTTTTCTCTTTGCCCCGTCTTTGATATCGCCCATACGGCGTGGTGGAAAAGGACGTTAACCTCCCACACACTCACTCACTCTCTGGAATTAAACCCCGACAAACCGATCAAAGTAAACGAGGCCCATGCTGCCACAAACAAAATATCTTACGCTTAGAAAAAGCCGTTTTAATATTTGACACATTTCTATGGAGACGATCGATTTTAGTTTACGTACATTACGGTTCACCCGTTCCGCATACAGCACGTCCCCCCCCCCCTAAAACTTTTATGATTTTTTTTCTTTGTAACTGCCTACTGTGTCGTCGCCCTCTGTTCATTCCGAGAAGCCTCGGCTAAATTAACTCTCTGATATTCCGCCGGCAGTTGTTTTTGTGTTTTTCTTTTCCAGCCCCTTCTTTTCTTCTCGGTCTCAATGGAGTATTGTGTAGCCGGCGTTTTACATTCTAACAGCCCCTTTTAATAATTCATAGAAGTCGGGAGCTGGTTTTTATTCCGGTTTTGGGAGAGAGCGTTCCGCTTTCCGGCTGGTGGGTTTCACAAACCAGTATTGCGACTTCCTGGTGTGGGATAGGTTTTCGTGTCGCGATTTTTTTTCTTTCTCTCCTCTTCAAAGTAAAGAGTTTGTCTCCCCTGTTTCTACGCAAATAACAAAAGAAATAAACAAGACAACGGATGCGATTGGACGGTTCCTGGGAGCAAGCTCTCTCTCTCTCTCTCTCTCTCTCTCTCTCTCTCTCTCTCTCTCTCTCTCTGTGCTTTATATCATTTTGGAATCATTGTAGTGTGTGTGTGTTCTTATCATTTTGTCTACTTCTAACTTTTCTCTTCTTAATCATTGTAGTGTAGCAAAGGGAAGTTGCAAAGGGTTATTGTGCCTGTAACGGAAACCGTTGTCAAATAAAGAATTGTCATTTTCTCCCCCCCCCCCTCTCTCTCTCTCTCTCTCTTTCCAGCCGCGAATTAGTCTTTGTGGCTTGCGCTGCTTTAAGCCCTAAAAACTCTCTCTCTCTCTCTCTCTCTCTCTCTCTCTCTCTCTCTCTCTCTCTCTCTCTCTCTCTCTCTCACGAGCAAAATAAATTGGATTATTCCATGCGCTCACTTCATTTAACTGGGACTTTCGTTTTCCAAATCCTCTTTTTCCCCGACTCAGTTCGTTGCTAGTCGGGCTGTCGCAGCAGATTATGCGGTTACTTTTTTGTGTTCAATTTAACTGATTACCTTACTTGGTAATCTTAATGATTTTACTTAAACCTCTCTCTCTCTCTCTCTCTCTCTCTCTCTCTCTCTCTCTCTCTCTCTCTCTCTCTCTCTCTCTCTCTCTCTCTCTCTCTCTCTCTCTCTGCCCCTTCCTCCCTCCCCACTCTCTCTGTTATCCTCTCTCTTTTGCCCCCCCCCCCCTTCTCTCTGTCTCTGTCTTTTTTTCTCTGTGCCCCCCCCCCTCTCTCTCTCTCTCTCTCTCTCAGATGATTAATTAGAATCTTTCCTGATGTCCCCGTTGCGTTCAGCTCAGATTTTCATTCGATCCATCCTCATTTTTCCGGATTTAACCGAACGTTAGTAACTCTGCGTAAGTTATGATCCTACTGACGTCTTGCACAACTGTCCAGTTGACTGCTCTTGCCTCATTACATTTTCGGTTGAAAACGCACGCACGCACGCACGCACGCACGCACACACACACACCTTGTACCCTTTTAGACTTGCTTCAAGATATACATACTCTGCATCGGTATGGAAGCAGACATGCCAGTAAACACACACACACACACACACACACACACACACCACACACACACACACACACACACACACAGAGCTGTTGAATTCATGTTCACTATGTTCGTAACGCTACCGACATGGGAAAACTACCGCTTTCAAAGATCTCAGATTATTTGCTGGATAGAAGTACATTTTATTTGACCATCGCGACCGTTTTCGTGACTTTGTGGTTTCTAATAGTAAAGAAATACGACATTGTTTTCCCTTACGCTCCGTTCCTGAACAGACTGGGACTCGACAAATCTTCTAAAAATAGCCACCAATCAACGCCATCTAACTGGTCCTCAGTCCGCAGCTGAACAATGTCGTCTGCTCCGTAGGTGGTACACTTCTAGAACAACACATACCCCGGCCAGAGTCACCACAATAGTTTCATGGCTATGTCGTGACCCAAGTGGCGGTGTCTGAAGTGCAGATGAAACAAATTCGATAAAAAGTTTTCCGCACAATGTCGCACGCCTGTCATACGTATTGAAAATGTTTCCAAGTGCCTGCACGATCAACAAGCCCATACTCTCTGAATTCTTTCTCCAGTATTTCCCCTTTTTGGTCTCGCTATAGATTTTGTCAGTTTTGTATCCTGGTTTGTGGGTAGGTTGACTGACGTGGGCTGGCATCATGGCATTTAAAGCAAGATGTGTTTTTGTTTTGTGTTGCAGAGCAAGAAGAAGTCCGACAAGGACATGGAAACAGGTGAGTGTTTGTCAATCTCTCTCTCTCTCTCGGCTCTCTCTCTCTCTCTCTCTCGGCTCTCTCTCTCTATCTCTCTCTCTCTTTCTCTATACCCCCCCCCCCTTCTGCAATCCTAAGCAGCAACATTTTGCTTTGAAGTTAACATCGGTTGATCGTCAGTTAGGTAAAAGAAGAAGGTACATAGAAGATAAAAACTAAACTAAATTGCTCTCTCTCTCTCTCTCTCTCTCTCTCACTCACTCACTCACTCACTCACTCACTCACTCACTCACTCACTCACTCACTCACTCACTCACACACACACACACACACACACACACACACACACACACACACACACACACACACACACACACACACACACACACACACACACACACACATGTACGGAGAGACGGGCACACTGACACGCGCGCACGCGCACACACACGGAAGGCCACGTGAATGAACTTTAAAGAAGATGCACAATTTCAGTGACATGACTTTTTTTGTGCTTATCCCCTGATCATCCCTGCCCCCTCAGCATAAGTTTTGTTTAGAGTGCCCTGGCTTTAATAAAACAACAACAAAAACAACAACATTCAGACAAAACCGAAGTATACCCAGCATAAACTAGAATCTCCAGTACTGACACGAAGGACAAGCGGGTGGTGTACCCTGGCCTCAAACATGAGTATAGTTATGTAGTATATAGTTACGTCTCCTCCAGAACTGAACTTTAAGCTGTGGCCTGCAGAACGTGCGCAGATAATGCGTGACGAAGACGATGATGTTGATGACGACGATAATAACAGCGACGACTGACGACAATGATGATGTCGGAGGTAATGGTGACGATAAAGACGACGACGATGATGAAAATAAAGACGATGGCAAAGACGATGATGTAAATAATGATGCCAACGATGAAGAAAATAATGACGACGATGGTGAAAATAATGATGATGATGAAGAATAATCATGATGACGACGAAGAAGAATAATGACGGCGACGATAACGATGGTGAAAATAGCAATGACGGCGGGGACGATGATAATGATGATGAACATAATCATGACACCGATAACGATGATGAAAATAATGACGATAATGATGATGACGATGATAACGACAACGACGATGACGTTGATAACGACGATGATAATGTTGCTATTCAACAGCTACATGTTATGATAACGATAAGAGTGTCGATAATTGAAATGCCGTCACCAAATTCAAAACAAAAAAAAAATCCGAATGTTCATTTGTAACTTAGCAAAGGCACAGCCCATTCAGATACCCGAATGTTCTGCTTGTACCCGTGTGAGGATCGGCGGGTAGACGCGCGGCGTGCCGGCGAACCGAGTGTGTCAAGCGTGTCTCTCTCCACGCGGATCCGCACCGGCGACCGTGACTGGGGAAACAATTCCCATGTCGTTGTCGCTGCCGCTGGTGTAGTTGCTGTTTGGCGAGCGGCGTCGCCGCGGGAGTTTGCGGTGACACGTGTCGTTGACAATGACGAATGCGCCGCCAGGGAGGAGGCGGGAGGAAGGGGGGCAAAGGTAAGGGACTTGTGGCTGTTACAATAGCCGCGGACACGCCCCTCCGGCCTCTGTTGAACTGGAACCATGTAGTGGAACGTCGCAAGACAGGATGGTGACAGTATTGCTAGTGACACGTTTGTGGGTGGTGGAATTACTCGTGGACTGTAGACTGTAGTGTGTGTGTGTGTGTGTCATTTTCTCACAGTGCCTTCAACTTTGGTCGACATTGCAGAAATACGTAGTACTAGTCTTGTGATTTTCGCCGCAGGAGAAATCCGAGCCAGCACCGTGTCTCATGTAACTGGAGAATTCTGCACGTGTGTCGGTATTTTAGCTTGGTGATTCTGTCGTGTCAGCGGACGTGCAAAGGTAAAGGACTGTCAGAAGTGTGTCAGAGGACGTACACAGTTAAATACTGCTGTAGGTGTGACAACGTTTTACAGCGGGGAAACAGCTGTTGAATTTTGTAGTGGAATTCCGCTTTGGCAGTCCGGTCCGTCAGTGTGTGCCTGGTATCGACAGTTGCTTTCTGTGACACGGCGGTGGGATACTTTGTGTAGCACGTGCATGCTGTGACCTGAATTATGAGTTGTGGCGACGCCAGAAAAATAGGAAATAACCTTTTCACACCGAGTCACTAGAAACACCCAACGAACACTGCTCTGGGTTGAAAATGGTTTTCCGCCGTTTATAGCTGCGTCGTAGCTGATCTGTCTCGACCTCTATTTTTGTTAAGAGATATTAATTTATTTTTCAATCATATGAGATGCCGCGTTCACATCGCGATGTTGCGTTTTTTTGCGCCGTTCACAGTTCGTAGCTGATCTGTCCCGACCAATATGAATTTTTTGAAGAGATGATATTTTTTTCTGCCGGAAAATGTTATTGGCAAATCAGGCAGCCAACCGTGCGTAAACAATCGTGTAATATCAACCGCAATGTTCCCCCGTGCATGCGTACATCGTGTTGTTCTTTGTCTTTGTCTGTTTGTCGGAGTTTTTATTCATTTGCTGGGGGAAAGCGGAAAGGCGGGAAGGGGAGGGAGGGGATAGGGGTGTTAAAAAATTTGACGAGTAATGCGCGAGTAGTGGTCTCTTTTCCTGGTCTAATAGGAAGCGAGTCGGATTTAGCCGCTGCGCTACTGAACGGCGGTCACCGCTGTAACGGCGATGAAGCGTGGGTTCGAGCCCAGGTCGAGCTTTTTATACGTGATACCGGGTTTTCCTGGCTACCGGGCTGCTCCTCGGGGGGTTCTCTCCGGGTTGAGCGGCTTTCCTCCCCCAGCAACATTGACAAAATTAATAGGATAGGTATTGGGTGGCGCTGCACCGCGGCGACGCGCTTTCATCTGGGGAAGCAGCCCCAATTTTCCCAAAAGGGAGTATAAGGTAGTAAAAAAAAAAATGTTAAAGGATTGTGGTTTATAAAACAAATAACTTTTTTTGCTTGAGGGACTCAGCGTTGCTGCAAACATGTGGAACCGACTGGCCTTTCCTTCCGAGTTTGTGTTTAAAGATTATTTAGTATCCGGAGCCTTGTGTTGTCTTTCTGCTGTGGATTTCCAAAAGACGTTAACAGTTCCCTGGAAGTCAACAGATGTGCTTTTTTTGTGAGTCAGGTTGGTTCGTTCTCGCACTCTCAGGTTTGACTGGCACCCTCGGCTTTTCTGTGAAACTTTTGTAGACGGCCGATGAAGTGAAACCCTTGTCACAGGATCTTTCGTGAAAGAAGCGTACTTCGGGACGAGCACTTCACATTGTCTTTCTTAAACAAAAAGTGTTTTTTTTTTTTTACTGACGTTGGTAATATTGGGCTCAGTTGTCTTCTCCACTGTTATATAGCTCTGTAAACGTGTAATGTTGTTTCCATCGATTCCGTGTGATTCCTACGGCCTGCCCGAAATTTTGAGGTCACCACGGACAGCAAACCGCTAAAATACAGCCAGCGCATCGTTCCCCCGCCTCTTTTGTTGTACCTGGATGGGGTGGGTGCCTGGATGGGGTGGGTACCTGGATGGGGTGGGTGCCTGGATGGGGTGGGTACCTGGATGGGGTGGATACCTGGATGGGGTGGGTACCTGGATGGGGTGGGTGCCTGGATGGGGTGGGTACCTGGATGGGGTGGGTACCTGGATGGGGTGGGTACCTGGATGGGGTGGGTACCTGGATGGGGTGGGTGCCTGGATGGGGTGGGTACCTGGATGGGGTGGGTACCTGGATGGGGTGGTACCTGGATGGGGTGGGTACCTGGATGGGGTGGGTGCCTGGATGGGGTGGGTGCCTGGATGGGGTGGGTGCCTGGATGGGGTGGGTGCCTGGATGGGGTGGGTACCTGGATGGGGTGGGTACCTGGATGGGGTGGGTACCTGGATGGGGTGGGTGCCTAAGGGTTTAACGTCCTTTTCCACCACGTAAGGGTGATATCAAAGACGTGGCAACGAGAAAAAGGCCAGCACAAATATTCGGCCCACGCCGGGATTCGAACTCACGACCCGAATATTGAAAGTCGAACGCTCCACCACTCAACTGGCCGGCCTCTCCGTGTTGTACCTGAATGATCGATAACCTTGCAGTTTAGCTCATATATAATATGAACAACGATGACCCAGGAAAGGTTGTACAGTCTTCACAAAAAGTTAAGGACCAGTCAACATAATGGGTGACAGTTTCAATAAATCAGAAAAAAAATAAACGAATAAGATTTTCCCCGTAAAATTCGGTAGCAAGGTTAAAGGGGTAATTAGTGAACATGGCGACCACTGTGTGGATGGCACGTGCGCGTCACACAGCATGCTTGGCGCGTTTGAAAATCTGCAATTTCGGCAAAACTAGACCGAGTTTCAGTGTTCAATGAGCGATACCTGGGGCTTTCTGCGCGGCAAACATGAGATGCAGGTCAAAGAATGCATCCCTGGTTATGAACTGTGCTCATTTGTTTGCCTACATAAGCCGCCTTTTCAGCGATGTTCAGCGCTACACCAGCATGCCACCACGACAAAAGTTGAATGATATTTGCAAGTGGTCCTTAACTTTTTGTGAAGGCTGTAATATTTGACATACACGGCTTAGTGCTTTGAGACTACGGGGAGCCGTGGTGGCCGAATGGTAGAGCGTTGGACTTCCAATGCTCGGGTCGTGAGTTCGAATCCCTGCTGGAGCCAAATATTTGTGCTGCCTTTTTCATCGCTGCCCCGTCATTACGTGGTGGAAAAGGACGTTAAACTCCCAAACACCCACCCCACCCACCCTTTGAGACTACGATCCTTTTTCCCACGTGGGTGGCGTCGTAAAGGACCATAGGCTCAACAGATTGTTTATTTCTTTTAACATTAGAAGCCGCAGAGTCAAGAAAAAGGTCTCCGTGGCCAAATGGGGCATCACATTATCCAGCAAAGAGCCGCAGAGCCTCGCAAGTGGCATTCACCGCTCCATTCAACTCGTGCGTAGTTTCTTTTACGCGTGTTAACAGCTACCGTCCTGTAGCTAACCTGGCGTGCAGACTTACAATAGGTTCATATCCCGAGAATTCTGTGCTCACCATTCGTTATCCGAGTTTTTTTTCGGTAGTGTTTAGCGTCATACCACACCTGCACAGTGACAGCATAAAACAGGCGCGCACTGAAGCAGCAGACGACTTTACGCGACGCGCAAATCGAGGAGTCAGTTAGTTTTGCGGGTAAGCGTTGAGGAGAAGAATGTAAACTTTCGCTCGCACTGACTGCAGACTGGTATTGCATTTAGATCTTTGCTAATCATTCCGAGTGTATATGCGCTCTTACAAACGCATCTGTTCGAAAACTTAAGATTTCTTCTGTGAAACTTTGTAATCTTGGAGGGTGCCGGAATTTGTCGAGCGGAAGAGCGATCAACTTTCAGTGCTCGGCGTCGGGAGTTCGAATCCCGGCTGGGGCCAAATACCTGTGCTGCCTGTCTCTCGTTGCCCCGTCTTTGATATGTATCCTTGGTGGAAGAGGATGTTAAACTCCCAAACACCCACCCGCCCTAGTAAGCAGTCAGTTAGAGGGTGGGATGGGTGATTAGGAGTTTAACGTCCTTTTCCACCACCTATGGGTGATAGCAAAGTCGGGGCAACGAGAAAAAGACCAACATAAATATTTGACCCACGCCGGGATTCGAACTCACGACCCGAACATTGGTTAGAGGGAGGGTCGGAAGGAAGCATCTACACGGAGGACAACGGACGTCATTGACAATAGAAGCCGTCCCCTAGTGACGTTGTAACGGATACGTTCTGATTCATATTGATGGCCGGGTTGTCACCACGTCACACAATGAAAGCTCCGCCGCGTACAGAGCTGCACAAAAATGAGTCATCACAGTATTGACGGTGTCAAGAAAATCAATTTTTTGCTGCTGGCGAGCTGTGCTGCCGTACGTTGTGTAGTTTTCATTACTGCGACCAAATTAATCTGGCATACGATTACATATCTATCTTTGGTCCATTTTTTTTTATAACCCAGCGTCCCTAAATTAATAAGCAGCGGAGCGTTTGTTCGCGTGCTCTCTTGGAAAAAGTGGGGAGCCCGGTAGGCCGAATGGTAGAGCGTTGGACTTCTAATGCTCGGGTCGTGAGTTCGCATCCCGGTTAGGGCCAAATATTTGTGCTGGCTTTTTCATCGTTGCCACGTCTTTGATATCACCCGTATGTGGTGGAAAAGGACGTGAAACCGCGAGAGACCCACCCACCGACCCTCTTGGAAAAAGTGACCAGTTTTCCAGTTGAAGATTATCACTATATATCTTTGTTTATTTCATATTGTTTGTTTGTTTGTTTATTTTTTCGTGCCCCCCCCCCCTTTTTTTGTTGTTGTTGTTGTTGTTTAGAGTCAGTAATGCATTTTGCTCCACCCCTTTTGTTGTGTTAAAGAAATAGTCTGCATTCACCACCACCACCCTCTCCCCTACCCCCTCTCTCCCCCCTCTTCTCTCCCCCCCCCCTTCTCTCCCCCCCCCTTCTCCCCACCCCCACACACCTCTTCAAAAAAGTGGGGCTTACATATAAATGGGTTAAAAGCCAGTTTTGTCAAGCTTTGGGATCGATTTTGTGGTAGGGTGTTCATTTTGATGGCAGGCAACATTAATTCTCATATCACCGCTTCCGGGTTTGTGTGTGTGTGTGTGTGTGTGTGTGTGTGTGTGTGTGTGTGTGTGTGTGTGTGTGTGGTGTGTGAAGGTTTGCGGATATGAATTCTCATGTCACTGATTTCTCTTTATTGGAGTAATGTTTTTGTGTGTACACGGGCTGTGGTGATGTTTAAAAGTGTGTGATTGCCTCTCATCATGTTAGTCTGCGTCCGAATAACTTCATTATGATCCCTTTTCTGGCGGTTTTGCGTGCGTGCGCGGGTGCGTGTGTGTGTGTGTGTGTGTGTGTGTGTGTGTGTGCGCGCGCGCGCGCGGGTTGCGTGCGTGCGTTTGCATGTCTGTGTTTGTGCGCGCGCGCGCGCGTGTGTGTGTGTGTGTGTGTGTGTGCGCGCGCGCGCGCGGGTTGTGTGCGTGCGTGCGTGTGTTTGCATGTCTCTGTGTTTGTGCGAGCGCATGTGTGTGTGTGTGGTGTGTGTGTGTGTGTGTGTGTGTGTGTGTGTGTGTGTGTGTGTGCGCGCGCGCGCGCGCGCGGGTTGCGTGCGTGCGTGTGTTTGCATGTCTCTGTGTTTGTGCGAGCGCATGTGTGCGTGCGTGCGCGCGTGCGTGAGTCCGCGCGCACGTGCGTGAGTCCGCGCGCACGTGCGTGTGCGTGCATGTCTCTGTGTCTGTTTGTGCGCGTGTGCCAGTGTGCGGACGTGTGCCTGCGTATGCATGTTTGGACACTGTCGTTTCACGTAGCGTAGCAACATGGCCGACAAATCAAAAGAAGTTATTTCCAGCCACTCTCGCCGACGGGAGGTTTGTCAACGAAAGAATAAATAATTTACATGCTTTTCATTATGCATGCGACGCTAACACTGCAGGCCACTGGTTTTCTGTTCACAAGGAAGCTTATCTCTGGGCCATTGTTTGCCGCGTTTTCCCGAACCGAACGTATGAACTTTTGAGGGACGTGCATATATTGTAGGGTAATACGTACGATGTCGGTAATGGTTCGCTGAATGCCGCATGAATTATACAGCTTGGGGATTCTAAGTCTTGTACTTGCAGAGCCGCTAGTCGCTTATTCTCTGGTGTCGCTCTGTGTGTGTGTGTGTGTGTGTGTGTGTGTGTGTGTGTGTGTGTGTGTGTGTGTGTGTGTGTGTGTGTGTGTGTGTATACATGTGTGCATGTGCGTGTGTTTGTGTGCGTGCGTGTGCATGTGTTGGTGTGTGTGTGCGTACATGCTTGCATTGTGTGTGTGTGTGTGGGGGGGGGGGGGGGGGGGGGGGGGGGGGGCGCATGCGGAGGTTAGCAAGTTAGGAGTGAAGATTAAGAGCTTATTCGGAAAATTGCCTGTATTAATCTGTTTTAAATCGATTTAACATAAAAGCGGAAGACATTGAGATACAGTTATCGTGTAAAAAGCTTTAGCATAAGTATTTTTGTGAGTTTGGTAGATTGTTTTGACTGAAAGTTCGCGGTCTGAGTTTGTTAGACTTGATTTTGGCAACATGTCCTCCCAGTCGAATAGCAGTCAAGGAAGCCTGGGAACAAGAAAATTCCCGGGGGGGGGGGGGGAGGTCTTTTTTTTTCGTTTGGTTTGGTTTGTGTTTTTGGTTTTGGTTTGTTTCTGTTTTAGGTTTGCTTTTATTTGTTTCTGGGTTTTTTTTGTTGTTTTTTTTATTTGTTTTTCCGAGATCACTGAATACCCTGTACAGCAGACATACAAGAAAACTACAGTAATAGTTGCTGCACGTTGTCTCCTCTTTCCACAAGGTTAAAATATTTATTCTGTGTTCTTCTTTTGAAAACATCTAGAATTTTCTTTCACCGCTTTTACATTTTTTGAAACTGCCGTCACGTCTTCTTGCATTCGACGGGCGAAAATCGAAGAGTTAAAAACAGTTCGTATTTTCCGTGTGACAATCCCATGAAAGACTTTGTTCCCATGGGCACGGGGGGTAAGTGATGCTGCGGAGGAAAAGTCAGTGCTTTCACATTACTTGTTCAGCACTCTCATACACATTAGTATGGTCACAGTTTCACGGGGTGGAACGTGGTGTTTGAAGGTGTTCGATGAGACAGCGATTTACGATGAGAAAGCTGATATGGTTGGCGAAATCTGACAAAATAGCAATGCTTTCACAGAAAAAAAATCAACAATAAAATACGTATTTTTCTGCAGAGAAGGCACTTGCACAGGAAAAAACACCCGATTTTCTGAAGAAAAATAGGCAAAATACGGAAATGATAAAATAGCATTTTTGCTGAAGAAAAGCCGATTTGTCTGCAGAAACACCGCGACGAATGACAAAGCAGCATTTTTTTCTTCAGAAAAGTTGTTTTTCTTCCTTTTTTTTCTTCTCAGATAAATCGGTTTTCTGAAGGGGAAAAATAAATAGCACTATTCTTTCACTCCGCCGTGACTGTTGCACACCGAAAGGAGAATTAGACTTTCATGGCAAACTTTTGTTCCCGATTTGTGTCGTGGTCGGGCATGTCAAGCGTTCCTCGTCAATCCATGATTCTTCTCTATTGTCGATGCTGACGGTGTAGCGAAGGTACCGCTAAGTTGACGGTAAATAGGGAGTGCCGTATTGCTGGTATTGGGGAGTTGTCGTTTCCTGGTTTATGTATTGTAGAGTTGTCTTTTCCTGCTTTTCATTGGACGTCTTTTTCTTCTTTTTCTTTCATTGGATCTCTCTCTCTCTCTCTCTCTCTCTCTCTCTCTCTCTCTCTCTCTCTCTCTCTCTCTGTGTGTGTGTGTGTGTGTGTGTGTGTGTGTGTGTGTGTGTGTGTGTGTGTGTGTGTGTGTGCTGTTGTTTTTTTTTTTAATTTCTCAGTAGTATTAGCTCATGTAGTGTAGCAACGGCAAGTTTTAAAATTGGTATGAATATGCCTGTAACTTCTACCGTTGTAAAATAAAGGTTCTTGTTCTTGTTCTCTCTCCCCCCCCCCCCAGGCAAACTGTTCTTGCTCTAAGGCATCGAGTGTTTGGTGTGAGACAAACATTCCCTTGCGTCACAGTTGAGAAAACGTTTCCGAACATACCTCCTCATCAGTTCATCCCGCGCATCATGTAATAATTCTTTTGTGGCGAATTTGAGCTGCATTTGAGTTTCAGTATGAAGGTATATAGTGCTGGCGGAAAGGAAATCAGCGAAGATAACCGATTTTCAATCTTGTGTGCAAGCATAATCGACCGAGTCACATCAGAAGTACTAATGTCGCTGCAGTAAGCTGACAAAGCCACACACATCATGTATAGTTCAACACAACGTCGTCATCATGTCGATACGCTCGTTGAAGTTCGCTATGGTTCAACGCCTATATTGACCGTTTTTCAGAATGAATTTTTTTTTTCCAAACGTGCCCGCAAGCGAAATAAAGAAATGTACTTTCTTTCGGCCAGTATTTGTTTCCGTTAATGTCAGGTCTGACGGATTTTCTTTTGGTCGGGTTAGGAGGACGAAGGCAGCTTTTTGTGTTCCTTCAATTCTTATTCAAAGCTTTTTTTTTTGCAGAAATAGATGTGTGCGGGGAAATTACAAAGTTGTTTAACATTTTCTTACGACCAGCTTTTTGTCGCAAAGGATTTTGAACGGAGTTACCCATGTTTCGTGTGACTCACTGTTCACTGAAGGAGTACCAGGGTATCTGCTGTTGAACTGATCAAGGTGTTTGAACGTATCTGCGCGGCGTATATCAACCGAGGCACTTTGACGAGTTTGACGGTTCAATTACGTCACGTCTTAACTCTCTGACGCTACGTGCCATTGCCTCATTGTGTTCGTACGGCATACAGCTGAAACCAACGTCACGAAAAGTGAAAAACACACGACGTCTAGGCTGAAGACGTCTCGACAAAATTCTTTACTCTTGGTGACACATTCACGACGTCATTTAACCACGGATCAATCCAGTCAGCGCAACGCCCTCACGTCACGCGTCAAGCCGGACGTCACGGCGCGTGAAAGCCCGGATGTAGTGACGTCACAGCGATGGCGAAGCGGGCCACGATGCTTGTGGACGAGAAGGACGTTGTCATGGTCAGGAAGACGAGAGGTAACTATAGCAACATATGGGAAGTCTATCTCTAACGCCCGTTTTGATTGGCCAGTTTTCATATGGCCTGATGTTACGTACATTCTGATAGGTGGTAATGTTCGCAGTTGCTTACACCTGCTGTGTGTCTACTGCAACACAGACAAATCTTTTCTTCAGTTTCTTGTTAGAGCGAGCGAGACAGACAGACAGACACAGACAGACAGACACAGACACACAGAGACACACAGACAGACACACAGACAGACACACAGACACACAGACACACACACAGACACACACACACAGACACACACACACAGACACACACACACACAAGACTCAAGACTCGATCATTTTATTGTTAGGCCGTTGACCCATAACACTGAATCCGGCGGCACTCCACCGGGGTAGTCTGTACACAGCAGGAAATGGGCACAACATAAGCATTTATACAATTCAGACACATACAAAACACTCGAAGTATCAGAGAGAGAGAGAGAGAGAGAGAATTGAAATTGAAATAACTTTACTTGAAAACGATGGTAGTTTTGGTCTTGTGACCAAGTTTTAAACTGGTCTTTAAAAAAAAAAAAAGATTTTTTTATTATTTTTATTTTACAACAGTGATGGGAGAAGAGAAACAGACACAGACTATCAGACAGCAACGAACAAGCAAATACATTAACAGACAAAAAGAACTGCTAACAAACAAACATGTTTCTCGTGAGACAATGGCAGTTGGCGTCACCGCCTCGGTACGCGTATTAGATGTCGTACCAAAGTGCTGCTTTTGTTGTCCTTATCTTCAGAATCAATTGAAACCAAAGTTTGAAGTGAAGTCTTAACATTTTTGCCCGTCTGTTTTCCGCTCGCTCCTCCTTGACATCCAGTTTGTTGATCGGTAAACGCCCACAAATGACTGTCGCAATTAGTTTTGTTTGTTTCCCTGACCTTTAATGCTTGATATGACAAAGGTCATGGTGTTTATGTTGTGACGTTCGTGTGCGTTCCCTGCCCTTTTGATTGGCTAATAAGGGCTCTCTCTCTCTCTCTCTTCTCCCCCTCCCTCCCCTCCCTCCTCCCCCTCTCTCCCTCCCTCCCTTCTCTCTCTCCCTCTCACTCGCTCTCTCCCTCTCACTCTCTCTCCTCCGTTTCTTGCCCCCTACGGTTACTTCCCCGGAAAATTACCATTAACCTATGTAAAAGTGACAATCAGTAGAAACGCCAACAGATGCACGAAACACTCCCCTATAATTATTTTGGAACGCCTGCGTAGGTGTTCCTGATAATTTTCCTTAAAAATATTCTCTATTTATAAATTGCTTTGTGTGCAAGTTGGCTGCGTGACTGATTTGTTATCATTCAGTCTTTTCCAGGTGTATTCCGTTCATAAATCTTGTCTTAAAAGTCCGTGCAAAAATCGCAGGTTTACTTGAAATCTTCCGATCACTAGGAACCACTTCAAGCCACTATTATGTAATTTGCAGCGGCCTCGGGCCTAGCGAGAAAAGCCCACGCCTTACGTAATAGTGGCTTGAAGTGGCTCCTAGTGTGCAGTGGCTTGTCCTTTTTAACCAGTCTTATCGTGTAGAGGGGAGGGAGTGCTCGGGTTCGGGCCGGTGTCACAGGATATTTCGGAGACGGGACGAATGGGAACCATTCCGATTTATCCTGGCCCTGGTGGCAGGATTTTTCGGAACCATTCCGATTTATCCTGACTCTAGTGACAGGATATTTGAAAACCACCAGCATATTTCGGAACCCGTCTAGAAGGTCATTAGCCCACATGAATTTTGTCTGCCAGGTGCGGGATAAATGGGAATGGTTCCGAAATATCCTAGGATTTTTGGGAACCGGTTCCGATTTATCCTGGTTCCGAAATATTCTACGACACCGGCTCTTCAGTAAGAGATTCTCACCTGTAGCTAACCCTTCACTTGCACCCCTGTGTTGCTCGTAAGTCAGTCAGCCTCGAGGCATTCCGTCTCCTGTATTTTTTATAGCTACACGCTGCAGCGCGGAATTATTGACAGCTCTGTCAGTTAGGTCGGCGAAGGGAGATGTTCTCTCTCTCACACCGCACTACTAAACTGTGCACCTGCCACGTGACGGACTGACATCTCCCTCAAACTCCAACCCACAGCAGAGCACACTCCCGGAGTTATATTCGTACGTGCTGTTCCCGTCGGCTTGGAATAACCTCGCCATCTGCGCGAGGTCTGCGAAAATAAACCTCTTCAATGTTTGCGAAATCTCTCGTACACTTTCTGTTATTTCAGTCAGGGTGTACTGTGTGTGTGTGTGCGTACGTGTGTGTGCATGCGTGCGTGTGTATCTGCCTATCTTACAAGTAGTCATCACTACGTTCTACGATAATAAAACAGACCAAAAAAATTAATGATTATGAGCTGAAAATACAACCAAACAATAATCTAGACTACAGAACAGGTCAAACAAAGAAGACTTTACGAAAAGAGAGAGAGAGAGAGAATCAAGAAAACTTTATTTCTCAACGGTAGAGGTAGTTGACCTAACACATTCAATATTCATACCTGCCGTTTCTAATTCTAGTAATATCTGGGTGAGACAGACAGACAGACAGACACTGGAGTTCACTTCAAAGCAAAATGGTGCCGCCTAGGATGATAAAGAATAACGTCAATACATTTATCTGTTTCCGCCATTACATTCATGATATCGATACAGGGTTTATGCAACCAGCGTTTATTTTCATCCACTACGAAATAATACACCGCCGCCTACAACATTCAACACACTACAAGATTTCTTTCTTTCTCTCTCTCTCTCTCTCTCTCTCTCTCTCTCTCTCTCTCTCTCTCTCTCTCTCTCTCTCTAGTGTACTAGTGTACACACAAGTTTGCTGTTAATATCAGTTATTTGTCATAAAGATGAGTTGCCTCTGTGTGTGTGTGTGGGGGGGGGGTCAATTGGTTGGTTGGTTGGTCGATTGGTTGCGATGTTACAAGCCTTTCTCGGCAAGATTGATACCAAAGACATCACAAACATCAAAAACTCGGCTATCCCAAATCACGGAAAACTGACGGAGCATCATGATGATTATTTGAAGGAAAGATGCAATAAAAACAAAGCAGCGAAGAGAGAGATGATGATGATGATGGTGGTGATGATGAAACTTTTATTTCCCAACGGTTAAAGTTTTGACAGAGAAGAACGTCAATTTACAAACTTGCCGTTGCTACACACTGCTAAAACACATCTAGCAAAGAAGATTGAAACATTGAGATCAAATATTTACAGGTGACTGACACTCTCTCTCTCTCTCTCTCTCTCTCAAGCACTCATCCGCATACGCATGTAAGCAAGATTCAACACACACACACACACACACACACACACACACACACACACACACACACACACACACACACACACACACACACACACACACACACACACACACACAAGAGAGAGAGAGAGGCTTTATGCCACGCGAATATCGGAGAGTCAGCCAGTGCTGGAGTCAACCGCTGATTTAAAAAAAAAAAAAATCGCCTGCATGGCCTCCGCGCGGCAGCGTATCGGACTCAGAACTCTGCTAATCATCAAACTATTTAGCGCTTACAGCTCACCTACAAGCGCAACTGTTCAGAATTCTATTTACTCCCGAAGTGTGCCCGTGATCAATGGCTTGCACGAAAGTTATTGTTGTGTTTTCTGTGATCTCTTTTGCGCCGAGTTATTAGTTTATTTCTGGTGCTAAATATATCGACTCGCAATACGCGTCTTTGTTTTACTGCCTATAAATCGCTCTAACATACACGCCATACTGCACGTGAGTGACAGGCAGTCGATTTCTGGTGTAAAAATACGTGCACTCGAAAGGTTTTGTCGGCAGTAGCTCTTCAGAGCACAAGGCCGACCAATATATAAGACTGGTTGAAAAGAGCAAGCCACTGCACGCCAGTAGGAGCCACTTCAAGCCACTATTACGCAAGGCGTGGGCCTTCCTCTCTAGTCCCGAGACCAATGCATAATAGTGGCTTGAAGTGGCTTCTGGTGAGCTGAAGGTTTCACGTCAAATTTCGATTTTGTCATGGACTTTTAAGAGTTAGATCTAAGTTGCCGAACTTTAAGTCATTTAAAGTTAACACCACCAACAACAACAATAGCAGAGACAACAAAAATAACAACAGCAGCATCAAGAGCAACATCATCATCACAAACGTAAACATACACAAAACTGATAACAACAGCAATTTGGACTAACCCTGTTATCTATGTCTGTGAACTGACTCTAGTTGAATGCCATGTTTGTTCGTGTATGCTCAGGGGTTTTTTTT
>JACVVK020000023.1:2432500-2535000 GCA_018292915.2 Batillaria attramentaria
CAACCATCCAACCAGCCAGCAACTAAACTAACCAATCAAGCAGTCAAATCAACCATGTGGTTTCGGTAAACGTGGTTTTGTGGTGGTGGAATGATGTCACCTGACGGTGCTGCATGCGGCAAATCCCTTTCCCAGGAAACGTCCACCTCCCCTCTATTCTTTTACTCTCCACTCCAAATATCCCTTCTCTCCCCCCCCCCACTCCCCTCCCCCCCCCCCCCACTCCCCTCCCCCCTCACTGTTCCCACCTATTTGCACGACGTAAAGACCTAAATAACTCACCTCCCCCCCCCCCCGTCCCAACCCCCACCACCATCTGCACCCGACGTTTAAATCGATTTTTGCCGTACTAGATTTACCGCTAGATGTGTCATTTTTCCCTGTTGATATACTGATTTAGGAGACAAGTTCCGTACCGGAAGTTCTACAAATACTCTTAAATCTCGTGTTCGGGGCGAAAATAGGAACGCATCTGCGCAGAAAACCAAACTGGGTGGTTATATTAAATTTTCTGCTATCTGCGCAGGCTGTTGCTATTTTTGTGCTATAATAAACGTAACTGGTAGTAAGTATACCAGTTTTGGAAACAAGTACATGACAGATACAAGACGTACGCCCTTTGGAACTGACATGTCCTGATATAGCCAAATTCGTGAGGTCCGTGCAAATCCGTGCAGCCAATCACAGTGCGCCAATACTCCCGACAGACAGATCACCGTTTGTTAATATTGTTGGCGGGACTAGCCAGCAGCCCAAGTCGCGTTTGACTGAAAAAAACTCCGTTCTTGCGATAACTGGAAATGGGTCTCTGCAGGGCGAAGGACACAAATACACAGGGCCTCAAAATGCCTGTATATTCCCTATTAGCCTCAGGCATCATAGTCACCCCTAAAAATGCTTCAGTCTAGAAACAGTTACTACATTGAACAGGCCATTCAAAGGCGTGTGGGTGGGTGTTTGGGGGTTTAATGTCCTTTTCCACCACATACGGGTGATATCAAAGACGGGGCAACAATGAAAAACCAGCAGAAATATTTAGTCCCAGCCGGAATACGAACTCACGACCCGAGCATTACAAGTCCAGCGCTCTACCATTCGGCCACCCCGGCTCCCCCCCATTCAAAGGCACGCACCTGACACGGGTTTAAAACATTTCGAATGTCTCCTTTCCGCTCAGGCCTCACTGGAGTAATGCATGTCTGCTTTCTGTTTAGGCCAGAGAGGCAGTTCACATAAATCCGCTTGCCTCACTTGTGTCCGACCTCTGTGCGAAAAGTCCAGGCTTCATTGGCACCATGGGCCTCTTTTTATGACCGCCCGGCATGCACCTTGACCTACATAACACAAAAATCACGAAAATTACGCTTTTCCATGACAACAAAACCCTACATGGTCCAACCCTTGTCGTGGGGTAGTGGCTTGTGTACCTCAATGACCCAGAGAGCTTCGCCAGCGGGAGCACGTGCTCCTGGCAGGGTCACCCAAGCTGGACAGGTCGAAGGGTAGAGGTCAGACGAATGTGGACCACCTCTCCAAGAGGCTAAACGGGTTTGCGTAGGGTTAACAGCCCTACCTGTAAAAAACATAAAAGTTACAGAAGCATCGACAGCAACAAACCAAAACATTCACCTGGGCGAGGAAGGGTCTCCATCCCGGAGACCTATGACGCATTGCAGTGAAAGCCGAAAGGAAGCTGCAAGGCCGACCCCCCTTCTAACACCCAGGACAACGACGAGAGTAGCCACATGGAACATCAGGACAATGTATGAAGTAGGAAGGACCATACAAGTAGCAAGAGAGATGAAGAACTACAGGATAGGAGTACTGGGACTGAGTGAGACAAGGTGGCTACAGACAGGACAGCTGAGATTTTCATCGGGAGAGCAATTGCTGTACTCGGGACACACAGAGGATGGAGCCCCCCACACTGAGGGCGTGGCCCTGATGCTGGCACCGGAGGCACAGCGGGCACTCATCGGCTGGGAACCTGTCAACTCCCGCATCATCACAGCCAAATTCATCACCAAGAAGAAAGACATCAAGCTAAACATCATCCAGTGCTACGCTCCCACCAATGATGCGGAAGAGGAGAAAAAAGATGATTTCTACCAACAACTGCAGACAGTGATAGATAGAGGAGGAGCCAAGGACATGACCATACTGATGGGAGACTTCAACGCCAAGATTGGATCAGACAACACAGGCTATGAGAACACCATGGGAACACACGGACTGGGACAGATGAACGAAAATGGCGAGCGCTTTGCAGACTTTTGTGCCCTGAACCAGCTAGTGATAGGAGGCAGCATCTTCCCACACAAGCGCATCCACAAGGCCACATGGAGATCGCCGGACCATGTCACGGAGAACCAGATTGATCACATCTGCATCAGCCGGAAGTTCAGGAGATCGTGGCGAGATGTGCGCGTGATGAGGGGTGCCGATGTATCATCAGACCACCACCTTCTTGCAACAACATTGAGACTTCGGCTTAAGAGACACACCAACGCCAACAACACACGGACCAGGTACAACGTTGGCCTACTCAGGAACACAGAGACACAAGCAGCATTCCGGATCAGCCTTTCCAACAGGTTCCAGCCACTGCAAGACCTGATAGAAGACAGTGGAATGGATATCGAGACACAGTGGGAACACAGCAAGAAACTCTGGCACGACACATGCGAAGAGGTCCTTGGCAAGAGAAAGACCCAACACAAGGAATGGATCTCTGCTGATACCATCCAGAAGCTGGAAGTTAGGAAAAAGAAGAAAACTGCACTGAACACGAGCCGAACAAGAAGAGCTAAGGCAAAGGCACAGGAAGAATACACAGCAGCTGACAGAGAAGTGAAGAGGAGCACCAGAAAGGACAAGAGGGACTACATCGACAACCTGGCCAATCAAGCAGAGGAAGCAGCCGGACAAGGGAACCTAAAAGACCTGTACCAGGTGACCAAGAAGCTCGCGGGCAAATTTCGGCAGACAGACAAACCAGTGAAGGACAAGAACGGGCACCCACTGACAACAACTGAGGAACAGCTGAAGCGATGGGCAGAACACTTCAGGGAACTGTTAAATCGCCCCATCCCGGAAACACCTCCAGACATCCCGCCAGCTGAGACAGAACTACCCATCAACTGCGACAAGCCCTCTAAGGCGGAGATCAGGAAAGCCATCATGACACTGAGAAATGGGAAAGCTGCAGGGCCGGACGAGATACCAGCAGAAGCCATCAAAGCAGACACAGAGACAGCCGTCAACATGCTGCACAGCCTATTCAGCAAGATCTGGGAGAAGGAAGAGGTGCCAGCCCAGTGGAAAGAAGGGATCGTCATCAAGCTGCCAAAGAAAGGGGACCTCAGGGACTGCAGCAACTACCGAGGGATCATGCTCCTGTCAGTGCCAGGCAAGGTTCTCAACAGAATTCTACTGGAGAGGATGAGGGAGGCAGTTGACCCTATGCTCCGAGACCAGCAGGCGGGCTTTCGCAGGAACAGGTCCTGCGCTGACCAGATCGCCAGCCTACGCATCATTGTTGAGCAGTCACTGGAGTGGAACTCCCCCCTCTACATCAACTTCATAGACTATGAGAAGGCCTTCGACAGTGTAGACAGAGAGGCGCTGTGGAAGCTGCTAAGGCACTATGGAGTTCCCGGGAAGATCATCTCCCTGATCCAGTGCACCTACAAAGACATGAGCTGCAGGATTGCCCATGCCGGCCAGTTGTCAGAAAGCTTCGAGGTGAAGACCGGAGTCCGCCAGGGATGCCTGTTGTCCCCATTCCTCTTCCTCCTGGTCATCGACTGGATCATGAAGACCACCACAACAGGCAGGAAAAACGGGATACAGTGGACACTCTGGACGCAGCTGGATGACCTCGACTTCGCGGACGACCTGGCGCTCCTGTCTCACAGCCACAGCCAGATGCAGGACAAGACTACATGCCTGGAAGCCACATCAGCCGGAACAGGGCTCAAGATCAACAGGAGGAAAACCGAGCTGATGAAGATCAACACCACTGCCAACACACCAGTCACAGTCGGTGGAGAGCCCATCAGGGAGGTAGAGTCCTTTGTCTACCTGGGGAGTGTGGTTGATGGACAGGGAGGCACAGACCGAGACGTCACAGCCAGAATCGGCAAGGCAAGAGCAGCAATGGTCATGCTGAAGAACATCTGGGCATCCAAAGTTGTCAGCATAAGAACCAAACTTCGCATCTTCAACTCCAACGTGAAGTCAGTTCTGCTCTACGGATGCGAAACATGGAGGACAACAAAGACGATGCAGCAGAAGATCCAGACATTTCTCAACACCTGTCTGAGGCGCATCTTCAACATCCGATGGCCAGAGAAGATCCGGAACGAAGAGCTGTGGGAGCGAGCAGGGCAGGAACCAGCGACCAAGCAGATCCTGCGGAGGAAGTGGGGCTGGATTGGACACACCCTCAGGAAGCCAGCATCCAGCACCACACGCCAAGCCCTGACATGGAACCCACAGGGGAAAAGGAAGAGAGGCCGGCCTCGCAACAGCTGGAGGCGGGACACTGAGGCAGAGTTATATAAGCAGGGGACCAACTGGACTGGAGTGGCAAGAATAGCCCAGAACAGAGTGCGATGGCGAAGGGTTGTCGATGGCCTATGCTCCACGTGGAGCCAGGGGCCTAAGTAATGACAACAAAAATCACTACAGACTAGCACACTCGTCAAACAGGGTACCCCAAATAAACACCAAACCATGACCCCACGGTCAGTTTGTGTCCTTACGCCTGTAAAGACTGGACAGCTTACCGCTCAGGCAAACACTGACCACTCTAGCTGTCAGTGACCAGCTCTTCCTTATCAGTTCTTAGTTTGTACTATACCTGTGTGTGAGAGCTGGTAAAGTGCTGAATGAGATGTTTAGTTCGGTCATGCAGAGAGTTTTTGGAAGAGTGAATGTTTTTTGCCCCCCATTCATGATCTTAGTGTGGGCCCAAGTACATGTACTTACTTGTGTTCTGTTCTGTTGAACAAGTTACTATCAATACAGTTTATATTTCTGTGTTCCTTATCACGCACAGATGTGCGTCGTTTGCGCAGAGATTTCAGAATCTGACGAAGAGAATTTGGGGCTGTACCTCGTTGTTGCCGAGTGGACTCGTCTATTTGGTGACCTCCCCACAAGTCTGTTGGTTGTTTACAGACAGTGTTTATCGTGTCACCAGCCACTGGGGTCGCTACTGATGAAACACCTACAGCCTGGTGGCGGGCTGATTCGTGTGACTAAAAACAGAAGAATGGTGCTCGGCACGGTGTCTCAGTAGGTAACACGTCCGACTTCAGCGGGTGCGGTGTTGAACGACCGTCGCCGCTGTCTCAGTCGGTGAAGTGATGGTTCGACCCCAAGTCAAACTGTGATATGTGATACCGATTTTCCCTGGCTTCCGGGCTGCTTATCGGGGGGTTCTCGCCGGGTCCTTGGGGATTTTTTTCCTCCCCAAGCACACTTCAAACTAGTTAAACGAATGGCGCTATGCTGTTTGTCCCGATGGACCCCCCCCCCCCTAAACAATTGAGTAGATAAAAAGAAAAAGAAAATTGTTTAATGGTTTGCCAGTCAAACCGTATTTTGCGGTGCACATGTTGAGGATGGGTGGGCGTTTCATTGTGCACATTCTGACGTTGGGTGGAAATTTTATTGTGCACAATCATGCTCATGGTGGGTGGGCCTTTAGTTGTGCACATGCTGAGAGTGGATGGGCGTTCGAGTGTGCACATGCTGAAGGTGGATGAGCGTCTGATTGTGCACATGCTGATGGTGGGTGGGCCTCTAAATGTGCACATCCTGAGGATGGGTGGGTCTTTAATTGTGTACATTCTGATTGTGGTTTTGCGTTTGGTTGTGCACATGCTGATCGTGGGTGGGCGTTTGATTGTGCACATGCTGGGAAGTTCAAACATAAAAGCTATAACTTACCACATCACTACACGATCTTTCGCCACCTGTCTTTATCTATGCTTGCCTCTTCTGCAGGTAACGGTAAGATCGAGTACAAGGAGTTCAAGGCCTTCATGCAGGAAGAGATGAGGAAGTCTGAGGAGCCCGCGGAACAGGAGAGGGCCGTGAGGATGGCGTTCCGCGTGTTTGACCAGAACGGCGACGGGTTTATCGACGTGAAGGAACTGAAGAACGCCATGAAGAACCTGGGGGAGCCGCTGACTGACAAGGAGCTGGCCGACATGATGAAGGAGGCCGACATGGACCGTGACGGCAAGATCAACTATGAAGGTGGGTAGAACGGTGGCCAAGCACACACACACACAAGCGCGCACACACACACACACACACACACACACACACACACACACACTCACACTCACACTCACACACTCACACTCACACACTCACACTCACACACTCACACACACACTCACACACACACTCACACACACACTCACACACACACACACTCACTCACACACTCACTCACACACTCACTCACACACACTCACACACACTCACACACACTCACACACGCACTCACACACTCACTCACTCACTCACTCACTCACTCACTCTCTCTCTCTGTCTGTGTGTGTGTCTGTGTGTCTGTGTGTGTGACCAAACAAACAAGAACGAACACACAGAGAATCAAGAATACAACCAAGGAAACAGGAAACGAACCAAACATTTAAAAAGTGAAATAGCAAATAAAAAAGAAGCAAACACAAAAAGTAAAAAAAAAACCCAAAGAAACAAGCAAAGAAGCAAATGCAGATAAGGAAAGATACAAGCTATCAAATAAATAAATAAACAAACACGAAAGAAAGAAAGAAAGAAAGACGAAAAGCAACGGAAGAAACAATTAAAAAAATACAAACACATATATCTTTTAAGAACCAGAGCCCGACCAGCCTTGTCCACTATGATAAGTATATGATAAGACTGGTTAAAAAGAACGAGCCACTGCACGACAGTAGGAGCCACTTCAAGCCACTTACGCAAGGCGTGGGCCTTCCCCGCTAGGCCCGAGACCACAGCAAATTTCGTAATAATGGCTTGAAGTGGCTCCTAGTGATCTGAAGCTTTCAAGTAAAATTGCTATATTTGCATGGGCTTTTAACAACATTAACAAACACAACGACAACAAAACATCCATACTACGCAACGCAACCCAACACACAGCAGCACAACACAGTCCAACACCGTGTATGCGGAAATAAAAATTAACGGTTCCTTAACTGCTCTCATTGCATCAAACACGAGTATAATCAAAGTGCAACACTCCCACTAAGCCAAATTTAAATCCAAGGAGACTTGAATTAATTATGAGGGTGGTGGTGGTTGTTGTTTTCAGTGGAGCAGTAGTTGCACAACCCCCAAACTGACGAGGTAGTAACTGAGTTAAGAGTATTTCGAGTTTGATTTTCTGCCCTTTCTTGTTATCGGGAGTTCGATAAATTAGCATGAAGGTGCAGCGTCTCCTGCATGTCCTAGGTTTATACTACCCTGTAGACCAGTTTCATTGCATCAGCTATCCAACGTCACATTTTTTTTTCACGTAGTGCAGACACACTTAGCCGCGAATTAGTCCCTGTGGCTTGTGCGGCGTTAAGCCTAAAAAACATTCTCACTCACTCACTCATGTTTGTTGTTTTCCTTTTTTTGTCGACAGAGTTCATCCGAGTATGGATAAACGCAGGAGGCAAGAAATAGACCGGAACTTTCCAGAACCTGCATGTCTGCTTGTGTGCCTTCCATTTGTCGCCCCACCCCCTTATCCAGCCCTCCCCACCCTTCCCGAGGCTGCGTACCCACCCACCCACCGCCCAGCCCCCACCGGTACCCTTCCTCCAAAATCGGCGACTGAATGGTCTTACCACAAGACGCATGCAAAATAAGCTCAATCATTATCATAATTTATGCCGACGTGCTGAGCTTTCTACCCCCTATGGAGAGGACATTTCGTCGGCGTTGGAAAAAGTACGATCGTGATTTGTGCCAGTCTTCACACAAGTGAGGAGTTTCTTTTTATGCGGTCTGCTGTTTTGAACTTGCCTGAAAAAAAAAGATATAGGTCAAAGGTTTTTTTTTGGTGGATATTTTCATTGTTGTTCAGACTACTAGAAAATGTGTATTTTCAACAATTTTGGAGCAACTAAACTACACAGGATTGATATGCTGAGTAATCCGGATATTTTTTCAGATCATATATCTCTTATTTTTTGAATATGTTCCTGTTACGTTGCATTTTCCTGGCAAAAAAGGGCGTTTCATTAACTTTATTCCTGAAGCATCCTTTCATCATGTACAGGTATTCTGAAAATTCTTACCAGGTGAAATAAAGGTTTAGTTTGGCGTCCGATCTCGCAAAGCAAAGTACTGTAGTAAAATAGGCATTCGTGCCTGGAGCACTCTAAGCAGAAAAGTAAAACTCGTGCTAGACAATATTACACCTGTCTGGGCGACAACCTCTGTAAGCCAACCCCCTGTTTTTAAAGAGGTCACCATTTCTCAGGTTAAAAGGAGTTATGTTAGTGACGAGTATGGCACTTTTGTAACCCCGGTCCCTGACATAGACGGCCACTTTTTCTTCCTGTTCCGTTGGACAGGTCTCACGGTGTCATGGTCAGGGTGTGGTTAAACTCTTAAGAGACCAAGCCGAACCACCCCCAAGATGGTACGACAGGTTAAAAAGAACAAACCACCGCCACTTCGAGCCACTATTACACAATGCGTGGGCCTTCCCCGTGAGGCCCGAGACCGCTGCAGACTGCTTAACAGTGGCTTGAAGTGGCTCCTAGTGATGTGAAGGTTTCAAATAAAATTGCAATTTTTGCATGGGTTTTTAAAAGTTAAGGATTGTAATTGTTCTTTATCAGAACAGTCTTAATCATTCAATTTTCTACGAGAAAATTCTAGTGGCTTGAAGTGGCTCCTGATGATGTGAAGGTCTCAATGAAAATTGCAATTTTTGTATGGGTTTTTAAAAGTTAAGGATTGTAATTGTTCTTTATCAGAACTCTCTTAATGGGTCATTCAATTTTCTGCAAGAAAATGAACAATTTTTCTCTTTGGCACGTTTTCAAGTGAAATTTCTGAAGGTTTATTTGGAGGGTGTAGATTTGATTTGAAGCGTTCAAGACTGTTAGAATTGGCATGTTGTGTGTAGGACTGGCGTTACACCATTCTGCTGACCCTCATGTGCATTGGTTGTTTTCAAAGAAATAATGCTTTCCTCAATGCATTGATTTTACCCTATATGAATAATTCATCAACTTGATCAGAATATCAATGTTCCTGCATTCATTGTTGTGAAACAAATCATGTTGTCGTATACTGCAATGTTTACTGGTGTTTGTTTTAACTCAAGTGTTGTGACTGAAGACAGATTTGGCTGTTTCGTGTTTTTTTTAAATGTCAAAATGCGATTTTTCTTCACTTTTGTATTTCTACATACAATATAAGATGGATGTTTTCAATCACGTCAGCTCACGTTTGCTGTATTTTCTTTCTCTTTCAAAATTTATCAGCTTTATAAACTGCTCACTGTAATATTATTAAAATTTGTATCCATAGCAGCCCTAACTGTGCGTTTGAGAATACTTGCAAATTTTGCTGATCATATGTTTCATCTCGAGCACTGGGGCCGGTCTGCTGCGTGTTCCTCACATTGTCTTTAAAAAGGACATATATGTATATATCATCACACCGGAACCAGCGTAAAAAAAACTGTCTTGTTAGTTTCGGAGCAAACTGCAGGCAGATTTTAAACACACTGCATTAGTTTGTCGGCCATTTTAACAGGGACCCTGCGCAGTGTATGTTAAAAGTATTTTAAAAATGAAAAACTTTAAAACCTCAAGAACCTTCTATGTTTTTGTTTTAGTTTGTTTGTTTTTATTTCAGGGTTGCACATTTTCCACAGCTTCTATAGGACAAAGTGTCCTGGAAACAGCAAAGTGATATGTATAGGACACAGTGTCCTGGCCACTTAGTGGCAATAAAAATTTTAATTGGACAAATGTCCGCTTGAGGTGGGACAAATAGGACATTTGAAATTTTTATTGGTCAATGTCCTGGGACCGACTTAAATGTGCAACCCTGTTATTTTCAAGGAATGGATTTTCAAGCATGAAATATTTGCCATATTGCGGTAAACATATGTTGGGAAAAACGAGAAAAGTGTGAGTCTGCGCGTTGTACATTCATTACGACAGGATATTTTTATCATTCTTAGCCTAGTTCTCAAGACATGTCATGATGTCATTGTTTGAGATTTACCATGCTTCTTTCTTGTTCCCTGTTGGGCTTTGAAATTTATGCATAATAAGTGCTTAAGTATTACACATGATTATACTCTGTGACATTGGTGGCTGCTACCTTAAAGATCTTCTCCGTTAAAGAAAATCTGCTTCCGTTTGTTGTTGTTGTTTTGGTCTTTTGTTGTTGTTGTTGTTTTTATTATATGGTTGACTTTCCATGGCTTCTCAATCCACAAGGCGGTACTGGCTCGGTCACACTCGTTCCAGTCTGCCTAACGACGGACTGACCTCCCACACGACACTGTTAGTAGCTGAAGAAGATACTCTCTAGTTGCAGGGTGTGGGGAAGACACGACTGAAACGATGGTGTTTTGCTGTCTGTGTCTAAACGCAGACTGACGTGATTTGGCCTGCAGTCTATGTAAGACAAAAGATTAGACTGTGCAAGGCACATAATTTCTTTCTTTCTTTCTTTCCTCCTTTCTTTCTTTTTCAAGTTTTTTTTTTCTTATCTATGCAAGTTTTCTTTAATGGAGAAGATCTTTAACTCTTCATGTTGCACCATTTCTGTGTCTTTGAGATCTAGCTATCTCTCTGTGGCCTGTTTGTGGAAGGCGAGACGAGTTTGTCTCAGCTACCAGTCAACCTCTCAGGAACACCACAAACCAAAAATACAACCCCTATTCCTGCGTCAGTCCTCTTGTTCCTGTGTGTTCCTCTTGCAAAACGTATTCCTATTCCTGTGTATTCCTATTCCTGTGTATTCCTATTCCTGTATATTTCTATTTCTACGTCAGTCGCGTGTCCGTCTCTGCTTGGCAAGCGAGCTTTGGATGATGGATATTTTTGTGTGTGTTTGCTGATTTCATCCACTGCGGTTAGTGTCCTTTTCACTTTCCCCATCCTCAGACATAAACATGTGTCTGCTACGCAGAGAGCCTGCGTAACGACGGCAAGTCAAAGTCCGCCAATTCACAACTAACTGTTTGAGGGGGGGGGGGGGATGTAAGCAGATCATAAAGTTTAAGGTCAACATATACAATTGAGATGATGATGACTAAATTCTCAACACCACCTCCCCAGCCTATGTTAGTGTTTGAAAGTTATGAGAAAGTTTAAGAGCAAATTTGAGGGGAGCATTAAAAAAAAGTATCTAGCTGTTTGTGAATTTAAAACGGACTAATGTAACCATTTTTAATGCTCACAGGTCGTTCTGGGGTGTTTTCGTGGTATCTATCATCACACCACTTAGACACTTGCTCAGTGACAGCGTCTGGAATGTCGGCACTGAGCCAAAAGAGGCGTACTCGATAACGCGGCGACCACACTGAGCGCTCCAGTAGTGTAACAACAGTTGTAGAATTTGAATGTTCCGGCGACCGCTCGCGCACAGTGTACACAACATTGCATTAAGAGCTGTACTAATCATGGAGATAGAGTATTTCGAGCGCACAGGCGCACTCACGAGCGAAACTGTTCCGGAATTTAATTGAGTTGGCTTTTCAAAGATGCAATTTGCCTGTTTAAAACAGCAACACCCCACACTGACTGAAATGTGAGCATTTTAACAGGTCATTGTAGGTTGATTCCACCCGTGACAGTGACGCGGGAAAGTATTTGCGTCTTTTTGTATGCGAAACACCTTCAGAATATGACAGAAACGATATAACACTTACATGGTTTTAGAGTGTGTTGGCTACTTTCTGTCCACAATTGACAAAAGCCATCATCTTGACCATGCTTTGTGCAGGTCATTGCTTCATTGTGAATACTACTCAGACTGGGGAATTGTTGCGGGCAAAATAGACCGCCACCTAGCCCGGGGTGCACAGGCAACGCCCTGTGCTGGAGGACCACGGGGGCAACGCCCCACTTAAGAAAACACATTTGAGCAATTTTTGAACACATTAAGTAGCCTCTCCTGGCACCGAGAAAGTAAAATACTGCCTTGGTACTGACATGCAAGTCTTCAAAACTGAAGTTAGACTGTCCCATATGGCGTTACATGTATCATGATACAGGACTGTGTGTACACCCCCCCCCCCCCCCCTTGATTAGATGAAACTTAGCCTTGTTTTAACTGAGAGAATAGGAAATTTGGCTGAAAATTGCCAAGTGACTAAAATTCCCCAGCCTCATAGCTGTAACGTTTTTTGTTGATTTTTTTTTCACCTTTATCCCTACAGAGACATACGTAGAGACAGAAAACGGGCTCCATAGCTGTTTCTGTTTTTGTCTATGCTAACAACCTGGTCATTTTATTCAAATGAGACAGCGCTATGACCTCCAGCTGACCACCAAAAACGTTTTGATAGAAGCTGTTCAAAGACATGCATTTTTGCCCCAAGCAAAATATTGAGGTAGGAGAAAGACCCCGAAAGATGGGCCGTCAAATTTCGAAACTCAGTCAAGACTGCAACATCCCAAATGCTAATTTACTCGGATGTTCTTTTTAAAACCGCAAATGCCAGACAAGGTCACACCCAGGAAAACATTCAGTAAAGTTCAGATTTGCCCGAAAACGTTTTTAAGTAGCATACATGAAGGAGTAAAGACTGCGATTTGAGTGGGCGGGTATTTGGGAGTTTAAAGACCTTTTCTACTATGTATGGGTTGCATCAAACACGGTGCAACGAGAAAAAGCTGGGATTCGAACTCACAACCCGAGCATTGAAAGTCCAATGCTCTACCATTCGGCCACCCCGGCTCCTCGACCTGTGATTTGACATCAAGGTATTTTAAATTATAATCAACGTAATTTACTTAAGAAGTTCAAGTCTGAATGCTGTAACTTAGCAGATGATTACAAACGCGCTCACTCTCTCTCTCTCTCTGTATGTCTCTGATCCTTATTCCACATGTGAAAGTGAGTGTGAAGTACTAAAATACCGCAAGTGGATTGCTGCACGTTTTTTGTACTGTACAAGAGCCGGCTTCTTTGTGAAGATGTAACAATCTTTTTCTGGACGCCGTGGTGCCTTCGCTTAAAGTGACTCTTCCATGAAAAATAAAGAAAAGTTATCTCCAAATGTGTGTAGGAAGTGACCTGCGTGCGCGCGCGTGTGTGTGTGTGAGAGAGCGAGAGTAATGTTTGTGACAGTGTCGTGTCTGCATGCACTGTGTGTGTGTGTGTGTGTGTGTGTGTGTGTGTGTGTGTGTCGTGTCTGCATGCACAGCGTGTGCGTGCGTGTGTATAAATTTCAATGGACAGTCAGATTTACAAGTATACATTCATATTTATTTCGTTTCATTAAAAAAGGAAAGCTCACAACCTCAATTTCAAGGAGATCTAAGCCAATCACAATTCCAACTCACCCTATTTTGTTTTGAATAAATTTCAAGGCACCACTGCTGAGTGTGAAAAGCGATGCGCTGTCCAAAGTTTGATCTAATCTGCAGTATGCATGGTACAAACATTTTGTATACACAAGTTTCTTCAGAAATACTTTGATCAAAGAACAAATTGGCATCTATTGGCAAAATGCATGTACAGAAACATGCACACTCACATGTGCGCACACACATACTCACACACATGTGCGCATACACACACACACACACACACACACAGTCGTACAAGCACGCGCGCGTGCGCGCACACACACACACACACATGTATACACACACACACACACGCACACGCACACGCGATGCTCTGAAGCAGTTTAACCACAAAAAGCCAAAAATATATAAACTACACATAAATAATAAATCATGATAGTAATGCATATACACTCCCAAATCTGTACTTTTGATCATCCATGACAAACAAACCTGATATGGTCAATGATAACAGTACACATAGATATACAATAGAACCACTCTAGATGTATAAAACTGAAAAATAATTGCAAAGACAGCTGGCAGGAAACAAGCATCACAACCATTTAACCTGAAAGCAAGAACTTGCCAACTAATTGTAGCGCACTTTATTTTGGGGACACTGAGCTTAACCTTCACCGTACAGGGTGGGTGCAGGTGCACCCAAGTTTTCACTTTAATTAATGCATCTCAATCAACTTTTATCTTCCGTCTTTGAAGTTTTATGACTTTGTTGATAAAGGTTTTGACTATGTTTCCACCAAAATTGTGTTTGTTTGTAAAAAAAACTGAGTAAATAAACAATGAAAATGTTGTATAAACAGGTGAAGAGTATGGACACCTTATATACTTTACTGCATCGTAACTTGAGAGATTTTACCAGCAGTATGGACATTTGTGCAAAAAAAGGGTTTATATTTCTGGCTACACAATACACATACCATATGCTGCTAGTCACAACCGAAGCATGAAGACAAGTCTGAGAATTCAATCTGCATACAAGCATTTATAAAACAAAAAGCCTGAGGACGTAAAACAATACTTGTACTTTGATTCAGCCAACACAATATACTGTCCTTACACAGAGAATGTATCAAAACATTATACGTGTACATGTATCTTAAAAAACGTGAGAAAACAAAACACAAAATGACAAAATGGAGAAAGTAAAATAGATCTGAAGACTTCCAGAAAATTTTGAAAGATCTCTCTTTAGTTTTACAATGTATATATACATATATAATGGTATATACTGTATATATATTTTTTATGTGCATAAATTTCCGGGGCAATGCATCAGGGACTCATCCACAAAAGATTTTTGACAATATCCTCTTCACCTTGGAAACAGTAAAAGTTATTCATATGAACACACACACACACACACACACACACACACACACAGTGTCATATCAAACTACACACATATCTGTTGGAATATGAATCATATCTAATCACAACCGCAAAAATTAATCCTTGCAGAACTTGCAAAAACATGGCAGCCGCTGACAGCAAGAACAGCACACAAAGTGTCATACAGCATAATTTCCTTTTCAGCATACAATTGCTGTTGGGTAAAATACAATAAATACATCAAGAACCACAGAAAAGATTACTTCATCATGGTAACTTCACGTCCAAGTCAGCAACACCTTTAGAATCTACACATCCGTTCTGCAAGAGCATGGGAGGCAACCGCTGCTCAACTCCATCTCCACGCACAAGTGACCTCCCTTCTTCTCTGCACTGGCTCCTCTTTTGGCAAGTCTGCATACTGTTTACTGTTTCAAACTTTCAATCAACGAACTATTGGGATGAAGACAAACTGTGGTAGTTGAAAACATTTAAAAGCAAACTCTAGGCACAAAGTTGCAGCTACGCATGTGTGATATGCAACATATGTCAGTGATTTCTTTCAAGTTCAGCAATGACAGAGGAGAACACAGTTTCTCCACAAGTTGATATGAACATGTACGTATCATAATATTGTATGAGTATCGAATAAAGTAATAAAAACTCTCCATGGGATGATAATAGAGAGGCACATGTAAAAAATATTGTAATAACAGAATCTAAATGTCACAACCATGAAGAATAATCTACACACAAGCAAGGATTTAAAAACGTCTCCACTATACAACCATAAAAAATACTACATGTACTACAAAAACTGTACCTGGTACAAAAACAACAACAACAACAACAACAACAACAACAACAACAAAAAAACGCCAAGTGAAATGTACAAAAGAAAAAAAACAAAAAACAAAAAAAAACCCAAAAAAACAAAAAACAAAAAATCCCCCCAAAACACTCCACCACCAACACAAATCAAAACACGAAAACACAGGGACTGACACCAAACTGAAGAAGCACAAGAAACAACAGACCATTGCACTCCTATCAACAAAAGGGGGCAAACCCCCAGAATTCAGCCAATCATGTGCCACGGCATAATGAGAACTACACGTGGCATCGTCTGGCAAACGTTTTAGCAAGACACAACAATGAGGGAAGCATGTGTAGTTTAATATGGCTGAAACATGGGAAGAAAGCGGGAAGTCTACTGATGTCATTTGAAGAAAAAGATCATTATGTTGATTGCTTTCACTGTAAAATCACCCCTTTCCCCCTGAAATGACATGATGTTGATTGCTTTCACTGTAAAATCACCCCTTTCCCCCTGAAATGACATGATGTTGATTGCTTTCACTGTAAAATCACCCCTTTCCCCCTGAAATGACATGATGTTGATTGCTTTCACTGTAAAATCACCCCTTTCCCCCTGAAATGACATGATGTTGATTGCTTTCAATGTAAAATCACCCCTTTCCCCCTGAAATGACATGATGTTGATTGCTTTAACTGTAAAATCACCCCTTTCCCCCTGAAATGACATGATGTTGATTGCTTTCACTGTAAAATCACCCCTTTCCCCCTGAAATGACATGATGCCGTGGACGTTCTGTGTTTTGCCATAACACGGCAGAGTAAAGGGGCACGGATTTGGCCTCGCGGTTTGATGAGTGTAGTCATCTATTAGCAACACAAGAGAACAACACAAGAACAACTGCAACATCGACACATCAGAAAGTGAAGATAAGAACAGTTATTTAAAAAAACAAAAACAAAAAAAAACCACCACAAGGAGTGATGATGAGTATGGTAATGACAATAATAAAAATGTTGGTAATGATAACACAGTGTAAAACATGTTTGTGCTTTTTAACACGGGTGGGTGTTGGCTGGGTGTTTTAGGGGTTTAACGTCCGTTTCCACCACATACGGGTAATATCAAAGATGGGGCACAAATATTTGGCCCCAGCGGGATCGAACTCACAACCCGACCATTGGAAGTCTAACGCTCTACCATTCGGCCACCCCGGCTCCCGCACTTTTGAACAGAGTTTTTCCTGTAGTACACAGAACTAAATAAGTTACTACGAACCAGGCACTCAGTAAGAAGTCGTTATTGATCCCCGATCTGTTGTTGGATCCAGTCGACCACAGACGCGACGCGGGCAAAGCGATTGGCTCGAAGTCCTGGCTGGTACAAACCACAGGGACTGCTCCCTCGACTCATAACTCCCGCTAACATCCATCGTCCGCTGGCCGACCAACACATCAAAGGGCCGCCACTGTCACCCTGATATCACACACAGACACACACACAGACAGACACACACACACACACACACACACACACACACACACACACAGCACACACATTTCAAACACCAAAAAAAAATTTTTTTGTCTAACTTTAGAAATGTTCAGCCCACAAAAATTAAAAAAATAAATGCAATTCTAAATTCCGAAATTTAAATAGCTGAGCTGACCCTTTCCACCACGTGATTGTAATGTGTTTATGTCCGGTGTGTGAGAGAATGCATATATATATGATTCACGTGAGCGTGCATGTTGGGTTCAGTTCACGGTGCTTTGAGCTGATTCATGAAATTGGGTAAAGCGCTATACAATACTCATTATTATTATTATTATTAACTTTTGCTAAATGTAAGGGAGCTTTCTCAGACGACAGATAAAGTACAGTGCATGCGGATTTCCCATTTATCCTGTTCTCCTCACATCAATTCTCTTAACCTGTCTGGTAGTGTGTTGCTTTGAAAAAGGATACCAATGATAATGGACGATTCCACTCAGCAAGCCCCGAAGCCAAAGCCCCTCCCTCTTACCCTGCCGTGTATTGGCAAAACACAGTATGTCCATGACGTCATTTTATTGAAAAAGGGGTGATTTCAAGATGAAAGAGATTGACCTAATCGTCTTTTTCCTCACCGTCATCAATGGACTTACTGCTTTCTGTCCATGTTTCAGTCAGATTAAACTACACACGCTTCCCTTGTTGTCATGTCTGGCCAAAGGTTTGCCAGCTAGACCATGATACAAGCTGTGCTCATTATGCGGCATGACGCGATTGGCTGAATTCTGGGGGCGTGACCCTTTTGACTGACATGAATGAAGTCGTCCACTGTGGGGCAGTGGAACAGGTGCCTGCGTGAACTGTGTTGAATTACATGTTTGCTTGTTTGTTGTTGTTGTTTGTGTGCTTTGTTCTGTTTTGTCTTGTTTAGTCCTGCAGACACTATGGGTTATGATCTTGACATGCGCTGACCTGACATCCAGACGGACGCCCAAAAATGAAGCCACCGCAGATCGTGGAATTGGTGTTGACGGTTGTCTCCCCTGGTACTGTGTTTCGAGAACAGCGTGTTTCGCTCCACAACTGCATTCTTGTGTCTCGCAAATGATCCAGCGGCACAACTGAAACGATGGAGAAGTCTAACTCACATCTCCACAGAAACACGTTTCAATTGCAAAGTTTAAATCATGCCACAGAAAGTGAGTGTAGAGCAGGTTACGATAAACCCCCTCCCCCCCCCCCCCCCCCTTTCCCGTTGTCGCCCTCCTCTCCCACCTCTGCCCCCAAAATATTTTTTAAAGCAAACTCTCAGTTGCACATTGTATCAGAACTGATTTGTGTAGGGGAGCTGTATTGGTAGTACTTGACATACCGGTACGTGCCTCATATTAGCACTTCCAACCATGGACCAGGAGACCCGGGTTCGAATCCCCGCCAAGGCAAGCAGGATTTCTTGCACCTAGTTTGACTCCTACCCATAGCGGGTGTGCTATGGGCCCAATGGGGAGGCTGTTACCACACAGCCACGACTCACCCACTTCATGGGTGCGACTTTGAAGGTGCTTCCCTTCATGTCATGATGTGGATGATGACATGGCTGGCACTGCAAGTGCCTTAGTTAACACCAGGATATTTTGACAGCAAGCGTGGAATGTGGCTCCTGTCACGCTGTCTCAACCATATGGACCTCCATAGCATCATCATACCATCATCCTCATCCTCCTCATCATGCATAATAAAAATTGATTGCCCCGGCTTCTGAGCCCTCCATGGATTCTACCCATGAGCCGGGAGGAATTAATACAACTGGAGCTGATGAGGCAGAGGAAACACACACACACACACACACACACACACACACACACACACACACACACACACACACACACACAAACCACATAGATACCAGTGCAGCTTTTCACATGCTGGCACCGAGTCAACAAACAAGTAATGTATTTCATATCTCACCTTGCTGTGGGCTGGTCTGGCCCCATCCAGCCAAGTAACAGAGCGAAGTGAGTGGGATATGCTGACCAAAATGCGGCAGGCACAGCGGCTGTATGTAGTTTGTGATCTCCACCGGCACCGACAGTCTCAGGAGAGCGATGTCCCAGTCTACCGTGCCGTACAAAGACACCTTCCTTTCAGGGTACAGAAAAATCTTGTCTACCCGTACGCGGAATGGGGTACCAACGCTGGACCGTCCCATTCTGTGGGTGGAGCCCACGATGACATCAAAGTAATAGGGTGTGGCAGTGAAATCGTAGTCCCCCTTTGTGGCACTGGTTCCGATAACAGATAAAATTAATGTACTCATCAGGAATATGTAATAATAATAATAATAATAATGTAATAATAATATTATTAATAATAAAAAATTATAATAATAATAATAATAATGAGGATTTGTCTCGCGCCCAGCCTCCTGCTGGACCTCTGGGCGCCGTACAAAAGCAAAACCGTTACATACACACAGTCATACATACAGTCTCAATACATTCTTACATACATCATGATCATGATGATGGTGATACACATATGAAACAGTAGTACTAACATGTTACACCAATACACACATATATACACATACATACATACAAAAATACATGCAATCTATCATACATAAAATTTACGTACATGCTGTATACATACACATCGTCTACCATACATAAAATTTTACAAACATGATAAGTAATATGTGACAATGAGACAGTAAAGTACAACTGAAATGGTTAAAGGCCCATTCACCGATATTTCTAGGCTCACAAATAATTACTGTTCTGAGCTATTTTGGTAAAGTCTAGCATCTTAGACAATTGCCCAGCTGCATCCTAATACTGGCTGGCACTACGCTAACATAAGCTGAAACACAAGGCAAAAAGCACAGCGTCTGCTGCAGTCACGCAGCCATGCATTGACTAGGAGAGTTTTAATCCATGGCAGTGCTAATGTACTGCATTCCAAGCTCTGCTTAATTACCACCAAAATACAAATTAAATGAACATTCATGGAGACACTCTATGAATGTCTGCCAAGCCAAGCAACCCTAGAATGTGTATTTAAAACCTGACTGTGCAAATGGTTAGAGCTTGTTGTATAACTTACCTGAGAATACAGTGGGCAGCTGTCACGACCCACTTCTTGTCAATCAAAGTGCCGCCACAAATGGCTTGACCAAGGTAAAGAAGGGAGACAACCCATGGCCATTTTCCAGGGGGGACAATCTCACCGCCTGCCACAAAGGACTGAACGAATGGCACTTGGCGCTGGCCGCACTCTGGAACGAAACAAAGACAAAACAGAACTGGTATAAATAACTACATTCTATTTGTTCCATTACCACTGGTATTACTACGATCTTTGATTTTAAAAATCAAGCTTTCTCCCCCTCTGCTTTGGAAACGTTCAGGGGTGGGTGGGGGGTGTTTGGAAGTTTAACGTCCTTTTCCACCACATAAGGGTGATATCAAAGACGGGGCAACGATGAAAAAGCCAGCACAATATTTGGCCCCAGCCGGGGTTCGAACTTGGAAACGTTCAGCCCACACAATTAAAATATAAATGTAATTTTGAAAGTGTGTCTTAGAGAATGCGTGTGATTCACGTGAGAGGGTTTCGCCCACAGTGCTTTGAGCCAAAAGTCTGGGATAAAGAACCTAGGATAAAGCGCCTGTATTAGTGTGATTATCATCTTAGATCAGGGCCCGTATGCAAAACTCGAGGTTAATTTAACCCACGGCTACGGGACTAACCAAGACTAGGACAAAAGAAACCCCAAAGCAAACTGAAATAAAAAAGGAAGTGAAGTTAGGAAGAAAAAAATTCCTTCTATAACGGCTCAGGCTCCTTCCTTGAATAAGCCCGCTGCCTGATATAAAAAAAAAAAAAAAAACAACAGAAAATTTAACCCCAGAGCTAGTTTAGTTCGAGGTTAGACTCTAACCCGGGGTTAAAAGCCCTAACCTTGACTATTACATACGGGCCGAGGGTTTTCTTGGCGACAGTTGACGTGACCACCACATACCTTGTTTCTGGCAAGAAACGCTGACCACATGTCCAGTATCACAGCTATCTCTGAAAAGGACGCAAAAAAGAAAGAAATCAGTCAGAGAAGTGGCACGCAAACACCAAGTGTTTCTATTTTCACATGTGAGTATAAGCACTGGAAACACTACTTGAACAGACGACTCCACTCAGCAAAAACCACAAGGCCAAAGCTCCGCCCCCTTACTCTGCCATGTATTAGCAAAACACAGTATGTCCATGACGTCCATTTTGTTGAAAAAGGTTGTGATTTCAAGATAAAAGTGACTGATGTAATGGTCTTTTTCCCTCAAATACTGCTCTCTCTTTCCATGTTTCAGTCATATCAAACTACATTGTGTTTCCTTCTTTTTAGTGTTTGGCGAGAAAGTTTGCCAGACCATGCCGTGTGCTGTGCTCATTGTGCCACAGCACATGACTGGCTAAATTCCGGGGGTTCGCCCCTTTTGATCGACAGGAGTGGAGTTGTCTATTTCAGTTCATCCATGAGAAAGAAAGGAGTGGCTTATCATCAAGCAAATGACTTTCAATAACACATTTACAAAATGTAAAGACACATGCATCTTCATATTTTGAACAAATGGCTTTATCTAAGAGAAATTGTTAAAACATTTCAAGCAAAGTAGCTGCAGGATAACATCCGCAATCTTGATTAGCCCCCATGACCACACACAAAGCTGGGGCGGTCGGTGGTCTAGTGGTTAAGAGACTTGTCACCAACGTGAGAGGTCAGGGGTTCGAGTCCCACTCGGGGCAAAGAATTTTTCCTTCTTGTATGTGGCACCGTTCATTCGGATCGATCGTCGGGGGTTCTCTCCGGGTACTCCGGCTTCCTCCCCCTCTGCTTTGGAAATGTTCAGCCCACCAAATTTGAAAAATAAATACCATTCTAAATTCCACAATTGCTTAGCTGACCCTTCTCACCATGTGATTGTAATGTGTTTATGTCCAGTGTGTGAGAGAATGCGTGTGATTCACGTGAGCATGCGTGTTGGGTTAGGGTTAGGTTCACGGCACTTTGAGCCGATTCATGAAATTGGGTAAAGTGCCTAAACAATACTCATTATTATTATTATTATTCTCAGTCTTACTTGATGACGATGTTGCTGGTTTTGGCATCAAGGGCTACACTGGAGAAAGCAGCAAAACTTGTGATATGTGCGGCAGGCTTGACAGCTTCCGATACAGACAGGAACCTAAAAAGATAAACGATAACAGAGACTGTCAACAGACACATTACAAAATTTACTGGTACATGTATTACCAAAAGTGACTGAAGAATGAGAATACCGGCTCCCACGGTGTAGTGGTTAGCACTTCAGACCATGGACCGGGAGACCCGGATTCGAGTCCTAGCTGGGGCAAGTGGAGTTTTCCCTACGCAGGTCGGTTCCTACCCAGAGCGGGTGTGCTAAAGGCCCAGTGGGAAGACTGTTGCCACACAGCCGAGATTCACCTACTTCATGGGTACGACTTTGAGGGTGCTTCCCTTGGTACGACACATATCATGATGTGGATGATTATACAGACGGCAACGAGTTACAAGGCCTGGCTAACGCCAGGATATTTAGACAGGAAGCATGGAATGCAGCCCTGTCCCACAGTCCCAAACCAAACGGACCTCCATAGCATCATCATACCATCATCCTCATTTCCATCATCATGCATAATAAACAAACAAAAACTGCCCTAGCTTCCGAGCTCTCTGTGGATTCCACCCATAACCTGAGAGGAACACTACTGTAGCTGGCAACACGTTGGGGCAGCCAAAAAAAAAAAAGAAAAAAAAAGGAGGAGAATAACGTGCTGTAGGGTGTGGAACGCCATTCTGCAAGCACATACATCCTGTACTGATCTAATGGCATCTTTTGTTTAAATTTAACTCTTGACTTCCCGTACCGCGCCATACCGCTTTAGCCGCGTGGTCCCGTACCGCTTCATACCGCTTGACTTCGGTACCAAAATAGCATCTGACATCACAGGAAGAGAGAGCTCTCCTGTGAGAGAAAACGCGTATAGTTCACTTCCGGAAAGGTCACTTGGTACATTTTCGACTGCCAAACGCGAATTTGCCGCATGGTTTTGCAGTTGTCACCGGTTTTTGAGTTGGCTTTCTTTCACCGTTCTCCCGATCTGTAATGGCTGCCGTCGGCACTGACAGCGATGAAGAATTTAACGATCACTTACTGGTGATTGATGTCACCACACACTTGTTCTCCCAGCGCTGGTGACCAAACGTCGCTACAAACAGCGTAGTCTTTGCCACGGTAACGCACCCACAGTACTCCGGTATCAGTCTCCTCTGTGGAAACTGCACAAGAGAAAAATAAGTTCGCTATGCAATACTGACAACAGAAATGTCTTAACGGGGCTTAACTCCTAACTGTCCACAGCCCTACCCCCCCCACCCACACTATATGCTGAGACTTACCAAAACTAACGGGACCACTAAACAGCACTAGACAACACTCCACGGCACTATTACGCAAGGCGTGGGCACTCTCAGGGAGGCCCGTTTCCCATCCCCGACGACGCACAGCCCACAGTAGATTGCATAATCTCTCATAATCCCTTTGCCTGCTCAGGTCAGTCTTGTGTATGGCTCATACGGCTGTGAGTACGTCACATGTGGTTTCATGCTTGTTGTAACGGGACTTGTCTCTTGTTGTCTACTGCCCTCACGCCAGTGGGAAGTGCTTGGGGCAAGTTGTAAGGGGGCCCGACTGAGTGTGCCGTTAGCAACTAGAAGTGACCGCGGTATTCACAAGAGGGTGCGAAATCGCTGAGCTGTCTGGCTAGCATTTACCACTCGCTGGAGTGTGATGCAACATGACGGCACATTACGCTGTCTCTCAGGCAGACTGCTGGCCTCGAGGTTGCATAATAGTGTTGTCTAGTGCTGTCTTGTGTTGTGACGATTTTGATTCAGGATTTGATTCGTGTGTGGACAGTTAGGAGTTATGCTACCATATTTATGCTCACAGCTCGTTCGGAGCCGCTATCTATCATCACACCACTTAGACACCTGGACAGTGACAACAGTTTTATTCAGATTGTCTGCTGCTTTTCACAACACCTGGTTTATTCCTAGAAAATATTGGAACCATCCAAGCAGCTTTTGACTCACTTTGTTAATGGCCTCAAGTAACTATTATACAGTTAAGAACCTGGCATTATACATTTTTCAAGCTTTAAGAAAAAGACAGCAGTTGCTCAGCTGAGTTGATATACTTTATTTTGCACTTTGGTGATTTCATGTAAAAGTATTGATGTGATGATGATGATGGTGATGGTGATGATGATGATGATGATGATGGAGACTTGATACAGCGCATGCCTCCACCCTGAGTGCTCACGGCGCTTAGGGAGTGAGGTTTTGAAAGGAAAGATAGTGAGAAGAAAAAAAAGTGTACAAGAAAGTCTGGATGTCACTCTCAACTTTAAATGGGCCTAAGGCCTATCAATAAACAATTCTGATTCATGCTTCAGGCTCCCAGCTTTTCCTAGTAAGGTACCCTGGCTTGCATCCAGCAAAGTATGATGTAGCTCATAGCAGAGTGTGTGTGTTTGGTGTGCATCAAGCATTATTAGTATAAAGATCTGTGACTTACAGCAGGCAGATTCATCCTCTCCGGCCCGACAGTCTGGCTGACCATCACAAACTGCACCTTCCTCAATACACTGGTGGTTGTCGCATGCGAGCTGGGTTGGCTCGCAGGTTCCTGCCATTCGGTTGAAAACAATTAGCTATAGCAGAAAGACAGATACACATACACACACTTGTACACCCACAGGCTTGTAAGTCACACACACACACACACACACACACACACACACACACACACACACACACACACACACACACACACACATGCACACACACACACACACACATGCACACACACACACACACACACACGCACACACACATGCACACACACACACACATGCGCACACACACACACACACACACACAAACCAAACACACACACACACACAAACCACACACACACACACACACACACACACACACACACACACACACACACACACACACACACAAACACACACGCACACTGTCCCTTACCACATCCCTCTTCATCACTTCCATCGGTACAATCAGGGTAGCCATCGCACAGCCAGGTACGGAGGATACAGCGACCGTCAGGGCAAGCGACACGCCCCACTGAACATGCTGTAACAAAATTAGTCCAGATCAAACATCACGATGATGTACATGAGACCCAGATCTAAATCACTTCTGCCTTTTAACTCAGAGTTTAAACCAAACTTTTATTAATGTTGTTTGGGTTGTTCAGTTCACATTAGTGTGTTTTGCTTCGGACATGTTTAGCAATCCAAATTTGAAAGTAACAGCAATTCTGAATTCCGAAACTTAAATAGCTGAGCTGACCCTTTGCACCATGTGATCTTAATGCGTTTATGTCAAGTGTGTGAGAGATTGCGTGTGATTCATGTGAGTGTGCGTGTTGGGTTCAGCTGGTGGCGCTTTGAGCCATTAAAGACATTGGATAAAGCGCCACCACAATACACAGTCATTTTATTATCATTAATATACATAATCGATGCCCTCGTAAAGGGGTAGTTGGGGGAGGCAGAGATGGAGGGGTCGAGGGTAGAGGAGATGGGGGACGAAGGAAATTGTGAAAACAAAGTGAACGCTCACAGCGGCCACAGTTGATCTCATCGGAGTTGTCTCCACAGTTGTCAAGACCGTTACACCACTGGGACTGAAGCACGCGCACTGTGTTGGCACACGCCACCGTTCCTGCCCTTGGCGCTGAGATCATTAAAAAAAAACAACAAATAAACTTTCTAACTAAATAATACAATGACAAACAAATTAATCAACTTTCTCAAGCTCACAGACTGACCTGTACTGCTTACATTTACACTGACAAAAGCAAATATCAGGCAAGTGCAAAATCATATCCATCTGTGTATGTCTTTTGTATCCACTAGATGTGAGTCTACTAGTAATTACACCCAAAAAACAAATTAAAAAAAAACAACAACTACTTCATTGTCCCTTTCGGGAAATTTGGGCGTTCAATATCTAACAGTCACAGGCAACGGCGAAATGAAACATCCAACAATGCAAATACAGTAACACTTACGACAACCCATTTCATCACTTAGGTCACTGCAGTCAAACACGCCATTACAACGTCCTTGGCTTCCATCCCACAGACATATTCCTGAGTCACACTGAAACCCACTGCAGTCTGACAACACACACACACACACACACACACACACACACACACACACACACACACACACACACACCCCAGTGAAAAGTGCATTCATGAAAAAACACCATAAATTACGATGCATGAAAAATGCCGTAGCAGGGTGCATGTACATGTGTTGCTTTAAAACCTTTTTCCTCTTATGATTTCCTTTGTAAACAAGTACCATGCTTTTAATTTCTTTGTTTTCGATTAAAACTGTCAGTTCCCCAAGTATTCCTTACAGTTCATGAGTATAGACTCCCAAAGACTGATCCGAAGCTGGAGCAAATTTTCTTATGCTGAATGTTGAGGCGATGGTTTTAGCAACTATACAGACGGTCGTTTGGTTGAGAATCCTGAACTGATTCAATGAATACTAAATCTTACAAAGACTGCTACATACCTGGACACAGTGCTTCATCTGAGAAGTCAAGGCAGTCGTAGACTTGGTTACAGCGATCAGCGTCAGACACACACTGCCCACATGGCACACTTCCACTGGTCAGCCCCGCACGCTGGCAGTTAAAAAATGTCAGATCATAAATAATGAAATTAATGATAAAGATAATAATACATGTAATACTCAGAGGTGCCAACCCCCAAAAGTGTCTGTCGTACTATTTCACACAAATGTATTTTTCAGCACTTGTCAGTATTTTGCCGTACAAAGAAAAATATATATACATATATTAGCTATATATAATTGAATTATGCGGAAAATAATACGGCCAGTCCGTACTACATGTGTAGTTGGCAGCTCTGAATACTCTTAAAACACATTTAGATCAGATGTAAACTGTTGCTGTATCATACGTGTACATGGCAATATCTTATGCATGTATTTCTTGATACTTCTACTATTAAATTATTAATTACAGAAGCATGTTAGATAAAAAGTGTTCACAACACAATCCGTTTGATTAGTCTGTCTGCGTGCGCACATGCGTGCATGCATGTGTGCATGTGTTAAGCGCCTAGAGCTCTTAGAATAGGCGCTCTAAAAATCATCATTATTATCATTATTATGTTCCGTCACAATATTCACTGTGGGTACTCACCGCAATCTGCCCCTTCATCACTCCCATCTTTGCAGTTTGGAAAACCGTTGCACAACAGTCTGAAAGCGATGCACTCGCCACTGCCGCAAGGGAACTCATTCGCACTGCATACTGAAACAGACAATGAAAAATAGTATCTACTGATGCTTGTCAGCCGGACTGGTTTGTCACTGGGCATTGAAAATTCATTTGCTGTAATGAAGAGTTCTGTAGCTTTCCCTCAGTTTACAGTTAGGATGTGTGCGTGTGTGTGTGGTGCGCGCGCGCGCAAGTGAGCATGCGTGAGAGAGAGAGAGAGAGAGAGAGAGAGAGAGAGTGTGTGTGTGTGTGTGTGTGTGTGTGTGTGTGTGTGTTCTTTCTTTTAGAAGGGGAGTGGGGAAGGTTTTTGAAGGAAAGTAGGTGATTTGGAGGGTTCATTGACAGCTTCCTGACTTAAGGTGACCAGTGTGTCGCACTTCTGTAATACCAATACAAACCTTGAACAGTGGTAGTGGTAGACATAGTTGTTGTTGTGGTTGATGATGAAGTAGGTGATGTTGTCGTTGATGAAGTTGATGATGATGTAGTCGATGAAGTTGATGATGTGGTTGATGATGATGTGGTTGATGAAGATGATGATGTAGATGATGTAGTTGACGATGCTGATGATGTTGTCGATGGACTTGTTGATGTTGATGATGAGCTAGTAATGTTGACAGTGATCGTTGGAGTCGGGTGCGCAGTTGACACGGTGGGTGTCGGTGGAGATGTTGTCGATGATACTGATGGTGTTGTGGTTGTTGCGGGACCACCCATGGCTGTGACATCTGAAATGGGAATGCAGGCGCAAAGGTATTAACTGACATCACTTACTTAATCTAATAAGACAAATGTTTCACCTACGCACAGAGTACACATGTTAACATTTAATGACATTTAAAGTAATGGTCATGTTTGTAGTGAAACTTGTAGGTTAAATATATTTATATCATGAAAAAAAAGTTATTAGGAAGAGAAATGCATCACATTTTGCAAATAAATACAGATAAATAATACAGGTAAATAATAACATTAATCACCACCTCCTACCCCCCCCCCCTCCCTCCCCACACACACACACACACACACAAAAAGGGGGGGGGGGAGATAAAACAACAATAACAATAAAATGGAGAAACCATTACAGATACATCATAATTTTTTTAAATGCCAAAAAAAAAAAAAAAACCCAGTTCACAAAGAGAAACTGAATCTATCTTCTCCCAACAGCAATACATGTAGCACGCAAAAAAACCTCACTGATGACGATGATGATGATAATACTGCAGATGCCAGTGACGACGGCAGAGGCCAAAACGATGATGATGATTTTGAGCACCTTGGGGTTAACATGATCCATGCTTTGGTCAGGGCACCTGTAGTGGGAGCTGTCCGGGAAATAAAAGTTCAAGATGAAGGTTTCATTTATCAACAAACATTTTCAAAGATTGCTAGGATCCACTGGAGCAAAGTTATGTTTCGGAACAACTGCACTTTTGAAATTAAAAATACAGGTCTGACAGACCTCCTTCACAGTAACGGACCACTCCACTCCTGCCAATCAAAAGGGTCGAGCCCCCAATATTCAGCCAATACCATTCCGTGGCATAATGAGCACGACACATGGAATGGTCTGGAACACTTTTTGCCAAATACTTCAACAAGGGAAGCACATGTAGTTTTAGCCGAGATCAGTGCAACGTTACACCTATCGCTTCTTCCCTAGGCGGGTGGGTGGGCGGGTGGGTGTTTGGGGGTTTAACGTCCTTTTCCACCACATAGGGTGATATCAAAGACGGGGCAACGATGAAAAAGCCAGCACAAATATTTGGCCCCAGCCGGGATCAAACTCACGACCCGAGCATTAGAAGTCCAACGCTCTACCATTCGACCACCCCAGCTCCCCTTCTTCCCTAGGCAGTAACTGTAGCTACATGTATCAGGTATATAAATATATCGGCACCGCTCAGAGGAGTTATCAAAAGATAAATCAGACTAAAAAAAAAAAGTTTGTGGTGAACAGGTTGGCTCGAGCGGTACGTGCTATCACTGCGTACATGACTGAAACATGGAAAGAAAGTAGTAAGTCCACTGACATCATTTGAGGAAAAAGACCATAACGTAAGTCTCTTTCATCTTGAAATCACCCCTTTTCCCGTAAAATGACATCATGGATATACTATGTTTTGGAAATACACGACAGAGTGAAGGGGCGGGGCTTTGGCCTCACGGCTTGCCGAGTGGAGTCGTCTGTTCAGGAAGTGTTTCCAGTGCTACTGGAAATAGAAAAACTTGGTGAAACTTTTCCTGGATTACCTGCCACTTCTTTAATTCTTCTTCTTCTTCTTCTTCAGCGTTCGACAACTTCTTTAATTGATTTCTTTCTTTCTGCGCCCTTTTCACAGACAGCTGTGATACTGGTTAGTTAGTTAGTTAGTTATTTAGGGCTTAACGCCACGCAAGCGACAGAGGCTAATTCGCGGCGAACTGTGATACTGGAGTGGAGTTGTCATCTACTGTCCCTTTAACATGACTGGCAGATCCTTGACATCCATGAATTAAACTTCTGTATTTCAAAGACAACGAAGGAACAAAAATCTACCTACCAGCTTCAGTTTCAACAATCTCTAGAGGACTGAAGTGAATGTTGTTGTTTCTTTCTGCTGGTGCTGATGACTGGTCCATTCTTTTCACTACCTGCACATTCATGTAGAATGGGGTTGTATAAATTTGGACGGACAATCCAGCAACGTGATAAATTTCCTAAATACAAGGATGGTGGTCTAGTGGAGCGGTCCATGGTGTAGTGGTTAATATTTTGTCAACAATGTGAGAGGTGAGGTTCGAATCCCACTTGTGAGCGAAGAATTTTTCTTTCTCATGTGTGGCACCGTTCATTCGGGCTGACTGTCACGCGTTCTCTCTGGGTACTCAAGCTTCCTCTCTCTCTGCTTTGCAAATGTTTAGCCCACAAAATTAAAAACAAACGCAGTCCTAAAATTAGATTGCTGAGCTGGCCCTTCGCACCACGTGACTGTAATGTGTTATGTCCAGTGTCTGGTCAGCTTGTGTGTTGGGTTTAGCTCGCGGCACTTTGAGCCAAATATTTGCGATAAAGCGCCTATATTACTGCAGTTATTAAGATTTTTCAAACAAAGATTCACACACACATTTCCATGCACACACACACACACACACACACACACACACACACACACACCACACACACACACACACACACACACGCACACACACACACACACAGATACAAAATGAGACAGACACACACACACACACACACACACACACACACACACACAGATACAAAAACAGAGAGAGAGAGAGAGAGCGGAGAGAGAGAGAGAGAGAGAGAGAGAGAGACACACACACACACACACACAGAGACAGAGAGAGAGACAGAGAGAGAGACAGAGACAGAGACAGACAGACACAGACAGACACAGACACACACACACACACACACACACACACACACACACACACACAGGGGCAGAAACAGAGAGGGACAGACAGAGTGACAGAGACACAACAGAGAGGGACAGACAGAGTGACAGAGACAAAGATCGACAGAGATAAAAACAGACAGACAGATGCAGACACACAGGAACAGAAGCAGACAGAGAGAGACAGGCAGAGACAGACAGATCGAGGGAGGGGGAGAGAGAGCGAGAGAGAGAGAGAGACAGAGTGGTGTACCGTACCTTTTGCTGTGATGGTATAGATGAATCTGTGGATGGCAGAACGACTGCCGGAGAAAGCCATTCCCTGCACAGTACACAACACAACACAACAGTTCAGTTCAGTTCCAAATGATCTCACATGATCACGCTTCAACCAACAAACTCATTTATCACCCGGTTCACAGGTGTGCGGCGCACGCTATTTTTGTTTGTTGAAGACGGATGGTTTTTTTTCTTAACACTAAACGAAACCACTGAAACGCTCTATCATGCATATATATGGGGGACCAGTCCGATTTGAAATGGTATTTTGTCACAACAACAACGACAACAATAATAAACCCCCCAGTGAAAAGTAAACCAAAAACAAAAGAACGTAAAATAAAAACAACCAATCAAACAAAATATTTCACGTAAACAAGGAAAGAAATGGTAGCAGAAATGACCTGCACACACACACACACACATACACAAACACACACACACACACACACACACACACACACACACACACACACTCACACACACACACACACACACACAGACACACACACACACACACACTCACACACACACACACACACAGACACAGACACACACACACACACACACACACACACACACACACACACACACACACTCACACACACACACACACACACACAATCAATGGAAACGACTATTAAAATGCAAACAAACTGATGGAGACATGAGAAATGGAACTCTAATGAATGAAAAGGATTATTACTAACTCTGAGAATAATATCAAGTACAATACACGAATTTCAATGACAAACAAACAAACAAACAAACAAACAAAAATACATGCACACCCAAACGCACACAAACTTTGCAGGACACTGGCCAGCATACCTCATTATGGATGGCAGATGAGATACCAGAAAATGCAGAAATATTCGGACAAGAAGTTTCCACAATCAGTTATTACTGACGCCAATGTGAACAGATATCCTCTGATATATGTTGAATTACATTTTCTTCCTGTACACGTGAGCACTGTTTTTTTTTTTTTTTTTTTTAAAGGCTTTAATAAAGCCAAAATATTGACATCAGTTCAGTTCAGTTCAGATGGTTTCTCTGTACTCGGAAAAGCCCAAAATACACATCCACCCATCTGTCGCTGTCTGTAATCTCCTCACTTTAGTTTGGTTCACACTCACATGCCATGTCTTGCTCTTTCAGGCTGACATCAGCGGGTGCAATGCTGAATATTATTTTTTGCTATATTACGTTTTCGCTTCCTGGTTCGACACACTCTGTGAAACACATTCAAGTCTATACCGTCAACTCATGAGAAGTAGTTGTGCCGAGATCACTGACTGCTACGTAACGCCTATCGCTTCTTCCCTTGGCAGTAACTGTAGCTACATGTATCAGGTGTATAAATATATCGGCACCGCTCGCAGGAGTTATTAAAAGATAAATCAGACTGAAAAAAAAAATTGTGGTGAACAAGCAGGTTGGCTCGAGCGGTACGTGCTATCACTGCGTGCGTGGGTCGTGACGACTGGTTATAAGGGCATGTTCCCCCTCCGTAGCCCCCCCCCCCCTCTCCCTCCCCACACCTCCGCGTTTGTCATAGTGGTGATTCAGGGCCGAGTCACGTCCAGTAAGATCGTTCCAGAAATGAGAGAGTCAGTGGAGACTAGTGGATCCTATCCATATAGCCACGCTCCTTCAATATCGACACAGCACTCCCCTCACACATCGCTAGTTTAGTCTGGCATTGGCAATCAGTTAATGTCTGCCACGCCGTCCAAAAACACCCATGAACTGAACCTGCCTCCTCGCGATTTGGAATTTTGCTCAGAGAGAGAGAGAGAGAGAGAGAGAGAGAGAGAGAGAGAGAACGAACGCACGAACTTTATTTTCCAACGAAAGTGATTTAATTAAACAATGATCAATTTTCAATCTCACCTGCTACAACAAACAAACAAACAAAACTACACAAGCAAGAGAGAGAGAGAGAGAGAGAGAGAGAGAGAGAGAGAGACGGACGAAATCTCTTGTCAGACGTCCCAACTCAGTATGCACCTACATGATTGTAACTGGCATCACTCAAGTCAAGATGATCGACTGCGCATGACGACACAGACCAGTACTGTAGCAACCAACATATTTATTCGTGGGAGTTGGTCGAAGAACGATAACTATTTTCGTTGATAGCAGTTGAAGAGTAATGACACAGCTATGTGAATAATCTGTTCCTGAAATTCCGAGAAAACATAACAGCCACTCCTTCACTGAACGGTTGCAACTCAACACCTGAGAATTACTAAATGCACCTGAAGATACGCCCACTTGCACAGTTACCAACGATGCAGGGATTTAACTCTTCCACCGTTTGGCGGATTTTCACCTTTGACAAAACCTTTTCTCCTCACAAAAACTGTGTCTCCTCCTCTGAAGCACTTCACATCAACCAAAACGCAACACACTGCTCAGATTTTAGTCTAATTCTAAAAACGTCCCTCCAGAAAAAGTGTTTCCACTTCTGAAACCCCTAAAATCACAAAAAATGCACCAACTTGCACCGATTTTACTCTAAATTAAAAAAAATCCGTCTTTGCAGATGGACGCTCGTGGCTTTAAATAATAATAATAATAATAACTGAGTATTGTATAGGCGCTTTACCCAGTTTCTCGTGTCGGCTCAAAGCGCCGCGACCTGAACCCAACACGCACGCTCACGTGAATCACACGCATTCTTTCACACATTGGACATAAACACGTAACAATCACGTGGTGCTTAGGGCCAGCTCAGCTATTTTAAGTTTCGGAATTTAGAATTGGATTTATTTCAAATTGTGCACGTGTGCTGAACATTTCCAAAGCAGAGTGCACAATTTTCCTCCTTCGGGATCACGGGCACTTGTAGGCCCAGCAACATGATGGAAAAACATTCTAGTGATGTGCAGAGCTCTGAATGCAACACACCAACGTATTCTGGCCGCAAAAGCTTGACAGCAACACTGCAACGAACTCCGGTCGCGCAGCTTCATGACTCGTGCCCGCCTGATCAGATTCATGACACCATTAAGAGTCTTCAGGAGTGTGTATCTGAAATTAAACTATGGATGACTTCAAATAAACTTAAATTAAATGATGACAAAACTGAGGCTATGATTGTTGCCTCACCGAGAATTTCCCGGTCAGTGTCACTCCCTCAGTCCATTGAGATTGTAATTCCACTGTGCAGTTCTCTCCTCACGTGTAAAAACTTGGGTGTAACTCTGGACAGCAGCCTGTCAATGTGTAATCAGGTCACAAATGTCTGTAAGTCTGCCTACATTGAGTTGAGACGCATTGCCTCAATCCGTCACTACCTCACAGAGGATGCAACTAAAGTTCTTGTTTGTGCCTTCGTCCTATCCAAGCTGGACTATTGCAATGCCTTTCTGGTTGGCTGCCCTCAGTTCCTCCTAAACAGACTTCAAAAGGTTCAGAATGCTGCCGCCCGCTTAGTTCTTAAAGCGAAGAAATCAGACCACGTCACACCCCTTCTCCGAACTCTGCACTGGTTGCCTGTGTCCTCTAGAATCCAATATAAGATTTCATCCCTTACGTACAACTGTGTTACCTCTTCCTGTCCTCCACATCTATCTTCCTTGCTTCAGCTTTACACTCCTTCGAGACTACTCCGTTCTGCTGCCGACACTCGGAAACTCCGTATCCCTCAAGTCAGAACAAAGACCTTTGGTCAACGTAGTTTTTCATACCAGGGTCCGACTTGCTGGAATGATCTTCCAGCATCAATCAGATATGCAGACACAAAACCATCCTTCAAGCAAAATCTGAAAACCTATCTCTTCACTGCCCCTAACCAATAGCTGTCGCCACATCATCATCTTGCTGGTCGTGTGTGTGTGTGTGTGTGTGTGTGTGTGTGTGTGTGTGTGTGTGTGTGTGTGTGTGTGTGTGTGTGTGTGTGTGTGCGTGCGTGTGTGTGCCGGGGGCAGCGGAGACCGTGTATGATGCTGCACATTATGTGTTTGTAGTTAACTGTATGTGTGTGAAGGAATGTTGCGTGTGTTTCCGTTTCTGTGTGAGTGCGTGCGTGTTGACTGTAAGGCGCCCTGAGCTCCTGCGGGAGGGAGGGCGTCCCTGAAATACCCATTATTATTATTATTATTATTCTGCTGGCCGGCTCGGCGCCAGTTTATAAGACGCTGTCACTGTGCAGGTGACTATGCGGAGCGATATTTGACAGCATCAAAACCAGCTCAGAATGATGATCTGAGTATTTAGAGATATCGGAAGATGGAGGTTCATTCCAGGTGTACTAGGCGTCACCAAAGCTAACACGTTTAGGAACAGTTTACGCGTTTAAGTGCCAGTAAAATGCTGTCACTGTGCAGGTATCTAATAGGTGCGAAATTCAAAACATCTCAGAACGATCTGTACGGCTCACGGCTTAAAATGGTCCATGCTCCCAAAAGATAAAGTGTTTGGCATTTAGTGACGACATGGTAAACTGTTTGGCATTTAGTGACGACATGGTAAAGTGTTTGGCATTTAGTGACGACATGGTAAAGTGTTTGGCATTTAGTGACGACATGGTAAAGTGTTTGGCATTTAGTGACGACATGGTAAAGTGTTTGGCATTTAGTGACGACATGGTAAAGTGTTTGGCATTTAGTGACGACATGGTAAAGTGTTTGGCATTTAGTGACGACATGGTAAAGTGTTTGGCATTTAGTGACGACATGGTAAAGTGTTTGGCATTTAGTGACGACATGGTAATGCCGAGCCACGAGCGCGCATATGCAAAGATGGACGTTTTTAAAAAATAGACTAAAATCTTTGTGCAATTTGGTGCATTAAACACTTCTTCTGAAGGAAACTTTTTAGGACTAAAATCAGTGGTGTGTTTTAATTTTAATTTGATTTTAATTGCTTCAGAGGAGGAAACACAGTTTTCATGAGGAGGACATGGTTTTTTTTAGTCAAAGGTGGAAATCCGCCGAAAGGTGGAAGGTTTAAGCCCTGACGACTACATATACAGGAAATGGGCCTTTAACCTCTTCTTTTTTGCGAACGAGATACTAAAAAGTGTTATCATTTTTTTCTATCTTTTTTTTTCATTTTTTTTGCCCCCCCCCCCCCCCCCCACACCTCCCCCCGTATTACAGATTGGCAGACGTCCAGATTGAGCAGACGCCGGGCATGCGCAACGCCACTGGGAAATCGATATGAAAACCAAACACCCAACGTCCGGGAGGAAATTGGAACTGGCCACAAATCTGTTCCTTTCGTAATCTCCCACAGCCTGTCAATTTCCAGAGTGACGCATCGAAGGTTTTTATCGTCCACTTGGAAGAATTTGAAGTTCCACGACAGTCACAACTTAACCGGTGCTGCTTAAGATAACTCAAAGTCCAACGTTAGTATATACGGCGTTGCTTTTTCTGCTGCTTATTTGAAAATTAAAAACCGTCAAAGTAATAAAGATGTCACTTTCTCGTTTATATGTTAAGTTTTAATCAGTGACCTGTAATGTTGACTGGCAGATTAACTACGCAGCTAGCTAAGTAACTGATTAGCTAGCCGCTAACTACCTACCTGACTAGCTAACTAGTTAACTACTGACTGACCCAGTAACTAGCTAACTAACGACGTAACTAGGTAAGTAATTAGCTAACCGAAAACTATTTACCTAACTAAACCGCCGGGAAAAGCTGATAAGCATCAAAAGCGTTGCAGTCCTAAGACGTGACGCGACAAGACGAGACGAGACGAGACGCGACAACGCAAGACAAGACAAGACGAGACGAGACGACTGAGACGAGACAACGCAAGACAAGACGAGACGAGACGAGAAGGAGCAACTTATTCCAGCGCTGTACCTTGCATTCCACGTCAAGAATGTCCCGATCACGAGACGAGAATGAAATAACGCGCATACCACTCGTACAGACGAAGACATACACACAAGCAACGTCACGCTTACCTTTCCTCTTCCTCACTTGTCTCTTTTCATTGCGCGTCTATCAACAACACGCCAGGTAAATTAGGAGCACTGCCTGCACACACACACACACACACACAGACAGGTAAACCATAAAGGAGAGAACCACCGCGCCGCATGCTAGCCGTAACAGACACCCAAATTGTACAAACTCAAATGGAGTAGGGCACACTGATATTCTGTAATTGGGTATCACTGTGTGTGTAAACTATTATATTTTCTCTTGTGTAATGTTACACCACTCTTACTAATGTGGTGGTTTCTGTATGTTTGTGTTGTTGTTTTTTTCCCCCCTTTTCAATGCCCGAAGCGGGTCCTAAAAATAAAAATACTTCTGAGACTTTGTAAGCAATGACTGCTGCAGCATTCCTGTGTTGTTAGACACATTGCTTGTGATCAGCAGTGGCGTAAATGTACAAGAATGCACTGAGATTGGTCGTACCTCGCCGCACAAAAATAAATAAATAAATAAATAAATGTTAAACGTGCATTATTTTAATGTCAAGTTACTAGGCCTCTGAGAACGCATCTGGTGTGCGTGCGTGCGTGCGTGTGTACGTGTGTGTGTGTGTGTGTGTGTGTGTGTGTGTGTGTGTGTGTGTGTGTGTGTGTGTGTGTGTGTGTGTGTGTGTGTGTGCGTGCGTGTGCGCGCGCGCGCGCGTGGTGTTGTTGAAACAAATGCGCTTGGGCGTGGGAACAGAGAGCTCTCCGGTGCCAATGTGCTGCACACAGACGTTTCCTGGACACACAAACCTCAGACGATACAGACCAGAGTTTTACTGGTCAATGGTTTGCTAGTAACGTCTCCTTGCTAACGTCTCTGCTACTTCAGTGCCAGCCTATTAGCTTTGCAAGATGTACGGCGTCACACAGTACTAAAACAGCCCAGAGCGACATGTGGGTCGAGATATGTCCCTCAGTGGTCCCGATACTAGCGGGCTATGTGCCGTACACTCTGTCCAGTCATGTTACTGCCTGCTGACTGATGTTAGTTTCCTGCCAAGTCTACTCTAACGGGTTTCCCAACACATTTTCAGCAGGTCCTCGATCTTTAAAGACCTGCCTCCCGACGTTTCTAGCCCGACAAATCGTTCTCATCTGTTTTGGTAGTATCTTACATAGCAGCATTTAAACACCTGCAGACTGACAGCATCTCACAAGCTGGCACTAGGCCAACAGAACGCTAAAGGCAAATCGAAAAGCGAGGTTTCCGTACAGTCACAGCAACTCACTGGCTGACATTGGTGAACCAGGGCCCGTATGTAAAACTCGATGTTAATTTAACCCACGGCTACGGGCCTAACCCAGATTAGGACAAAAGCAACCCCAAAACAAAATTAAATTTTAAAAAAAGCGAAGAAAGAAAGACAAAAATCCTTCTATAACGGCATGGGCACCTTACTGGAATGGACCCGCTTCCTGATTTAAAACAAAAATCAACAGAAAATTTAACCCTAGAGCTAGTTTAGTTGGAGGTTAGACTCTAACCCGGGGCTAAACTCCCTAACCCTGACTTTTACATGCGGGCCCTGAAGACTAAATGCCAGCACAAAGAGCAAAGCGTTCGTTATCCCGTAAGTGCCGGAGCCCGCCCGCCCCCTGCCCACTATATGATAAGACTTGTTCAAAAAAAAGAACATGCCACTACACGCCACTATCACGCAAGGCTTGAGCTTTTCCCCAGAGGCCCGAGACCACTACAGATTGCACAATAGTGGGTTGAAGTGGTTCAGTTCTAGCGATCTGAAGATTTGAAGTAAAACTGCGATTTTTGTACAGGCTTTTATGAGCTGAGAGCGTGTGAGCGTGGACACATGCTCTCGGGTTACAGTAATAGTGTTGATGGCATTCCGACACTGACTACGAGAACTTGAATTGAAGTTCCCGCTGACAACAAACGTCACGTCTTAGTATTGCATTCACAGTTCTGATAATTCGTAAATTCAGGGCTGACTTTTTCGACCGCACAGACACAACAAGCGCAATCACAATTTTGTTTAAAAAGAGAAAAGGGGGGAAAGTAAGAAGAACAAAAAGAATGAACACAGTTAGTTAGCTAGTTATTTACAGCTTAACGCCGCGCAGAATGAACACAGACCAAAAAGAACAGAAAAGAAAGAATAAATAAGGAAGAGTAGAAAAGGAAGAGTAAAAAAAGAAAGAACAAAAAATAAAGAATTGAAAAGAGAGACTAGAAAAGACACTAGAAAAGAGACACTAGAAAAGGAAGATCAGAAAAGGAAGATCAGAAAAGGAAGACTAGAAAAGGAAGACCAGAAAAGGAAGACCAGAAAAGGAAGACCAGAAAAGGAAGACCAGAAAAGGAAGATCAGAAAAGGAAGACCAGAAAAGGAAGACCAGAAAAGGAAGATCAGAAAAGGAAGACCAGAAAAGGAAGATCAGAAAAGGAAGACCAGAAAAGGAAGATCAGAAAAGGAAGACTAGAAAAGGAAGACCAGAAAAGGAAGACCAGAAAAGGAAGACCAGAAAAGGAAGATCAGAAAAGGAAGACCAGAAAAGGAAGATCAGAAAAGGAAGATCAGAAAAGGAAGACCAGAAAAGGAAGACCAGAAAAGGAAGATCAGAAAAGGAAGACTAGAAAAGGAAGACCAGAAAAGGAAGACCAGAAAAGGAAGATCAGAAAAGAAAGATCAGAAAAGGAAGACCAGAAAAGGAAGACCAGAAAAGGAAGACCAGAAAAGGAAGATCAGAAAAGGAAGACTAGAAAAGGAAGACCAGAAAAGGAAGACCAGAAAAGGAAGACCAGAAAAGGAAGACCAGAAAAGGAAGATCAGAAAAGGAAGACCAGAAAAGGAAAATCAGAAAAGGAAGATCAGAAAAGGAAGACCAGAAAAAGAAGATCAGAAAAGGAAGATCAGAAAAGGAAGACTAGAAAAGGAAGACCAGAAAAGGAAGACCAGAAAAGGAAGACCAGAAAAGGAAGATCAGAAAAGGAAGACCAGAAAAGGAAGACCAGAAAAGGAAGACCAGAAAAGGAAGATCAGAAAAGGAAGACTAGAAAAGGAAGATCAGAAAAGGAAGACCAGAAAAGGAAGATCAGAAAAGGAAGACTAGAAAAGGAAGACTAGAAAAGGAAGACCAGAAAAGGAAGACTAGAAAAGGAAGACCAGAAAAGGAAGACTAGAAAAGGAAGACCAGAAAAGGAAGATCAGAAAAGGAAGACCAGAAAAGGAAGATCAGAAAAGGAAGACTAGAAAAGGAAGACCAGAAAAGGAAGACTAGAAAAGGAAGACTAGAAAAGGAAGACCAGAAAAGGAAGACTAGAAAAGGAAGACCAGAAAAGGAAGATCAGAAAAGGAAGACCAGAAAAGGAAGATCAGAAAAGGAAGACTAGAAAAGGAAGACCAGAAAAGGAAGACTAGAAAAGGAAGACTAGAAAAAGGAAGAAGCTGTCTTAAGTGAAACCTGGCAGTACTGGAACAGGTGCGTTCTAGGGGGAGAAAATCCCACTGACTTGGTAACAACTGTCTAGACTGGGCTCACTGGGGAGTCATCGTCACCTCCTCTATACAGATAGCGGGAGCGTCTTTGCAATGTTCAGGTGTGAAAATAAAACGACATTCCTTAGGTGTTTTGTAAGTGCCGGATACACACATTATCCGGCGTCTTGCTTGGCTGAAAGCTTCGGCTTCTTGTTGTGGCGAGAACGGAAACCTTAGAAATCCATCAAGCGACTTTTTAAAACGTGTTGGGCTTCTCAGGCTATTCAAAAGGAACAGTCAACGTGTGTATGGAATGTGTTTTTGAATACACTTGGGGTTAAGCATAAACCTTTCCCAGTGCGCATTTATTCAATCTAAATAATCGCGCGTGCCCTCTCTCTCTCTCTCTCTCAGTGCATGTGTCAGTGTGTGTGTGTGTGTGTGTGTGTGTGTGTGTGTGTGTGTGTGTGTGTGTGTGTGTGTGTGTGTGTGTGTCTGTGTGTGTGTGTGTGTGTGTGTCTGTGTGTGTGTGTGTGTGAGAGAGAGAGAGAGAGAGAGAGACACACACACACACACACACACACACACACACACACACACACACACACACACACACACACACACACACACACTGAGTAAGAAAGAGACAGACAGACAGAGAAAGCAACTGACGGGAAGACCGGAAAGAAGAGAGAGGTGGAGAAACAATGAGTTTTTGGCTGGTATTCTGGTATCAAAACTTGAGTCTTCCTAGCGTGGACAGCCTCCGAAGTTAAACGGCCAGTATAGTCTAAATACACACTTCTCAACAGGCTCATCGTTTTCAAAACAAATAAGCACAGTTAAAAACTTTCCTTACCTCCTAACGACAAACGCCTTTAATACCTCCACGGTTCTGAGGAACACGCTCCAACTTTCGAGTTAAAATACTCATTTGCAGACGAGTGCAACGAGTCTGCCTATACTGCCGAAACGTGTGTGTGTGCACCCCGCAGACAGGTCTTTCCGGCCACAAGTGCTGACAATTATAGACAGGAAGCCGGTACAGCAGGTAATCCAATCATCTGCTAACTCGACTTCAAACGTTTCCACGTATTCATAAGCATCTCTCACCTTCTCCTTTTTTTCTCTCTCTACCGTGGGATGGGGGTAGAAGAAGAAAAAGAAGGGAGAGAAAAAGTCTGCCAGTCAGTCAGTAAGTCTGTCTGTCACTGAGTCAGACACTGCCTCGCCGGACAGACACTCAGCGACTGATTCTCTATTGGTAGCCGGGTATGTCAAGGATTCAGACCTACGATTACGAACTGAGTATACACCTATATACACGTTTTACATTAAGGGTATTTCAAAGCCCCCCCCCCCCCCCACACACACACACACATCCAACACTCCCGCCCTTTCCTGGCCACTGAAAAGTCCAAAGAACCGTGTGAGAGAGTGTCAGTGTGTCAGTCAGCGTGTGTGTGTGTGTGTGTGTGTGTGTGTGTGTGTGTGTGTGTGTGTGTGTGTGTGTGTGTGTGTGTGTGTGTCCCTTCTGGTAGTTGCGGACAGTCACCAGTGAGTGAGTGAGTGAGTTTTTAGGGCTTAAAGCCGCGCAAGCCACAAAGACTAATTCGCGGCTGAGTGTGTCTGCACTACATGAAAAAAAAAAAATGTAACGTTGGGCAACTGATGCAAACTGGTCTACGGGGCAATATAAACCTAGGACAATCACCAGTGACCGTTGAGCAATGTTTCAAGCGTTGTGTTTCAGGTTTACAGAATAACGTTTTCTGACAAGTGAACGCAACAATACACCAGCAGACACGTATACAATACACAACTGCCTCTGGCTGAAATAAAACTATGTGACGCTGTTGTTGTTACGCTTATAGAACGGCTGGGGTAAATACCTTTAGTCTGATTTACGCGTATCTCTACACTGAATTCCTCTGCCTATGTTTCTCGAGAATTGCGGATTACTTTCAGTACCTGTACAGCAGGCATAAGGACACAAATTGACCACGAGGTCAGGTGGTTTGTTTGAACGGCCCTGCTTTGCGTCGAGTGTGATAGTTTTTAGCGAGTTACGTTGTCAAGAGACAGCGTGATATTCGTGATTTTTGTATTGGTAGGACAAGGTGCATGCCAGAGGGTTGCAAAAGGAGGCAAGCCGCCAGTAAAGTGGGGACTTTCTGCGCACGAGAGGCAAAGGTGACGTGAGTGGATTTGAGTGACGTGGATATCTGGCCTAAACAGAACGTAGACAAGCATTATTCCAGTGAGGCCTTGGAAGGAGACATTCAATTAATAAAAAATAAAAAACTCCTGTCAGGTACGTGCCCTTGAATGGTCTGTGCATGATAATTTTGTTTCTAAATTGAAGCATTTTAAGGGGTGACTATGATGCCTGAGACTAAAAGGGAATGTACAGGCATTTTGAGGTGTCGTGCATTTGTCTTCTTTGACCAGCAATATTATTCTTCCCCTCCCCGCACTCCCCTGCCCTCCCACTCCTTTCCATCCGGGTCTTTATTTCGCGCCGAGAGACAATGACGCCAAAGCAAAAGATCAAAGTGTTTAGACACAGGTTAGCACAAATACCTGGCGTATTCTCACTTGTACACCTGCGTAAGGTAGGAGGTCCAACACAAACAACGCACATGTTTACCACACTTACACGTGTAAGATATCAGCCGAGTCAACAAAGCCTCCAACAATGCCACTGCTGAACGGCCTCGCTGTTACAAAGGATAAGTTGCTTGCCAACGGCATTTTCCGCCGCTCCTCCTACTGAGCCGATTGTGTCAGTCACAGCATACAATTTACAAGAAAAATATTACAGTAGACCTCACGAAATGACTCCCTCAGTTCAAGTTAAATTAATGGATCTATCAATGTCTTGTTCTGAAAGCTTTTAATGCAGTGCGTGAAAATTCGTCCAGTATGAATTTATCCATGCAACATGAAGATCCCGTACAATATGTGTATCAGAGATACCATACGTCCGCCTAGCCAAAAAAACAGAAGTAACAGAGGGGAGGGGAAGGGGGCATGGGGGCAGGGTTAGTTAGTTAGCTGCGGCTTTACGTCGCGCAAGCAAAAGACTATTTCACTGCTAACCAAGGGTCCATGCTACGAGGTCCTTTAGAACATAAAACATTCACATGAAACAGGATGTACTTCACGTTAAAAAATCTCTTCGGTTTAAACGAGGTACCGTACAAGACATGTCAGTCGAATATTAGGATAGTCGACGGTTCTAAAAAAAAGACTAAACTATTACTGACGTCAGTCCAATAAAGTGTATGCTATTTTAGTTTAAATTTTATAGAACAAGTTGGATTCTTTCAAGAAACTGAAGATGCTGTCAGGGGGGACATCTCCGGGGGATTCGGAGAGGAGGAGGGGGGGGGGGGATAGGGAAGATGGGCCTTGTGAAAGAGACACGAAAACAACAATATAAACGTATAAAACCTATGTCCCTGATCATGTTAGAAACAGGGTTTAACATGATCCATGATCCGAAAGGGGGAACAATTTGTATTACTGATTAAGTGACGAAGTGGTAACGCCCCAAGCGTGCGTCTAGTCTGCAAAGCAGATGCGTTATCAGTGCTAGGACGGGTCAGTGTGTGGGGGGCATGCTCCCTCGGAATGCCGGTCTTAAAAATGAGACTAAAATCTGTGTAGTTTGGTGGGTTTTGGCAAGATTTTAAGTGTTTCACAGGAGGAAACACATTTTTTTTTTCTGAGTGGAGGGGGGGGGGGGGGATTTTATCCAAAAGTAGAGATCCCGGCGCCAAACGCCGGTCACAGTGGAAACTTTTCAGCGGCCCTTTCTAAGAACATCAGATCGGAGTCAGTACGACTACGGCCCGTATCTAAGCGTTGGAACACGGCCCCTGATGAGGGAGTCGGTGGCTCAACGGTTTGAGCGTTGGACTCGAGATCGAAAGGTCCCGGGTTCGAATCCCGACAGGGTCAAAATTAGTACAGGCCTCAGTTTTCACGTTGCTCCGCTTCCACTGACTGTGAACTGGATCTGTTTGTGTAACTTGTCCATTACAGTCAAGGATACATAAACTGTGGCCGACCTGGCAGTCTGACTGGATTGAAAAAGTGTTCAGCTGGACTGTACAGTTAGGGTAGCTATCCCCATCCCCCATAACCAGCCCCCTAGGGCCGTCTGCAATCACCTCGTTGTGGCGTGGACGATAAACCCCAGCTAACCAACCAACCAACCCCCTGATGAGCGATGTCGGAAACGTCACGGTACCGGTCAGGACTTTTCACTAGAACATAATTCAGTCCATGCGTGTCAGGTTACTAAAGAATTGAAGATCAGTCGTACTAGTACGCGCCCATCCTACAACAGTTGAAGACGTTCCTTGGCCTCTCAGTCTCTCTCTCTGTTCCGCTTTCAAGTCTGCACTCCAGATGAGGCAGTGTCTAAAGACTAGAGAGCAGCAGCATACATCCCACCACTATAGAATACTCTCTCTCTCTCGTGTGTTCAGTTTGCCTGCATGTCTGCCTGTCTGACTTTTTATCTCTCTCTTTTCTTTATCTATCGATCTCCCTGTCTATCCCTCTCTCTCTCTCTCTCTCGTGTGTGTGTGTGTGTGTGTGTGTGTGTGTGTGTGTGTGTGTGTGTGTGTGTGTGTGTGTGTGTTATCTGTCTCTCTCTCTCTCTCTCTGAAGTCAAGTCTGTCTCCGTGTGTGTGAATGTGTGTGTGTGTTGGCGGGGGGGCGGGACCTTTGTGCTCTTGTGATTATTTATGCATTCCTGGCCTTCCTTACTACTGACATGGCATTTTATGTGTGAAAGCAAAACTCACTTCCACTGTAAGTAATGGGCGGGCATGTGTGTTTAATCCGAAGTACATTCTCTCTTTCAGTTTTGGCATTGTATCAGAGGACAACTCACTTCCAATGTATATAATGGGCGGACACCCGGACACCTGCATAGATAATTAAATATCCGAGTCTCTCTCTCTCTCCCCCTCTCTCTCACCCCCCCCACCCCACCCCCAACACACACACACACACACACACACACACACACACACACACATACACACACACCATCCACTCTTACACTTCAGTGGTGTCTATCTGGAAGTCTGTCGGCAGAAGAGGCTTGGATATTTTCCGCCAATGAACAGTTCCTTGTTTGTTCTAGGATCATTCACAAAATCTGTGCCTATGAAGTAACTTTGCCCAGCCCACACGGATCAACTACAGCCGCTTAAAAAGACAAAAACATGATACATGTACAAGTAAGATGCATGCAATATTACAGCCAACTGTGGACCATTGTTGTTTAGAAGTGAGCCCAACGGTACGTAAACTGATTGTTTGTAACACCAGGTTATTAATCCTGTCATGTGACTCCAAATTTGCATGACAAATAAAAGTTCTGCACTTGCCAGTCTTTGAAATGTTTACTCATTGACTCGGCAGTCCAGTACGGCAAATCTTTGGCTTTTTTTTTTTGCTTTTTTTTTTTTTTTTTCGGGGGGGGGGGGGGGGGGGGGTACTTGGGAGTTGCTCATCTTAGACTGCTTCCAGATGTATGAAGTTCTAGAGGTTTATAAAGGTTTACAGAGGTTTATAAAGGTTTCAAGCTAGAGGTGTAGGGGTTTTCAGCAGAACCTCACCTAAGGTGCACTACATCACTGCCAGACCCTCCACAATGAAAACGGCCTAAGGCAGTGTACCACTTAATCCCTGGGTCAATTGAGAAGAGATTGGAGGAAACACACACCCTCAGCAAAACTTGGAGGGCTGGTGGTAAGCACATCATACTACAGACCAGGAACTTGGGAACAACTTGTCCTTAAGGGCCAAAAGCCATAGGACGTAAAGCAAGCAAATGATGATGATGACCAGGAACTTGAAACCTGAGTGCAAAACACAGTCAACGCAAGCCGGATTCTTGTTGTTTTTGTCGTTGGAACAATCAAGACCAGGCTGACCTGCCTGACTCACTGCGGAGTGCCTGATGCACCTGTTGCACAATTATTGACCTGAACTGTAGCATCAGTATGGCATAACTTTTACACAACGCTGTACTACTACAAGTTGCCTGGCACAAATACACAGTGTACAAACTAGCATGGGCACAAATTACCTCTGTTATTAGATCAATGCAATCAGCTCTCTCCCTCTCTCATTGATATAATGCTTTTCTTGTTTACAAATATTTACGATAATTGTGTGTGTGTGTGTGTATGTATGCGTGTGTGCGCGTGTGCGCGTGCGTGCGTGCGTGCGTGCGTGCGTGCGTGCGTGCGTGCGTGCGTGTGTGTGTGTGTGTGTGTGTGTGTGTGTGTGTGTGTGTGTGTGTGTGTGCGCGTGTGTGTGTGTGTGTGTGTGTGTGTGTGTGTGTGTGTGTGTGTGTGTGTGTGTGTGTGTGTGTATGTATGTGTGTGTGTGTGTGTGTGTGTGTGTGTGTGTGTGTGTGTGTATGTGTGTGTGTGTGTGTGTATGTGTGTGTGTGTGTGTGAAGAAATAGTTGCAGTTTTCCTAGTATTTGTAGTTTAGCAAGGACAACCGGCATCTAAAAAAGTTCTGCGCACTTAATCTGTTATCCTTGTAAAACAAAGTTTTGTTCGTTCTCTCTCTCTCTCTCTCACACACATACACACACTGAGAGAGAGAGAGAGAGACAGACAGACAGAGAGAGAGAAAGAGATGCATTTGATTCAACTTATACCAAGTTAACGGGGACAGTACTGTACACTGATTTACTCACAAGAGAAAACAACACCAAGGCTGTATACAAATACACATACAAAACGTTATACAATACAGAATGCGGCTGTCTTGACACTAATGAACAGTAGTGTTAGCCCTGTTACACGCTGCGACCGAACTAAAAGTCGGCTCTCACTGTCTCAGCGAAACAAAACTGAAACATATGTGTACAGAAGTGTCAGTAAACCATATCAGCCTATGCCACCGAAACTCTAAAAGCCTCTCATTTCCATTCACTCAAAGTATTCCGTGTATCACTGCCTTACCTGTTGACTCGTCGTGACTTGGTTCGAAGCAGACGACACAGACACACTTCCTGTCTACAGGTACCCGCTTCGCAAACTTTGCAGAAGCAGCCGCGAACATTCTTTTTCAAAATATTTTGCACCTGATAACGATACCTGCGCAGTTATGCACAGGAAATACCTTCAACATACCTTAAAGCGCGATTTCATTATGCGAATATTTGGTTCCGCCTCACCTACGAAACACAACAATGGAAGGGGGACGATCCCTGTCGTGACCCCGAACTAAGCATGCGTGTCCCAAACTCGGATCTCGCATTTCGCGGTTTTTGCCACCTGAGGATCAAGGGAGGCAGTCCCCTTCGTCCCTCCATCCTTCTTTAGCTGTATGCTCTCCCTTGGCTTAGGCGCGTAAAAAAAGTACCGTCACGGTGGCCATCTGTAATTATGCATTTCTGCATGTGAAAGTTCAAGTAGTAAAAATAATTTCACTATAAAAACAGTGTCATGTAATGGTGGAATAACTGTGCAGCAGACATGCGATGCAGGTCAAGTCCAACTTCAACCGACCAGCAGACACCAATCTAGATGGACACACGAGATTAACTAGAGAGGCAAAAGCCTCCATGGCTCCCTTGTGACAAGGGTCAAGGTCATTCACACAAGTGTATGTTTGTAAAGCTCTTATCACTATCTATCATCATGGCAAGTAAAGTGTCTCTGGCGTTCCGAGTTCCTGGCAATATTACAATTTTCCCCCAAACAGTTTGTATGGCCTTGACCTTGGGTCAAGGTCATTAAAATGAGATCACCTCAATGTCTGTTATTATGCCAAGTTTGACGCCTCTAGTATTTGTAGTCAAGGTCATTCAAAAAGGTAGGTCTCATTGCGGTCTATCATCATGCCTTGTTTGGTGCCTCAACTGTTTGTTGTTTCAGAGAAAATGCCAAGGTTAAAGTTTCCCCAAAACAGCCTGCATGGCCTTGACCTTGACTAAAAGTGATTGAACACAGGTATGTCAGTGAAGGTGTTGCCAATAACTATCATCATGCAAAGTTTGATGCTTCTGGTTCTTCTAGATTCCGAAAAAATGCAAATGCAAATATTTCCAAATAGACTGCTTTAATGACCTTGACCTTGGATCAAGGTCATTTAAAATGGTTTGTGTGCATAGGTCTTTTCACTGTCTATCAGAAGGCCAAGTTTGGCGCCTCTGCTGTTTGTTATTTCTGAGAAAATGCCAATGTTAAGGTTTCACATAAATAGCTTGTATGGCCTTGACCTTGACACAAGGCCATTGAATACATACGGGTATATCTGTAAAGTTCTTATCAATGTCTATCATCATGCAAAGTTTCAAACCTCTGGTCTTTGTAGATTCCATGAAAATGCCAATGTAAAATTTTCAAACAGACAGCGTTAGTGACCTTGACCTTGAGTCAAGGTCATTCAAAATGATATGTTTTGAAAGGTCTTATGGTTGTCTATCAGCATGCAAAGTTTGGTGTCTCTGCTGTTTGTAGTTTCTGAGAAAACGACAACGTTAAAGTTTTCTGGACACACACAGACAGACAGACAGACGACGGAGGGCTATTACATAGACTCCCATTGTTACACAAGGGAGCCAAAAACGACCACACACACACACAAAACCCCACAGCAGCTCCAAATCCCCACCAGATGTATGAATGTAAATGTTGTGGCTGTCTCATTAGGTATAGTTATAGCGTGTAGGTGCCGTAGTTCCTGGGCCTGGTTAATGCTGGGATATTAATGACAGGAAGCGTGGAATGCGGCCCTGTCCCACAGCCTCAAACCACACGGACCTCCATAGCATCATCTTACCATCATCCTCGTCTCCATCATTATGCATCATAAAAATTGCCCCAACTTCCGAGCCCTCCGTGGATTCCACCCATTACTAGGGAGGACCACCACTGGAGCCGGCAAAGAGTTGTGGCAGCCAAAAAAAAAAAAAAAAAAAAGTTATAGCGTGTAAATGACAAAGTCCCATTCCACGGAGAAGAGGGAGCCAGTGTTGTGTGTGCATGCATGTTACAACTACATACGGTACAAGTGTGTGAACTTGGGCTAAATAAAAGCAAAACCACACTGAAAAACCACGTTGTTGCACATTTCTTGTACTTTTAAAACTTTCCAACGCCATTGCCACACATCCAGCTGAGGCACACCTGAACTGACGTAGATCACGTGTGATCTTTAGACATTTCTTTACCTACACCAAAACATCATACAGATCTATGCGTGTAAAAAGTTATACTTCTGTTAGGCCAACACTATTATTGTGTATTCAATGGTATCAAATGCGTCCATCTTGTCCGATGATCTGCCACCCCACCTAAACGTATACAGTGAAGTCCGGATGTAGTGATAGCCCTCGGGACCAAACTTTTTTATCACTACATCCGGACTATTGCTACATCCGGATGTCCGGTTATAGTGATATTTTTTGTAGGTTTTATCACTACATCCGGACGTCCGGTTATAGTGATATTTTTGTAGGTTTTATCACTACATCCGGCCAATCGCTTGTAGTTGTAGTGATATCTTCAAAGCTTTTATTGCCACATGCGGCGGCACATTTGGTAAACTAGCCTCAAGGCAGTAATAAGGTGATTTTGGAACCACTATTGATTTCGTTTTGTGACGTTTCTTCTGTCGTCTTTGTCAGGCTTGGAAATGTCCTGTGTTAACCTACCCCCGTCCTAGCAGTTCAACAGCCAGTGTGTGTGTGTGTGTGTGTGTGTGTGTGTGTGTGTGTGTGTGTGTGTGTGTGTGCGTGTTTTAGAGAGAGAGAGAGAGAGAGAGAGAGAGAAGGGCCACTTAGAAATACGGGTTAAATGAAAAATCGTCAGATTTTTTAGGAATGAAATTTAGTCTTTCATCAGCTTTGAAGATATCACTACAACTACAAGCGATTGGCCGGATGTAGTGATAAAACCTACAAAAATATCACTATAACCGGACGTCCGGATGTAGTGATAAAACCTACAAAAATATCACTATAACCGGACATCCGGATGTAGTAATAGTCCGGATGTAGTGATAAAAAAAATTTGGTCCCAAGGGCTAAGCACATTGCGTTGCTGGCGTTTGCTCGCCATTTTGGTAAAGGGAGATTACTCTCGAACATTATCACTACAGCCGGACTTTAGCTTCCCCGGGACTTGAAAATAGTATCACTACAAGCGGACTATCACTGAAAAATATCACTACAACCGGACTAAGTTAACAAAGAACATGAACAACTGGGACCGGGACCAAGAAATTCTATTACTACAGCCGGACTATCACTACATGGGTCTATCACTACAGCCGGACTTCACTGTATATATATGTGCGTGCAGACCAAGGTGGGCTAGCCAAACTGATATGAATAGTCTGGCTGCAGATTTATTTTGACTAAAACTTGAGGTGACTTTTTACTTCAGTGCCATATATATGTATAGCTCTGTGGTTTAACCACAAACACACGCACATACACACTGTCAGAGTGAGAAAGTTCTACAAGAAGACATGGCCAGTGTACCAGAGTGTATTTCGAAAACTTGCTGGTCATGTGATTACTTCTGGTTAAGATGAATTAGAAGATGAAACATTATCGCCAAGTCGGCGTAGTTCGCCCGTTAGGGGGTGCAAATGTATACCAGTCAATTCCGTCGATATTTCGCATAAAGTAAATTCGTAGAACGAAGTCAGCGGCCACGTGACTTCACCTCGCCAGACCCCGGAGTACATTTGCACCCCCACCCGTGTTGCAGGGATACAGTCGCCCCCGTTAGTGGACGACCGTTTATGCCGAAATATCGACGGAATTGACTGGTATACATTTGCACCCCCTAACGGGTGAACTATACCAACTGAGCAACATTATCACACCAAGAGAACTTGTTGTACACATACAAAAATCAACAAATGAACAAACAAACCAAAACAGCCCACCTACAAATACTTGCAACATCGTTCAGTATAAATTCATTTATACACAGCTGTAACAAGAAGTGCCAGGCCACTGAAAACATGCATATTATATATATACTGAGCAGTCACAACCTGTTAGTGTGACCAGACAATTGACACCGCAACGCTGTTTTGGCAACAACAGACAACTTTACTTAGTGTAAAAAATCCTAGCCACAAATACTGATGATACACTAAGTTTTCACAGAAACTTGTCAGTCAGTATGTATCTGTACGCTCTAGCAGTAACATGCAGTCGTGTGCCTGTCCCTCTCTTCATATGACTAGTGGAGGATATGAACGTTCACGTGTCTCTAACGCCTACTCTTCTTACGTGCAGCTGCCGGCTGGTAGTCAAACAACTCTAGCGCTTCCCTCTCACGCTGCGTAGTCTGACTCTCCGCCCTCTGCATCTCTTTCAGCCAATCGTCCATCTCCTTTCTCGACTCCCCGCAGTGCTCTACCAGGTCCCTCCCTCCAATAATCCTTGGCAGCTGGCCGGCACCAGCGTGAAGGACTTTGCGGAATTTTTTGTAGTTGGGGACTAGCCTACCGCGCCATCTCATCATACCGTCTGGCACGTCTGACTGGTCCTCAGCAGCGTTCCTTGCTCTGGTTGGTCGCCTGACGAGGCTCTCAAACTGGACTTGCACCGCAGAGGTCTCAATGTTTTCGCGCTCAAACCTGGATGTCGGCTCCACTTGATCCTTAATTGGAGCACGCGTCGTGAGGAATCCACGTGGTACTGGAATGTCTTTGGTAGACGCCAATGCCCCATGCTGAATATCCCCTTGCCTGTGAGGTTCTGAATCACGATGTTCATTTTCTGTGACGGACACAGCATCTTTCAACTCCACTGGACGACTCTCATTACCTTTCTCATTTCTGCTGGATGCTTCAGCTCCTGGAGAAAGTGATCTTGGTTTGGGAGAAGGAGATTTCTTGGGTCGTTTTTTGACAAAGTCAAAAGGATTATCCTCCTCCTCGTCATCGAGCTGTCGCTTCTTTCTGAACGGCGCAGATTTTGCAGGCACCAGTTCGTCGTCATCACTGTCACCAAGCAGATTGATTGCTGCTGCAGGCTCAGATTTGACAGCCACGCTGTCAAACAGTGTTTCACTATCAGGCACTGATCGCGCATGCGAGAAAGACTCCACTCTTCTCGATGAAGTGTCTTCTGTTTTCACCTCTACTGTCTCAATCTTCAAGGAAGCACTTGGCGACACTTCAGAGTCTGGGACCAACAGCTTTCTGCTCACAGGTGACCTTGACCTAGTTTGAGGCTTGCCAGAACTGGGGGATGCTGCTGTTTTAGACCGAGACCTTGGCGAAGTCTCACTGAGGCTGACGTCTGGTGCAGGTGACCTTGACCGTGACCTTGTCTGACGGGTGTTGGTGACAGCCACATCAACTGGTGCAGGTGACCTTGATCGTGACCTTGTCTGACGTGTGTTAGCATCCTGTGGTGTGGGTGACCTTGACCTTCGGTTCCGCCGTCCAGTGTTGACCTCACCTGGTGACCGATCTCCACCATCTGCCACAAAGGGGGTGCCACTTGCCTTGGCAAAAGACGCTGACTGTTTTCTGTCTTGGTTAGGAGCAGAAGGATCCTCTTTGACTCTGGTCATCGAGTGTTTAGGAAAAACTTGACTTGCTGCTTGATCTGTCGCTGGCAAGGACATGCTGCTTTTGTCCATGCTGCTTCCCTGGCTGCTAACACTAGTAACAGTCGCCACTGCAACACATTGAAAAGTTCTACGATTCAAACATTTTCTGTATCAACTCACTCTATGCTGAGAGTTTTTCCAAATATCATACTACACATAGTTGCTTCCCTCTGACTGGTAGCGATTCCGTTTTGCGAGCGCTGTGTGTAGTTCCGCACTGTATGATGTGATGACTGACAATAAAAGAAAAAGTTGGCCATTCCAATTTTGGTGTGATTTAAATGCTTTAACTGTACAGGAGGAAACACTTTTTTTTTTCTTTTTTTTTTTTTTTTGGGGGGGCGGGGGGGGAGTAAAATTTTTAAGATGAAAGATTTTAAGCACTGCAACATGAATCACACACACACACACACACACACACACACACACACACACACACACACAGTGGCTCTACCTGTCTCTGTCTTAGGAATCTGCACACCAGAACCAATTCCGCTCAAAGTTCCAGGAGACACACGGCGAACCGCCTCTGCAGGTTTCTTGAACGGACGCTGAAGATGACGCTCACTCACCACAGTCATTACTTGTGACTGTGAAGACGGCCCACAGACCTGAGACTGACTCTGAGAGGCCACAGGCAAGGACATCATATGAGCAACATCCTTGCTGGGGTTACAGTATTCTTCTGTGGAGCAGTACAGGGCTGAGTAGCCTAACTCTGCATCCTGGACGAGACGTTTTTTATTCCGCTGGAGATAATTTTGAACCTGAAAAAAACATAATTTCCCTGTTATTAAAAAATACAAGAGTCCTTGGGACCCTCTCTCCATATTTTGGGGGTCCTTTTGTAAATTTATATGAAGGGCGTCATGGTCTTTTGGTACAAAACGACTGAAATTCAAAACCATTTGTTGTTGTTGTTTACAAAAGCACTCAAGCAAGAGAAATATATATATATATATGTATAAATGCATGTGCATTGTAGCGCGTCAGCCATAGCGAATCGGCAAGGAGAGGAACCCGCAAGGAAGATTTTTGTGTATAATCGGGAACACTGCATAAGTGCATTCTCATTCTCGTACATGTATCATTATGTATCCAAAATTGAAACATTATGTGGGTGGACAGATGTTTTATGGATTTAACAATTAACTTATTAACATCCTTTTCCACCACATACGGGATGTATTTCAAAGATGGGGCAACCAGGTGTCAGCACAAATATTTGACTCCCAGTCAGGATTTGAACACACAACATGAGCACTGAAACTGAAAGATCAACACTACCATTCGGTTTTCCTGGCTGCCCTCTTCGGAGTGACTCAGACACAGCCTGACTGAAGTGCAGCAAAATGGGGTACGCTGTTAAGTGATCCATGCAATGGAGTGAAAACATTCACTTTTAGTTAAAATGAAATAAAATGAAACCACCACTACCACCACCATCCAAACCAACCACACAATGGCTACACTGCTGCTGAAATAAACACCTTCTCAATCCAAGCTTTCTGCGTGTTGCTCTGGATGCCAGAAGCAGGAGGCATCATGACCACAGTCTTATCCTCTATCAGAGTTTTAAGGTCAACACTGTCAGGGTCGTCGCACAGGATGGGAACACCGCCCCCGAGCTCCACCACCAAGTTCATTTTCCAAAAGTGTTTACTGCACAGGAAGTAAAAACTCATACCCAGAAACATGCTAGATCTCTGGGGTTCGGGCAAAAACGAAACATCCGGATTGCTCAGGCGTTCAGTGACAGGAGGAAGGTATGCAGATGGATCAGGCTTCTCAGCACTGCCTTTCAGATGCTTAAAATACGCGCGCAGGTACGCTGGAGTGACAATGTTTTTCTGTGAGACAAGCGCACAGATTACTTTCACTGTTACTGTAATGTTCTTCATCACAAGGAAGCTGCAGTCTTTCTGCCACTCGCTCGCAACATGGCCACCCATGCTGCACATCAGGGAACGAACTTCTTTCTTGCCATGACTGTCAACACACGACGTTGTCACCACGAAAGGTTCGTACACGACTCTGTGGATTGACTTGGGAGACCCGAACTTCACCTCATCCCCGTCGTTCAGATCAAATGAACCATCTACTTTAACACCGTTGACATGAGTGCCGAATTTGGAAATGTCGGTGAGTGTGAGCGTTGGTAGCTTCTCTGGGTGTTGAACATTGCCGTCGGGGTGGGTTACTTTCAGTATCGCGTGCTTTCGGCTGACACTCGGGTCGTTTTCAATCACAATATCGCAGTCACGCCTGCCCAACACGTACTCCTTTCCTGCCAGCAGCAGAAACTTTCTCTCAGGATCAGCGACTAACTGAAAATACCACATTTTCCTGCAATTTATGATGTTTCAAGACTGTTGAACATTTCAAGTAAGTCCGGAGACAAGAGTCCCCGCGCTTCCGGATGTTGAACAGGGGAGAGCACCTTCACGTAAAACTATGAACTTCCGGTTCGGTGGCTGATGCAAAACTTTTCTACAAGGCAGGTGTTTGTCTGCAGATGTTCGACGAAAATCGTTTGATGCACGACCTGTATAGGTGAGATAAAGCTATAATCCAATCATATTACGTCATTATTACAGCTGGTAACAATGATCCTGGGGCTACATGCAATACGCACACGGCGAAAACGTCTGACCAGGGATCTACATGTAAGTCCCTGGTCTGACCAAGTGCACTTAGTGTGTGTGTGTCTGTCAGTGAGTCACTGTGTGTGACCAGCAATGAAAGTGATATAAGGACTGTGCCAGTAATGGAGGAGGGATACCTTGATAACCGTACATTCTGCCTAGGATAAAAGGCAAATCAAATAACAGAAAATGTGCTATATTAGTTTGAGAAAATTTTGTTTTGTAAAGAAAGCTGGCTCACAATTGACAGCACCTTACGCATACATGTGATGTAGTTGATGTTCTTAAAATTAAGTGAACTGAACAACTTTGACTTATGTACAGATTAACTTGTGGATAAACGGCCAAAGTTACTACGAAAGAAACCAGAAAAGGTACAACAGCATGGATGTCGGGGACGTGAAAGATGGACAGGCAGCCGCACCAGTTGGGGACGGTGTGCCTTCCCCACGACAAACTGACAAATCCAAAACGCCTAAAAAACCTAAAGTGAAACCAGACAGTACCCATGGTGGTCAAGCCAAATCTGCTGGTGCTGCTTCCCCGTCCCAGCCACCGTCACAATCTAACCCAAAACAACAACAGGCTGGGAAGTCGCAGGCCAAACCACAAGATGGAGCGCAGAAAGGTCAGGGTCAAGGTCAGGCTCAAGCGCAGGGTGACGGGGCGCAACCACAGAAGAGCAAAGCAGAGCTGAAGGCGGAGAGAAGAGCGAAACAGGTACAGTATGTTGTCAGTGAATCTAAGTTCAATTTTAAACTTGTTTAACTAAACTTCACAACTTTGGTTTAACTTTAAGATGTTTAAATTTTATTATTGCCAGTACTGTATCATTGTAGGGCATTTGTTGGTGAATGTTAAATTGTGTTAATGTTGTATTATAACTTGTATACACTTTATTTTTAAATGATTAATTTGTGTTGTCAGTATTAGGACTGTCACCTAGGTGAATAATTTGTAATCTTACCAAGTTCCTGTACAGTTCTGTAGAGTGTCCTTTCTTTACACTATGTCTTCTTTTTTTTTTTTCCTTTGACTACAGGAAGCTCAGAGAGCAGCAAAGGCAGCAAAGAAAGCAGAAACAGGAAGCAGTGCACGTTGGTATTTTTCTTCAGTGTGTGTCTGTACACGTATGTCTGTGTGTGTGTGAAACTAAGGCTGAAGGATTAGAGTGCCTGTCTGCGTCTATTAATTTTCGTTACTCATCAGTTATTGGATTTTTCTGGTTGGTAATTCATTATAAAAATTTGCAGGTTCGGGTCCAATCATATAGCTTATTCAGATGATTGTGTTAAATCATACAGCAGCTCCAAAGCCAGATGCTTTGCGAGTCCCAGCCAAGGTTTTGGGAGACGACCCCGCAACCCAGAAGCGTGAAGCCAAGAAGCTTGAGAAGCAGCAGGTGCCGCAGCGATCAAGCGTGACGCGCAAGGTGCCGCTCTTCAACCACCTGAAGCAGTATGACCGCGAACACCTGCCGTACTTGAGGGACCCAGATGGGTAAGTTTAAACACGATTAAATGCGTATATATTCCAAGACTAGTACTAGGCTTCACAGAAACCTACTTATGTTTTGGAACAGTTGTGTTTGCACCTGTACTCTTGAAGTTGAAATGGTCTCTCTTAACTTTTACTGTATGGACTACGAGGCTCTGAAACCTTTGATTCATATGAGGTTGGGTGATAGGCACCCAGTATAACTTACAAGTTACAATAATAACAGACCTGCCTACACTACACATTGACCATAGAAAACTAAGTAATTTTGGGGCTAACTATGCATTTAATTGCCCCACTACACAATTTTTTTTCCTAAATCTACGCAATTTAGCGGTTAGCATTTCGTCAAATCCGATCTGAACTTTTGCTCGCGCCGATCCAGCTTTTTGAACGAGCCTCATTCAAAGTTTAATGCATAAATACCCGGGTAGGAAGAAATTTGGCTAAAAAAAAAAATAAACACACAAAAAAACCCCACATACTGAGATACTATGGTAGTACACTGTACTGAGATACTATGGTAGTACACTGTAACCAGTCGAATCAAACAAGCCAAAGAATAGAATAGTTGATTTGTAGCGCAACAAGCTGGCACATTTTGGTTGGCATACGTTACGACTACTCCTTTGGCCAAGAAACTACTCGTTTGGTTTTTGGCACTACTCATGTCATGTTTGGTGGGTAGGCAGGTCTGTAATAATAATAATAACAAATTGCTTTTATATAGTGCAGTATCCCAGCAGTCACTGGCTCAGAGCGCTCTACAATTACCATTACACACACACACGCGCGTGCGCGCACACACACACACACATCACTTTCATAACACACAGCTGGGATCTTGATAAAATAGCTTGGGGGGGGGGGGGGGGGGATGAGTATTTACAAATGGATACATAGGGAAATGCTGATAAATCCCCAACCGTGTGTGTGTTTTTACAAATTACTTGGTCATTTAAAAAAAAATATAACCTAAATACTTTGAGGAGTGAAAGAGTAAATGATCAAGAACTTCAGCACAGTGTGAAAAATCGTTTAAATGTTTTCATAAACACATGCATAAGCAAAACTCAAAGTCAGACCGCCCCTTGTTTGTAGGTTTCCATGTGTAGCTGTTGTGTTCGGAGAGGAATGACTTTAAACAAAGACTTTGTGTTTAAGTGGTATGATGTGGTATGAATTTACCAAAAGAGCTCAAAGTCATTTTTACGCAGATGGCCTTACAGCGTTACTTGTTTTTCCTCTTCAGACTGAAAGCATTTCAGGAGCTTGTAAGCAAGTGCGTGGCCGACACCATCGTCAGTTTAGGGGTCCAGTACCTGGAGGGTCAGATCATGGGCTCCAACGCTCGCGTTATGGCCTGCCTGTCAGCTTTTAAGGAGGTATGGACCGGGGACGCTGTATGTGTGTGTGGTTGTGGGTGTTTTCCATCATGCTCCTCCCCTCCCCATTCTCCATCTCTGCATGCCACCTGCAAACACAGGGCTGCCACTTTCTGAGAGACAAAAAGCCTGAAAATTGACCCTCAAAATCTAAATGGAAGGAAGGGTCTTAACGTCCCGAAAGAATATGGGGCGCAAAATGCACCTTACCCAGAAAAGCCGACGGTCCAGCGATAGACACAGACTCGCGATTTTTGGGCGGGAAAACACTTTAAAAAGCCGGAACGCTATTCACAGCCGGTTCAAAAACCAGGAAATCCTGCCACAGCAGGAAGAGTGGCAGCCCTGAATATGACAATATGAGGCGCAAAATGCACCTTACCGGGGAAGGCCGACGGTCCAGCGGTAGACACAGACTCGCGAAAAGGCCTTAAAAAGCCGGAAAGCTCTTCACGGCCGGTTCAAAAAGCCGGAAATCCGGCCACAGGAGGAAGAGTGGCAGCCCTGCAAACAATCAGTGTGTGTGTGTGTGTTGAATGTTATATATACGACTGATACGTTTATGTTTTTTGTATGGTATTTGTAGTTTATGTACGCGCCCTGAGCTGTTGTGAGATGGGGCGCCATGAATACCCTTTAGTATTATTATTATTATTATGTTGCATGATTGAAGAGAAACAATGGGTATGCACAAACCAATCAGTAATAATTTAAGACCCTCCATCTGCACACACACACACACACACACACACACACACACACACACACACACACACACACACACACACACACTTCAATTCAAACCTAACTGCCCCACATTAGACCAATAAAGGACTGAACTAATTTTAACAACACAACCCTCACTGTCTGGGTATCTAACGGGTCACTACATACGTAAGTTTTTACTTGTTGTGCTCTCTTACAATGTGATTCTGTTTACTGCTTGACGGTGATCCTCCAGTGAAAAAAAAAAAAAATGTTTAAACCAAACGGGTCACCAAGAAGTAACTATGAAAGTATGATGGGCCTAGAATACTCCTAGAATACTCTCAGTCTCGTCTCGCCCATTACAAGCATGCTCTTTCATCAGGTGATCATGGAGTACAAGACACCAAAAGACAAGGACCTGTCACGTGACCTGGAGGCCAGGCTGAAGCCGTTCATCACGTATGTTGTCATGAGACCCTTATTTGTCGTGTCCAGCATTTTCTGTCATTAGATCCATTTAGCAGGCTTGGGAATTTTCAGTCATTTGGTAATTTTCAGCCAAATTTCCTGTCCTTTCAGCCAGAAAATTGAAGTTTCAGCCAAAGAAAAGGAAGGAGGAAAAGGGTTGCACACACTATCATGATACATGTAACGCCATATGGGACGGTCTAACTTTATTTTTGAAGACTTGCATGTCAGTATCAAGGCAGTATTAATTTTTAGTGTTTGGGTTCCAGGAGAAGCTACTAAATGCCTTTAAAAATGCTAAAATTTGTTCTCTTTAGTGAAGCATTGCCCCTGTGTTCCCCCAACAGGGCGCTGCCTCTGCACACCAGCCAAGGTTTCAGTCTTTTCTTACCTCAGCAATTCCCCAGACTGATATTTTAGAGAGGTTGAAAATCCAACCCCACTCATGGCATCAGATTTTTCACTTATGGAATGTGGCACCTTTGATCAGATTCAGAGGTTCTCACCGGGTACTCTATCTCCCAACGTGTTCAGCCTAAAAATTTAAAATGAATGCAAATTCCAAAACTTGAATTACCTTTCCTGACTTTACGCACTACGTGATACCCTTTCCTTTTCACCAGTTTTCTGGACCAGTGTCGACCGCTGTCCATTGGCATGGGGAACGCCATTAAGTTTCTGAAGCAACAGATAACGGAGTCGGACCATACTATACCAGAAGATGAGGTACGCACTTGTTTTCTACTGCAGTGTCTGTCACTGCGGAAGCAGGCTCAAAGCGCTTTGCAGTTTACATGATACTTATCCTACCGCATCAAATTACCCCAGCTGCCAAGTCCTCCCAAGACCTGTGGATTTTACCCATGACTTGGGATATAAGCCACTGGGGAAGGCAAAGCATTTGGGCAGCAAAAAAAAAAAGAAAAAACAAATGAGCAAGTCAACCCCCCCCCCCCCCCCCCACACACACACACACACATTTAAAAAAAAAAAACAGGGCAAAGGAGTAAGTTGTTTTTTTGTTTGTTTTTTTCAGGCAAAAGAGTTGCTGGTGGAAGATATTGACAACTTTATCACAGAGAAAATCACCAAGGCATCGGAGGCCATCACTGTGTATGCTGGAGAGAAAATTGCAGAAGGAGACGTTCTCCTCACTTATGGATGGTGAGTTGTTTTTGTAGACAAGATGTAGAACTGTCTGCTGTTCCTCAGAAAGTAGACTGACTTTCCGAAGTAACGAGAAAACTTCAGGCTTTTGAAGCTCGGCCTTAAGCTTTCAAAAAAGGAGAGCTCAGTTGAAAAATATCAGAGGGAGAAAGCAAGGTTGAGTTTGTTGACTTCTCACACTACCACACCAGCAAAAAAATAATGAAAAGAAAGAACAGGAATCTCTGTGCGCTGTGTATTATGGTTTGTAAAACAAGAACCCTTAAATATGACTGACATCTTACTCAAACTACTGCTACCATTACATCAACAGCTTAATCATAACCAGGGATGGATTTACTCAAAAATGCCAATGAGACATTGTCTCCTTGACCAGTCATTTTTATGAGACATTTTCATTTTCTATGAGACAATCAAGTTCACCCGCATCACTCTGTCACAATGTCTGTGCCGAGAGCCTGTTCCTAAGTGCAGTGACGTTCAGGTTATGAACGGAAAAGGACCTCTCGATCGCAGAACTGAGAAAACTGATAACGCGCCAATACTTTTTGCAACTCTTTCGAGCGCGAGTTCCTGGCAGCACGCGCGGCGAGCGGGATAAGTAAGCCTCATCACTAAAATTAGATTAGTGTAACAGACTCTATGACTGACACGGACAGCGCATCTCTGCTTCGCGTTGTCAAGTGTGCTTGTGATGTCATGTTCGTGCAACATATGACGCATTTTGCGAAATTTCTATGCGACATTTTATCAAAATATGAGACATAGTCGCAGGGCGCGCGAGAAAATCGATCCCTGCATAACGAAGATCATTATCTGAGTTTTAATGTGTGTGTTTTCAGCTCCTCCTTAGTGTTCAATGTGTTGAAAGCTGCCAGAAAGAAGGTTGACTTTAGGGTGATAGTGGTGGACAGTCGGCCAAAACATGAAGGTAAGTGTCGATTTTGTAGTCTAAGTTACTACAGAGTTGAAACTAAGGCATAGTTACAAGTCAGTTTATCGGGGTTACCACCAAGAAGGTATTAAAGAAAGGCTTAAAATCTTCCACCTCTTGGGGTCATCCACCTTTAGGCAAAAAAAAAATTTCCTTCCCCAAAAAAAGAGTGTTTCCTCCTCAAAGCATTTAAATGTTGCCAAAGTGCATGAAATTGCACAGATTTTTGCCTTTTTTTTTTTTCTTTTTTTTTTTACTTCCACTCCCAGGAGAGCATACCCCCTGAACACCCCTCACATAACACATCTGCTCTGCAGACGCACACTCACGGCTTTGCCGCTTTGTCAATAAAATAAATACTACACACTTTTCTTTCTTTGCTATCAAGGACCATTTTAAGCCCTGATATCCTTAAAGATCTGCAATCTCAGCAAACAGCCGCAAACATTGCATTTTTTAAAAACTGCGTGCCTTCGACTGTGCATAATCCAGGCAACTCTGTCACAGTTGCAGAGTTTTCAGCGCTTCGGGGACCCTTATAAAACCAGAGCACAAGTTTGCCGTGACATTATTTGGCTTTTGGTCAGTGAGCGAGACACATCGCTACAGTGTCTAGGGGATGTTGAGTGCTGCACGATCTTTCTCGCTCAGTCAGTCAGTGTCAAAACGCAAACTGAGCTGTGAAATCAGGCTGCCCTTGGCTTTTGTTGGGGTTTCAGGGACGCTGAAAACTCTGCAACTGTGACAGAGTTGACTGTGCTTGCACGGTCGACTGTAAATTTTTTTCACGCTGTGGAAAGCTTTTCATTGGGAGCTTAGATCTTGAAGGTCAGGACTGTTTGGGGGAGGGGAGTGTGTTTGCTTCAAGCCACAACACCACACCCAACCACCCACCTTTGTTTTCACAAAGTGCAGTTGCAAGCACAGTTTTATCCACAGACGTATAGAGATAGACACACCGCGGTGCCGGAAAAGTGACGCCGCCGCGCACCATGTTGCTAGTACCTGGAAGTGCCAGCTGTTTACATAGCGCGCATAGCATTGGCCAGACGCTATCAGCTGTTTACATAGCGCGCATAGCATTGGTCTGCTTTATCTTACGTCACATTTCTGATGACGTCTTTCTAAAGAACTTTGTATTTCGAACGAGGCGTCCTGTACACAGAGCCTCTGAGTTACTGGTATTAGTAAGATGGCCGCGATAGCGACACTCGCAAGCAGCGGTGGTAGCGTGCGGCGGTGTGTCTATCTCTTTACGTCTGTGGTTTTATCTCAGTGGACCAAATACTTTGTAGTTTTCCCACTAATGCAGTCGGTGTCACGATGATCACATAGTTGTGTACTTTGTAATATGCTTGTCAGTTTACATACAGAATATTATTTTCAGTTTGTTTAGTTCTCATTTGCATATTTCTGATTGTATATATATGTATATCTATTACAGGAAAGGTGATGCAAAAACGGCTGATGAAAGCTGGTATCAAGTGTTCGTATTCCATTTTGAATCACGTTGCGCTCCCAATGCGAGAGGTATGTGGAGATTCATGATTTCTGTTGATACATTCAGTGATAATTAGTGTTCCTTATTTCGCACATATGTGTGTCGTTTACACAGAGATTTGAGAATCTGACGCAGGAGCTGTACGTAAATGAGTTTACAAAATGACCCTGTGAATTTGGCAAAAAAGGTCGAATTGACCCTCAGTTTTGAAAGCTTTAAGGAACACTCATAATAATGTAGATTTATCTAGCACCCAAATCTTGAAGAGCTTTACAAGGAATAGATCTCCTTACAGACTAATTCATGTGTTGCGTGTGACATTTACAAGACTTGTATTGTTGCATTTTTGTTGTGTGTGTGTGTGTGTTTGCAGTGTATTGGTTATCTTAAATCTACTTTTTTCCCCCTCTAGTCTGCCAGTTATTGACTGTTTTCGCTACTCTCTGTTTCAGGCGACTAAAGTGATTCTGGGTGCACACGGGATGATGTCAAACGGTTTCTTGGTCTCGCGAGCTGGCACTTCTGCTGTAACCATGGCAGCGGCTATGTTCAATGTGCCGGTGTTTGTGTGCTGTGAAACATACAAATTTTCTGAACGCGCCCAAGCTGACCCTTTTGTTTTCAATGAACTGGGTAAGTGCTTTTGTTGTTTTGTTTGTTTTTTAGCGTTGTCTCTGGATTTTTGTATGAATGAAGATTCACACATGCAAAAGCACAGTAAATCAGCAAGATGAACAGTTTTCAAAGGCATATAAAATATTTGTACAAAAATGATATGTTGTGAACAGTGAAGTGTTCCAGTTTTGAAATGCTGGATATGAATAGGTTCATATACAGACTAGAGATCATGTTGAACTCATTTGTGACTGCAGTACTATAACAGTTGCAGCATAAGAACAAAATCTGAAAGAAAATCATCTCTTGTTCTTGCTCACTCTTTCTCTCTCTTTCTTCTTTCCTTCCTCTCGTGCAGGTGACCCCAATGACCTTGTGAAGATCGGAGACCGCACCCCGATCCTCTCCCAGTGGCAAGAGAAACGCAAGTTGACATTGCTGAATCTGGTGTACGACTACACTCCGCCTGAAGCCATCACGCTTGTGATTTGTGAACTTGGCATTATCCCCTGTACCTCCGTACCAGTTGTTCTCCGCGTAACGCAAAACTACACCGAGTTTTGAGGAGATTTGGAATAGTGACTGCCTGATTGTAGTGTGTGCGAATGTTGGACTGGTTGTGTAAAACGATGAGTGGTAGAAGTGTGAGGTGATCTTTTGAAATGAATAATTACGTTGTCTGGCTGCCAGAGTGACTGGACATTTGCGTGTGAAGTATGGCTTGTTAGCAGCATGTTACTTGGTGAATGTTTGAAGAGCCCGTCGTCTTACCGAGGTATACGGTGACTCGGGCTCACACTCTTCACGTAGCGAGTGCTTATATTGACTGCGGAAGAAGTCTCTTTCACTCACAAAAAGAGACTCGTGATCACGTAGGAAAAGTTATAACCGTTTGGAGTTTATTACAGCACGTCTCTGGTGTCACACTGCACTCTCAAGCTTCGCACATATAAGCTTCTCTCGTGCACACGAGTCTTTTTTTTGTGAGTGAAAGAGACTTCTTCCACAGTCAATATAAGAACTCGCTACGTGAAGAGTGCAGGCCTGAGTCACCATATATACATGTACCTCAGCAAGACGAGGGGCTCTTCAAACAGTCACCACGTAACAGCAGGATTTCACTGCTTTGAACTTCAGAACTTTTCAAAAAGAAATGTCTGTTCTTGCAAAACATAAATTGTCGTATGTGGAGCCTACTGATCCTGGAATTAGTGTGTTGATCATCACACGCACGACTGATGGTGAGAAAACACTGACCAGGCTAGTCTTTTGATTGACACATGGCTGGGGCAAAACTACACTGTATCAACATGTCACATTTGCTTCCTCAATGCTGATCAATATGAAAATAAAGCGGTTAAAAAGGGCTTGGAGAGTATACACTGTGTGTGTGTGTGTGTGTGTGTGTGTGAACCAGGCTGGGGAATTTTCAGTCATTTGGCAATTTTCAGCCACATTTCCTATTCTTTCAGCCAAAGAAAGGGGGAAAAAAGATTGCACACAGTCATGTATGGATACACGTAACAGGTAAAACATATGGCACAGTCTGACTTCATTTTTGCGTGTCAGTACCAAGGCGGTATTTTACTATTGGGTGCCTGGAGAGGCTAAACACCGTTTAAAATGCGAAAATTTGTTTTGTTAATTGGGGTGTTGCTTCCGTGGCCCCTCAGCTGGGTTCTGCCTGTGCACCCCGGTCTGCGTTCCAGTCTTTTCTTCCCCTCAGCAATTCCCAAGCCTGGTGAACCACGTGTATCTTTTTCTCATGGCAAATTTGTACATACAACACAAAATCTGTTTAGAATACAAACGTACTTTAATGAATTTTCTCTTTGTATGTAACAAAAAACTATGTATTCTTTCAGGTAAATTCATAAATCAATATATACACTTTGAATTTTTTTTGTTTTGTTTCAAACTATTCAACAGCCACTTTAAAAGTACATACAGGTATGACAGAAATCTGACTTGATCAATTTGTGTAGCACCAAAATGCAAACAAGTTACGTATTCTTGTAGTACGGATGAATCTACATTCAATGATGAGGAGTGACCTTTACATGGGAGTGGGACAAAATGGTGTTGGGGATGGGGGAGGGGGGGGGGGGCAGCATTTCCATTTAATGAGCATCTCTACTTCGCAGCAACGGTAGGATAAGTTGTTTCCTTGTTGATAAACGAACCCTTTCTGTTACACCGTCAATCCGAAATCCAAGACGTTTTTCCAGTGCTTCTCCCACTTGAAAGTGGAAAAACTTGGTGCTACTGCTTACTGGATTTTAGATCAGCAATGCCACCATCGGACATTCGCACGTTTCACACTTCAAAATTGAACAAACCTGTGCACTGTCCTTGACCCGTGCTGTACACACAAAACCAAGCATTTTTCAGTTTAGTTTCAAGACTGAATGTGACGGAAATCCTGTTATCAACCAGAAAACAACTGGAACGTTGCTACGTAGTGTGAAGATGCACCCATGCTCACACTTGCAACATGCCTCTAATAGTTCATGCGACAGAAATTTGTTCACCATAGAAACTCTTGAACTGAAGTAGCACTGAGACAAAATCCCCACTGACTGGAATATCATCCCTGCTGCAATTCGACAGGCATATGTGACATGCAAAAGTAACCTGACTCCTGTGTGTAAAGGGTCGTGTAGGGTCGCTTCTGGCGAGGCCAGGAATGACTCCAGGCCACTTTTTGCCCACGCCGTAAATTCTACATGTACTTTATTTTGATTTAGTTTGAGTAAACTGAAAATGGCAACCAAGAGAAGAAGCCAGGTCACCAGAACACGCATGAAATCTACCAGTATCTTTATGTACATAAAGGCCTAAGTACCTGGAATTTGATAGTCACATAGCCCCTTTCACCAGATGACAACAGAAATGGATGTGAGCATTCTGCAAGTGAAAATGATTTTGGAAACAAAGCGCTCTAAAGCCGTTTGCACATGGCAGGTACTTTAACATGTTACCAAAAAACGGAAACATTTATTGACACCATCATTAATTCCAACTGCAGCTATACCGCCTTTTGCATTATAGGTGAAAAAAAGAAATGTAATATATAGAAAGGGGTTGATGGAGCATGGGGCGAAGATATCTGGCTAAATTACAAGCAATTATATATTATAGCATATACAATGAATCAACGGCAGAAGTATATTAATTTTGTATGCAAAATGTGTACAATCTATACTTCAACAGATATACCTGTATATTACATGAAAGTGCTGTTGGCAAGTGACATATATATACATACGTAACAATGGGATCACAATATACTGGCCTGCAGCTAATGATGTGCTTGCTACATGTATGATGTGCTCATGACAGTTCATGTGACTACAACTCTCCTCTTCCTCCATACTAATGTGCACTTACACCCCGCTCGTCAATAGTGAACGTGTGTTTAATTTTTTTAAATTTTTTTTTTTTTGGGGGGGGGGGGGGGACTACGTTATCCCTTTTGGGACATTTGTGTTGCTTCCCAAGAGCGAAGTGGCTCCCTGTGGTGCAACATCACCCGACTACTGAAGCACCCGGAGTTGTATCCCCTGTATCCCCTATGAACTGCCTGGAAGCCAGGAAAAAAACAGTATCACATATCACAGCTCGATCTGGGACTGAACATGCACTTCACCGCGACCGCGACTTGTTCTTCAACAATGAAAACTTAAATGCATCACATGCGTGAGCCGATTCGCAAAGAAAAGACAAGAACAAAATGAACACCTTACTTACGGTTAAAGGCAGGGATGATCTGTGACCTGCAAATCGTTTGATACGCAGTTGCCTCAGGCATATATCCCTTATGACTGAAAGCTTCCAGAAAAAGGGGAGAGGGACAACATGAATATGTTGTAGGCGATAGTAAATAATGCCACAGACCCTGTATCAAATCCTGGTTTGACTGACAAACAACCACTATCTACCCGCAACCTTGGCATAACGGTTACCAGAGTTTACTCCGAGTGACAAATCGTGTGAATTTGCATAAGCTGAGTATTCTGCTACCCCACCCCCAAAATAAACCAGCAGTCTGGAAGTCTTGATGAAAACCGCTAAAGTTGCATGATGGGGAAAGTATCTCAACATGAAGACTAGAACACACACACACTATTAGCTGAAATGAAGTCCGTTGTAACTGCGAGAACAGCCGATTTGTCTCTGTACACACATCACTCAGCCAGTTGAAAAATTCCTTTCTACGTCTTGAGGCAATACATACCACTTTCACACATTGGGAATACAAGCTTGTTCATATTTGATTTACAAAATGTATGATAGTTTGATAGACACGATGTCTTTTGTAACTCCTGATAAAATTTTGCTTGTGCGTATTCTTTGATTGTTTTGGCTGCAGATTTGGCATACTATAGCAAAATGTGAAAAATACCAGTTGCTCAAAGGATACTCGCAACAACAACAACAAAAAAAGTGTACGGAAAGCATGAAAGCACAGTAAAAATGTAGAGGCCTTGTCTCTTAACGCGTCTACCCTGGTGGGGTAAACAGAAATGCCGTCGTGCGTGCCAGAGTGAATGGCAGAGTGAAGGTTTTGCACATACAGTAGCGCTTAGTGGCAGTACGCTTTCTCCAGCCTTGCGGCGCCATGCGAAATTCAGAAGAGACGGATATATGTGCCAAGGAGAGGTCTACCATACGATACACAAATCTTGTACCTGCACACAGACGGGTTTATCACCTACGTGGCATCACTGACATGACTTCAATATCCGACATCTTTCGACACTTCTTATGCTCATAGATTGTCATAAGCTCTTTCCCTAGTGCCTAACATCACACTACCAAGACAGGCATTGTGACAGCATCTCATGAGGCTGGCACCCAGCCAACAGAAGGTTCACAAGATGCTCATACCAAGGAGTCAGGTGTGTGCCACAGTCAACTGCTGAGCATAAGAGCTTTGCGCAGTTTGAAGTTCCTCTCACGCAACTTGCAGATGGTAGCGAATTGTATTCAGACCTCTACCTGTTATCAAGATAAATTGTACACTATTTTGAGCAGACACACTCACTCAGGCTCGAGACTGTGAACCCTGGTAGTGCTGAGAACAGAAAATTCCATACTGCACTGTACCTCTATGGCCTTTTCAGCATCAGACAATTTAACTCAGCAAAGCCAGTGCTAAATTTAAACAAGACAATTGAACTCAGCAAAGCCAGTGCTAAATTTAAAAAACTAAACCCTTACGACAATAAGACTACTAATACAGTAGTAATAATATAAAATGCAGGTCGCTACCAAACAAAATTGAACAGAGTTTTCTGTCCAGAAGTGACTACAGTTTCTGTGTATTCTACGTCTTGATCAATTTTGTTTTCTCAAGCTCCTGTCAACAACAAACACAGGAAACAGGAAAATGAAAAAAATCAGCGAATAATGTTTAAAATTGAACGCTACATGGAATATATATATTTATACCACTCTACCACTATTACAAGTCATGGTATAAAATCCATAATTCACCACATGTGGTATAAACATTGTACTCATGACAACCACACGTGAATTTTATGGCTGTACCTAAAGGCCATGTCACACGAGAGGGCAAAAACACTTGAAAACATTGTTTTCATGTTTCGCTGCGAAACAGTGTGTTTTGTCGTGTGACATACTTCACAACAATGTTTTCAAAACACTGTTTCGATCGTGTTTTCAGTTTTAGTGCCTGCCCTAAAATCCGAAAACATGTTTTGTGTTTCAACCAACGAAAGCCGCCGTGCGGAGTGTCAAGTGACACCTTCCCGTATCCGCTCAGTCAACATGTATGTTTAAGGAAAAGAGACATTGACTTTACCCAGAAACCCCATCCAGAGGTATTTCATACGCATTGAAGTTCTACATACAAGAAAAGGGTGTCTAGTAAGGTAGGAATGTCTTGACCGTAGCAGGGAAACTTGTTTTCAGTGTGACATCGCCTTAAAGAGTGAACAGGTATTACCCCTAGCAGTGTTCCAGCAGTGTGTTCTGGTGAAAGGATTTGCGTCACAATATGACGCGAAAAGGGACTAAAGAATAATTTACGTCACGACATGACGTAGTTCGACTTCGTACGGAAATGGGGACGAAGGAGCTTTGCCAGTCGCTTGACGTGGAATTGTTGATCTTTTGCTGCGTGTTATCAGCAAGCGGTCGTGTTTGTGACAAGCGTAAGCCTAGTTCCAGTTCTCTACTAAGACGGAGGCTTCGAAACGGAAAAGCTGACTTCTCAAAGCCTATGGACAAAGCGAGGTTAAGCACCTCAGTCAGTGATGTCGCGTGAAGCATTTGGATTGCCGATGTCAGCTTTCAAATCAAAGACTTGAAATGCAGGTAGGGACGTGGTATAAATAATTTTCCCAATTCGGTGCCCCCCATTACGTAAAATACACCACACTCGTTTGTTGATTTCGACCGTAAAACTGCTCGTTAAAACTCGCAGTTTTACGGTCGAAATCAACAAACTCGTGTGGTGTATTTTCCGTAATCGGGGGCACCTCATTGTGAAAACTATATATATTCACAAACTACAAAACTAACAGTGAATGTCACATAAGTGTACACACTTATCACACCAATGAAACTTACAAAAAAAAAAGAAGAAGAAAAAAATAGAAAAAAATGTGAATGTCTTCTGAAGCAGACACACTCTTCTAACTCCTTCAACCCTGGTCTTGCTGGGAACAGAATATTCCCGACTACCTCTACGGCTGCTTCAGCAAATTAATTCAGCAAGATCTGGGTTAAAGTTAGATTTGAAGGAGCATAATAGCTGCACTCCTTAAATTTTTGGTTTTGTTTTGCTGTTTGTTTGAAACTCTAGAGGGCACACGTACTTGCTGTGGACAAGCCAAGGAAGAAAACTAAGATGTCACTCGTGTTCAACTTGTGGAATTCTAGTGTAAATCAAATAATTCAGCACGCTATCCTTAAATCTCTCCCTCCTGAAGTAGAGCAAACACACAGTACATTCTGTCCAACTCAGTATTCACACGTACAACATCTGGCAAGCATCTCGCTGATGTTGCTCTTGCTCCAAAGTTGAAACGCTGCAATCTCTCCCATAACAAGCTCTCCCATAATTACACGATGTCCCTACGTCATTTTCTTGGTGAGCAACACAGAACTTCACAAAACTTTGCACATGCTATATAATTCTTCTAATGACATCTTGCAAACATTTGACACTGTTTGTTGCTTGAGCGTGGAGTTCAGGAAAAAGTAACTAAGGCTGGCTGCAACATTTTATGCCCCGAAAAAGTCAACACACAATATGAGTGACCCAACAGCGAGTACATCGGAGCTGCAGATTCTGGGACCAACTTACGTACATGCATATGTTAACGCTTATATAAAAGGGCTACAGCTCACATTCACAGATCGTTCTAAGCTGTTTTCATGGTTTCAGATGCTCAGGCTGGGGAATTGCTGAGGGAAAAAAAGACTTAAACGTAGCCTGGGATGCAGAGGCTTCGCCCTGCTGGGGGGAACACACGGGCAATGCCCCATTTAAGAAATCAAATTTTAGCATTTCTAAAGGCATTTCATAGCCTCTCCTGGCACCCAAACAAAAAATACTGCCTCGGTACGGACATGCAAGTCTTCAAAAATGAAGCTAGACTGTCCCGTATGACATTACATGTATCATGATACTGTGTGCAACGTTTGTCCTCCTTCCTTTTGTTTGACTGAAACTTAGATTTTTTTGGCTGAAAGGAGGGAAATGTGGCTGAAAATGACCAAATGATTGAAAATTCCCCAGCCTGGATGCTATACTGTGTACCACTTGACTGATTCTGATGCAAAGATTAAGCGCATTCGAAGAAAGGTTATCCACCGCGTTGCTGTAGGCCTGACAAACATACTGGGACTTTCCGATATATACTATTACAAGTGTACATGCACAACTTTTCCAGAAAACAGTGCTCATGTTTGAAGCCTAGCAATCTTGGACCGCGCACATTTAAATGTATACATGCTAGATGTAGATTTTAACACACACACACACACACACACACACACAGTGAAATCTGACCATAAGATGTAACACAAGTTAACAGTCTGAGCTCCAAATGTACACTTTCACAGGGCAAGTTATGCTCAGCCGGTATACAGTGGTTTGCCTGCTATGGGGTGCAAATGTACAACAGTTTTATACAAGGGAAAAAAATGTACTCCAGCGTTCCACTCAACGGGGCGATTGTATCCCGCCCTTCAGTACGGTCAGCTCTTGCGATACTGCCCTGCAATGTTCATCAAAAGGCTCGTTTCTGGAAAGCGAAACCGTTACAGATTAAGACAAAAACTATACACGCACATACATTTTCACCATCTGATGGTTACATTCGTTTAATGCTTTTGTTTATGTTACATTCATAACATGAAGTTAGCTGCTACATGACTTCAACTTGCAAGACCCAAATCCAGGATACATTCGAACCCCGTCCCGTGCAGGTGGAGGTGCGTGTGCTCCCCCTGCAAGTGACTGGTACATTTGCACCCCCTAACAGACGAACTGTACCAACTGAGCACTAGTAACGATAATCAGAGACAAATGTCCCAGATCTGTAAGTTATTTTCAACAACTCATTATTAGGAAGCAAAGCCAGAGACACAGACAGACAAGAGACCGGATACCTCCAGTGCCTTTGCTTTGTATCTCTGTCTGTAAATGTCTCTGGCAAGACTTTCTTGTTTCAATGCTCGTAAACAGACTCGAGGACTGTGCATACATCATTACATTTACAGCATCTGTTGTTCAACACGGCTTCACCAAGCACCACGACTCCCAATGATTTTGCAACAGACAAGAGACGAATTGCACGTGATATTTGCACCATTTTCGAAGGGATACAGGTTACAGTCTTTACAATGCATACTAAATCTTAACGCTTGCATAAGTCGGTGAAGACGATTTGGGTATAGCAGCTGGCGGCTCACAAATCCTCATCCCCAATTCCCTCAAATGCGTCGTTCTCCGTGATGCCATTTTCTGTCTTTCCGTTCATTTTGGCTTTGTCCTACACAAAAAGAAAAACAGTGCTGTGACTTATGGCCTTCAGTATGGAAACACACTCATTCAAGTAAGCATGCGCACACACACAGACATACACACCCATAGTCTCTCTCTCACACGCACACACACACACGCACAGAGTACTGCACATCCACCCACACACATACACAGTCCCACACACACACTCACAGAGTCCCACATACACTGAGTAACACACACACACACACACACACAGAGTCCCAGATGCATACTGAGTCACACACACACACACACACACACACACACACACACACACACACACAAACACACCCCTCTCACAAGAACCTATGTGAGTTTTTGCCATAACACAGTAACATCAAGTCAGTGACATAACACATACCTACCATCATGCTCCTCTATAAAAATACAATTACATGTTAATTGCAAGCAGGCTACAATCACAAATTCAGCTGCAATGTAGTGATCCGAAGTAAGCATTCCCTTCACCACAATCAATCACGACAACAGCAGCAAGCAAAAAGAAACACTAAATGAACCCGCAGAGTAAACGATAAAGAACGACAACAAAACATAATTTTTAAAAAACAGGAACAAAAAAACAACACAAAGAAAAGACAACAAAGTGCAAACAAAGGTTACGAAAAATGGCCAGTGCAACACATCCAAGTGAATCTAAAGTGTTAAATAAAAATAAAGTTGGGGGCACAAAAGCACCTTTCCCCAGCAACCAATGGTACACAGGTATGTACATGGACATGCTCTGCATTCCTTGTCCATCTTATTAGCACGGCACATGACTACATGCAAAATATGACTGTATATGCACTACACCAGTCATTCTGCGACAAGGCTGGTCAGGAAACAGGCTCAATTTGAAGCGCATGCCAGTCACCCAAAGTCAGTCAGATGTCACAATGATGCATTTTGCATGAAGGCAGCTATTGCTAGTACGTCAGTGTTTCCTGTGATTCGAAAATACATGGGTCCTTGGGACTCTCTCTCCATATCTTTGAGGGTCCTTTTGAAACTTTTAAGGCGGCCATGGTCTTTTGGCACAAAAAGTGTGAAAGTCAAAACCATTTGTTGTTGTTGTTTACAGAAGTATGCAAGCAGGAGAGATGTATGTGAATTGTAGCGTGTCAGCCACAGCAAATCAGCAAGGCGAATTATGAGAGACCAAAAACGTGCGTCCCCTGTGACGCGCTGTTCTCTTGCAATTGTGTGTTAATTTCAGAGTTTTGTGCGTATAAATACAAAATACGCACACCTGTGCACCAAGTGACACCCAACCACAAAATTTAGTCAACACAAGCTGCAACTAAAAATAATGAACAAAATAAAATGAAAGACACAAACACCCAAGAGAGTTCGTCGGCCTGGTTTTACCACTGGAAAACTTGGCTTCTCCGCCACTTCTGTAGGGGAATGGGGGGCCTGTACAGGAATCAAACCAACAACCGTGAAGGGCAAGACGGCAGAGGTGATCGCATTTCTTATACATGCACTCTATATGAGCATGAAGATTATTTACACATTTCATACACATCCCTAGATATATATATATATATGTATGTATGTATGTATGTATGTATATGTATGGGCTTAAAGTGGCTAACAACCCAAAAGGAGGAAGAAATGTTTAGCACTTAAATACTAAGTGTCAAAGCCATGACCGCGTGTCGGCAAAGCAGGCATGTTACGCTTCAGGTGTCCAGCCTCCAGGGCCACAGCCCCCCGGGGGAATTTTTTTACACTAAAATCTGTGCAGTTTTGTGCGTTTTGGCATCAGTTTAAGTGCTTTATAGAAGTCAGCCTTAGGTGGAAATCTGCCAAAAGGTGGAAGATTTAAGCCCTAGGGTGTGTGTGTGTGTGTGTGTGTGTGTGTGTGTGTGTGTGTGTGTGTGTGTGTGTGTGTGCGTGTGTATATATATGCAAATAAAGAGTGGCTTAAATATGCAGGGCTGCCGCTTTCTGAGAGACAAAAAGCCTGAAAGTTGACCCTCAAAATCTGAATGGAAGGAAAGCCAGACTCCAGGGAGCCAGTGGAAGGAAGGAAGGACTTTGCTGAAGGAAGTGAAAAGCAGGGGGGGTGGGGGGGGTGCTGTGCTGATAGACACAGACTCGCGATGTTTTTAGCCGGAAAAGCAGGAAAACACTCAGGAAAGGACATTTGCCAGAAGGACACAGACTCGCGATGTTTTTGGCCGGGAAAGCAGGAAAACGCTTTAAAAACCAGGAAAGGACTTTGCCCGAACGAAGTGAAAAGCGGGGGGGGGGGAGGGGGGGGGGGTCGCCCGCCGTCGTCTAACGTCCCCAGAGAATATGGGGCACAAAATGCACCTTACCCGGAAAAGCCGACAGTCCAGCGATAGACACAGACTCGCCATTTTTTGGCCGGGAAAAGCAGGAAAACGCTTTAAAAAGCAGGAAAAAACAGGAAAGCTCTTCACGGCCGGTTCAAAAATCAGGAAAGCTCTTCACGGCCGGTTCAAAAATCAGGAAAGCTCTTCACAGCCGGTTCAAAAATCAGGAAAGCTCTTCACGGCCGGTTCAAAAAGCAGGAAATCCTGCCACAGCAGGAAGAGTGGCAGCCCTGAATATCAGAATATGAGGCGCAAAATGCACCTTACCCAGGAAAGGCCGACGGTCCAGCGATAGACACAGACTCGCAACTCGAAAAGCCGGAAAACGCTTTAAAAAGCCAGAAAGCTCTTCACGGCCGGTTCAAAAAGCCGGAAATCCGGCCACAGGAGGAAGAGTGGCAGCCCTGAATATGACCAGTCGCAGGTAGCTCATAGCCCCTGCATCATTATATATGTGTATGTTTCTCATCTCATTCGATTACATGTGTGTACTCATATTTGGGCGCCGCTACAGAGTACCGAGAGCAAGGAAAAATTTGTTTAAGAAATCTTTCATTCCCTCAGCAGTATCTATTTTAAACTCATGACTGTGTTTACTGCCCGTCCCCAGTATGTATAGATTTTATTGTTGAGATTTTCATAACTGTGCTTACTCCTCAGCTGTGTCATCTCCGCTATGCCCTTGCCATCTTTTAGTTTAGATTTCTTAGTTTAGTAGCATAGTATTAGACTTGGACATCACACATTACTTTAGGATCTGTGTTTAATATGTATGAATTTATATGTCTAGATAAATTAATGTAGGGGTGCGCGTGTGTGTGTGTGTGTGTGTGTGTGTGAGCCAGAAGAAAATTTTCTGCCATCGACAGACAATAAAGTTATATTGAATTGAATTGAATTGAATTGAAATAATTACTACAAGTAAAACAATACCTAAGTATATTTACAGCAACTAAGAAATCAGCTCTACCAAAAAAAAAAACTTTGTCATGAAACGAGCTTGAGGGTAGAGGTGAAAAGGGGGAAAGGACAGTGATGGCAGAGGAGACGAAGAGGGTTTGGAGAGGGGCGAGGAAGAGGGAGGGGCTCCGGTATGAAGTGATTATGGCAGCAGCTGTAGAATTCTGAGAGGTCAAACTGTATGAACAGTGGCCGTGAAAATGCCAACTACTGGACTGTGATAAAAATACAAGACGACAGTGCGGTTTGCATTACCTCCACGTTTCCGGGGTCGATCGGTGAGAAGGGAGACTTCCCTCCTCTTTGTGATTTCTGGAGTTGTCTGTCCTGGGGCTGTCACAAAAGAAATGTAAATGAATTTGCTTCTAAACTATACAGCATAATAATTTAAAGAAAAAAAAAAAGTTAAAAAGCCACTGTTCCAGATTTTGCAAAAAAATGTTCCAAAAAAAGATCTTACACTTTGAACATACACACCAGTTTTGTTTTCTTTTTTTTCACCCGGACTTACTTTCTTAAATTTCTTTCCCTGTTTCTTCATGATCAATTCGTCCACCATACTCTGCAGACACATACTCAGCAACATCGCCTGCAAGACAAGACAAAAACTGTGAAATTTCCAAGGCATAACCAGGGCAATTGAACGCATCCATGCCATGTACACTTTTCTGCACACGACACAGAGGGCAAGACCAAGTGTGGAACACCAAGTTCAATGGGGAGAGGAGATGGGTGTGGGGGGGGGGGGGGGGGAGGGAGAGGGGGGGTACGTTTTCTGACACTGAATATCATTACCAGGCTGGCGAACTACTGAAGAAAGAAAAGACTGAAACCTAGGCCAGCGTGCAGAGGCAGCGCCCTGCAGGGGGTCCCCAGGGGCAATGCCCTACTTCAGGAAACAAATTTCAGCATTTTTAAGGGCATTTAGTAGCCTCTCCTGGCACCCAAAAGTAAAATACTGACTTGGCCCTTGATGATTATCTGTGATGTGCAGATATTACTCAGATGAAATGTTTGTGTATGTTGTGAGAGTGTGGTTTGTTTGTTTGATTATTTGTGTCTATTATATTCTTTAATTATCCCTTCTTTACACTGTTACTATTGTTATCACTATTTGGATTGCTATTTGGATCAGTGTGTGTGTGTGTGCGCGCGCGCGCGTGTCTCTGTCTTATTTGTGTGTTGTATATGTTTGTTCTACATAATATTCTATAGAGTAATATATATGTACATCGATGTAGGTCTGTTGTCCGTAAATGTTTGTGGCATGTATATATATGTATATGTCCCCAAAACAGGGTGGGTGGGTGTTTGGGGGTTTAACGTCCTTTTCCACCACATAGGGTGATATCAAAGACGGGGCAACGATGAAAAAGCCAGCACAAATATCTGGCCCCAGCGGGGATCGAACTCACGACCCGAGCATTAGAAGTCCAATGCTCTACCATTCGACCACCACGGCTCCCCTCCCCAAAACAGAAGGAAAAACCCAAAAACATTCTGACTTGGTACTGACAAATCAAAAAGGAATTTAGACTGTCCCAGACGACATTACATGTATCATGATGCATTACTGTGTGTGCAACCTTTTTCCCCCTTCCTTTTCTTCGGCTGGAACTTAGATTTTTGTACTGACTGAAAGTATCGTATGATAAACCTGTTACCTGATCACTGACGATGGCAATCCATCGTAGGGTGTCCTTTGACATGAGGTATTCAAATGACAACTCCAGCTGGGGCGGACCGGAAGGCTTGGATCTCTCTGCTTCACCATTGTTGTTAGGATACTAAAGAAGAAAAACGACACAATATGTCTGTGCTTGTGTGTATGTATGTGTACTTGTCTGTATGTCTGCGCTGAAAATGATCTACACTGGAAGGTACTGGTTTACGTGCAGGAGGCAGACTATAATGGAACGTATTACTCATCAAGAAAATAACCAACACTTTATTGTCATCCTCTTTCTCACTGAATACACTGTTAATACAGAGACAGAAAAGACCAAGAGAGAGAAAGAGAGGGAATAAAAACTTTCAGCAGAGGTTCAGACTATTTCGTTTTCTTTCAGAATTATAGTACATGTATTAGAAATGAGGGGTTAGAAACTCACGATTGTCGTAATTCTCCAGCATCTCATGCGTGTGATTTTAAAGTTCCCTTCTTTTATCTGATTTTGCTGAAAACCACAAAAAAGAAGTATTTTCGGTATATAAGGATGCAAAATTATTCTTCAGTGGTAAAACACCTCAAAGACAAAACAAAACAAGGCTGTTGCTGGACACTGGACAGGGAAAGTGCTTTTGCTTGAAATAGACATTATCACATCAGAAACATAATGAAAAATAAAATCATCAAGACATGGCAAGACTTTAATAGCATAACATCAACTATGCATAACTTAGGATAATCATAAGTCTAACCTCTCTAATGCGCTCTCTCCTTCGCTGGAGCATTACAATGGAATTCCCTCCCTTCACACCTGAAACTAAATATATCTACTTCTACGTTTAAGCGTGCACTCAAACAGTACCTGATGGATCGCACGTAACGTACGTTACGCGGCAACTTGTTATTTTGATTTTCTATTTTACATCAATTCAGTATTATATCAGTGATTTGTGTTTACAAAGGTCGTACGTGTGTGTGAATGCGTTTTGACCTGATGGACGATTTCTCTATGGTTTTGTTTCTTGTAGTTTAGTGCATAATACCTTTTATATTTTGCTCCCTTTTTTCCCTTAGTAGATAGTCTCTGTAGTATTAGCAACGGCAAGTTTGCAAACTGGCGAATTTCTGTCAAAACTTTTACCGTTGATAAATAAAGTTTCATCATCATCATCATCATCTCTCTCTCTCTCTCTCTCACACACACACACACACACACACACACACACACACACATCTGTAACATCCTTCAGTTCATCCTTCTGTTACCAGCACTCTGGACACCCACCCCGACTTGCACTCTGAAGTTGAGCTCCTTCCCTCCAGCGGCGACAATTACTCTGGTGTTTGGGTCTGGGTAGTCCGTGATGCACGGTCGGAACTGAACGTAACCGTAATACTTCAGCGTGCGGGCTAGTCGGACGTACTGAAAGTCAAACAGCAAAGGAAATGTCCAGATTTCTCTTTTATAAGGGGAGGGAAATGCAAAGACAGTAAAAAGGAAAAAAAAAATATTCTAAAAAAATTTTTTAAAGGGAAAAAAGATTGACAAAAACAAAAAATGTTGAAAAAAAAGAAAAGTTTTTCCATTGTTGTTGTTGTTTTTTTTAAAGGGCAAATACATAAAAAACAGCAACAAGAACACAAAACACACACACACACACACAAAATAAAATACAAAATGTTCAATTTAGTTAGTTTTCTAAACCATGCCCATTTACTTTGGAAAAAAAAGTACCTCTCTCTTTGACCCTCGCTGTTGTAATGTTGATAGATGCTTCAACTGTTCCTTCGTTGCCAACACCCACTGTCGCTCTATGTCACTGACAGTCTGCGCAAATGGTCAATATACACATCACCGTCAACACTATTAAAGCCGCAAATTCTAAAATTACTAAGCTTCACAGCCTAAGCCCATTTGACTGGGCACTGTGTTCTGTTCACAACATGGAGGGTTAGTGTTACAACACTAGACAGGCAACGACCACCACTCCAGGAAGGCATACAGCAATGGGTGGGATTAATGCGTGTGTGAGGTCAGCGTTCCTTATAACGCACATAATTATGTGCATCATTTACGCAGAGATTTCAGAATCTGACGCAGAGATTTTGAGGCTGTACTTCACTGATTTTACAAAATGACCTTCTGAATTTGACAGAGCTGGCGATCATCATCATTAGCTTGCTTTACGTCCTATGGCTTTTAGCCCTTAAGGACAAGTTGTTCCTGGCATGTGTCTTTGGCTGCTTGGCTGGGCGAGTGTCTTTGGGGTGTGTGAGGGCTGTTTTGCTTAGCTCTGGGCATCAGAGATGGTCAATGTAACCCTCAGTTTTGAAAGCTGAAAGGAACACTGTGAGATGATGTCACTGTTCATGTGTTTCAGTGGTATCATGGCACATACCACCACTACAGCCAACAACAATCTGAGAGCAAAGTCGACAGATGAAAGCTGGCTAAAGAGGTGCTGTGTTTTTCTAGTTACCTGAACATACAGCAGATTCATGGTGACCTTGTTCTCCAAAAGATCGTCATCGAATGATGAGTCCCAGTAACTGAAAGAAACAAATTATTTCACTGGTCATGCATCATCTTCCTAGCTAAAAGACACATTCTGAACAAACGATGCAGATACACAAAGCATATAGCTGACTGAAGAAAATACATCTCATTAGTTACAAGCTGTATACAGGAACCTAATCTCTTGTCCTACGATCATTAACTCTTTGACATCGCGAGCTTGGCCAGTGACCTACTTCCCTGCTGACATGCATGCAGCTGCCGGCTGTTTAGGGCGACACGAACTGGTTCGCGGCCTGGTGCCTACGGCTGTTGAGAGTGACGCGAGCGATGTGTAAAGGTTAACATTCATCTTCTCTCCGAAGCATCAACATGAAAATTTCAAAATCCGTTCAAAGACAAAGTGTAATGCAGCAAGAGTGTTCTTCCTTGCAAAACAACTGTTATTTTTTCCTGATTCTCAAACATTATTAAACTAGAACTAATTGCCTCTAACATGAAGTATCTGATTGTAAATCAACAAAACATTTTTCAGCGGTGCACCTCTTACCTTTTGCGCAGAACAATTCTGTTGACCCCTTCTGTATTAGCCGTGCGCAGTGATATGTACGGTGACTCAAAGTCTTGCAGCTTTCGAACGACTGCAACCAAAGGCAGAAAAGTATAAAGTAGTAATGATTAATTAATGTTGCTTCATCCGGAAGGGAAAAGAACCAGCATCACTGTGAACCAGAATTCTTCGCGAGAAGAGCGAAATAAAGAGGAGAGCACAACAGTTTAATTGCTTACTTGAGTTATCCCCCTGGTCTTCCTTCTTCACGAGGTAGAGGCCGAAGTAGTAGACAAAGTCGTCAGGAATCTCAATCTGTGACGCCACGGCCTGTAAAGACAAATTTGAAGAAAACAAACTTTTCATTAACCTCTTCACTACTACAGACACAAACTGGTCGACACTGGTGCCAATCATTTTCCTTCCACGGGGCGGGCTGAGACCGGTGTAAACCCTAGTATACCTCAGTGATCATTTTTTGTAGAAAATCTATGGGTGAAATGGCCCACTGTGACCAACTTATATGGGCCATTTCCAAATGTTTATGGGTCATTCTAAAACAGAACCGAACAGATGAAAACGGCGACGCGCACACAACTTTTTGTGCATGAAAAGCGCTCCAAAATGAGGCTCTGGGGTAGACGAACGATTGCTTCTGATTGGGCAGACCAGACCACCTGATTGTAGTCTCATCCAATGAGATTTTGCGTAACAATAGCTGTCACTGGGTAGCAGACGAATTTTGTTGGGGAGTCTTCAGACTGTGAGTGCACAGCACTCTGTTTCGAAACTTTTAAAGTTACAACGATGCGCCGATCGGCGCACAGCTTAAAATTTTCATGGGTCATTTTTTTTATTTATGCGCCAATGGCACAAGGCGCGGACATAAAATGATCACTGTTCCTAAAACAGCATGGAGGGAGACAATGTCTCTCCGTCAAGCACAGGTCGAGACCGGTTTCAACCCTAGTATACCCACCGCGGCGTGGGTCGAGACCGGTGTCAACCCTAGTATTCCCACCGCGGCGTGGGTCGAGACCGGTGTCAACCCTAGTATTCCCACCACGGCGTGGGTCGCGACCGGTGTCAACCCTAGTATTCCCACCGCAGCGTGGGTGGAGACAGGTGTCAACCCTAGTATTCCCACCGCGGCGTGGGTCGAGACCGGTGTCAACCCTAGTATTCCCACCGCGGCGTGGGTCGAGACCGGTGTCAACCCTAGTATTCCCACCGCGGTACCGGTGTCAACCCTAGTATTCCCACCACGGCGTGGGCCGAGACCGGTGTCAACCCTAGTATCCCGCCACAGCGTGGGTTGCGACCGGTGTCAACCCTAGTACCTGCCACAGCCTTTACTGTCAACCCATCTAGAAATTAGTAACTAAATTAGTAACAGAGTATAGGTTGTCATCTGTGAAGTCTGGTAAATAATGTTGATATGTATGTTTAATACCTCAAGAACATCATCAGTCTGGTCTGTGGAGGTGATGCTGACTGTGATCTTGTGGCCGTTCATGAGGAAGACATCAAGGGAAACACGTTCCGGAGCCTCTTTCTGGGAGTCCTAAGACAGGGGACAAATTAGCCAAGGTTACTACATGTACAACAGAGTGCTCTACAAGAAATAGTTGTCTAGAAGTAAAAATTTTCTGTTCTTATTGTTTTGTTTGTGTGTGTGTGTGTCTGTGTGTGTGTGTGTGTGTGTGTGTGTGTGTGTGTGTGTGTGTTGTATACATGTGACTATCTGTGTGTGTGTGTATGTTTTTAGTTGTTGTTTTTTTGTTTGTTTCGTAAAGTAACACTGTAACTTTACCTAACCTTACCTAACCCTGAATTGAGTGGAACCAACACTACTGAAGCTGACTCGGTGCATGTCACTATGTGACACACAACAGCCAAAAGGAGGAAGTAGGAATGAACAGTTTCAACCCACTTGTTGTGCTGAATGCAGGAAGGAATTGAAGATGTCACTTGATCCTGTGGCTGGATCCTGGCTCACTGACGAACACAACAATAATTAACCTTAGTTTTAAGACGGAAGACAAAATCTGTGTTCACCATCTGTACCACTGAGTGCTCAACTAAATAAAAAGTTTGCGGTCGCATGGTACAAAGAATCACTCAGCTACCGACGTCTCAACAGAGAACTGTTTTCCTTAAAACCTTTTGTTTGGGTTTTTTTGGTGGTTGGTTGACAGGTTTTGCTTGTGTGTGTGTGTGTGTGTGTGTGCGCGCGCGTGCGTGTGTGTCTTGTGCCAGTAGGTGCTGTGTACTTTTGTCAGTTTTGATTTATTCGCCTAGACTGTAATTGTGAAGCGCCTTGAGCTCACTCTAAGGGGACACTGCGCTGTACAAGAATATCATCTTACTGTTATGATTATCAATTATATGATGCAGCACAAAGTCAACTTACCCAGCTGTATATAGCGCTCAAGCATCAGGCGACGTTCCTCCACTTCATGAGCAGCTAGAGACAGCAGTTTCTTCGGAGGGAATGGGGGCAAGGATGTTGCTCCAAACTCTCTCCGCAACTAAGCAAAATAAATCATGGTTTAACTTTATGTCAAACTTGGCAAAATGCGAGGGGTGGGGGAGATTTTTGCTTGTGAGCACCCAACTGTTACACCTCTCACATAATGACACCCTACCTCCAACAGGAGCTCACGGCACATTAAAATCAAATCAATCACACACACACACACACACACACACACACACACACACACACACACACACCATCTGTGATTGTGAAGTATTATTCAACTTCTGAAAGTTACAAATATTATGCACAAGTTTTCATTCCATTCCCATCCTTGTAGTGTCAAACTAATGACTGAAGCCGTTTCCTCTGTGATCATTAAATGCCATCAGCTGTTTCCTCTGTGATCATTAAATGTCATCAGCTGTTTCCTCTGTGATCATTAAATGCCATCAAGATTAATTAAAAAGAAACACTACATGCTGCACTCAGAAACAATCACCATGCGATATAATACAGAGAAGACTTCCTCACCTGCTCATGAAACTGACGGAGCTGTTTGTAGCGGGCACTACAGTGAAACACGCCATTCACATGTATGTTGTACGACTGAAACATCATGAACAAAAACAAAGTTAAAATGCAATGGATCACCGGGGTTCCTGTGTTTTACGTGCAAAGTTCTTCAATCAGTGGCTCACATCCTCACGACACACACACACAGAGCTTCTTCTTTTTTTTTTCAGGGAATCAGTAAGAGGGTCCAAATAGGACCTTTGGGAAGGTTTTCTTTTTTTTCTTTTTTTTTTCTTTTTCTTTTTTTTTTTTTTGGGGGGGGGGGGGTTCACACAGAGCTTAATTCGTAATCGTATCAATGTCAAACACTAGTCTGAGATTGATTCATTTTCAAAAAGTCAAACTTGATTACTTTGTTTCCAAGGCAGACATACATTATTACATAGTCTGATCATTCTTGCACCACAGTGGATTATTCATGATGGAAGTTCTATACACTGCTTCGCAATTCCAACTTTCTGCCTTTTTGCATGTGAGATGTCAGAACTACTGCACTTTTTGTCTCTACAATTTGGCGAGATTTGAGGATCTAGCAGCTTGAGCACTTGTCGTTGTATAATATAAATTGTAATTTTGATTGGCCATATGTACGTTTACCCAGGCCATTTGTCCTAGTTCCCACAGATCCTGGACACGGCTGAGATTTCTTCTGAAGTAACTCAAACTCTGCATATTGACTCTGAGAAGGATACAGGATGATTCTCATACAGTGTACACTTCTACACTGTCTACAGTGCAGATTTGTTTAGCACTATGTACTGGTCAGCAATGTTCTCCATTCTTATGAATTAAAACTGTCCGGCTTGCACTTAGCAAATATGCATGCATCTGCACTTGTGAGCTAGTAGCTGGCCAAACAACATGTATTAATACTAAAAATATTCAACCCTTTGAAACTGCGCAAGTACCAAAACTGTCCTCGATTGTCAGTGCAAAACTGCACAGCACGCGTAGCTCTGATCTTAACCGGCAGCATTCTCGCATTGCAGAGGTTTATTTACTCACTGTGTACACAGAGCCACTCTCGTCCTTAACTTCTTGTGTGTCCGGAATAGAAAAATGCATCGTGTCCTTTCAAACTTCTGCATCCGTGCCTGAACAGCTGATACGATTCGGCCAAGTTAGGCATCACACTTGTGTACACTCCCCTTCTGCCATCTTCTGAAGTTTTGATCACGTGACCGAAGTCCAGTTTCTTTCCTTTGATTCGATTTCACATTTTCTCAGGTCCTTTGAGTGAAGCAATGCCAAAAAAGTGTTTGAGAAAACAATCCAAGGGGTTTATTTGGGGTCAATCGCGGTAAATTTGCGGAAATGCGGTGAAAACTGAAAACGGAAGTTTGACAGGTGACTGTCCCTGTGCGCATGCGTTGCTATTGTGTTTCCGGTAAGAAGCCGAAGGTCGCTCTTTTGGTCAACGTGTTCTGTCCGAGTTCCACCGGCACATCACCACAATGCCGTCAGTACCCGCTCCTGCTGTGAAACAAGAGCAACCGGGAGTCAATGCAATCCTGCTTGGACCTCCTGGTTCTGGAAAAGGGACTCAGGTAGTAATTTTCATTTGGTTGACAGAGTCTCGTGCGGTTCTGCAACCAGTGCAAGGTGCCCCCCTCTTTAAAACAACCCTCTACCCCTCACTCCCGCCACGACTCCCGCCCCCTCCCCGACACCGTGCAGCAAACTGTTACAAAATGTGTGTAATGAGACTGTTGCCTCAAATAAAGCATTTCAGCTTTTTTCAGATTTTTTTTCTCTCTCTCATTTCAGGCGCCCATGCTTGCAGAGAAGTACAATGTGTGTCACCTATCTACAGGTGTGTATGCTGTAATTCATTTAGTGTTACGCGGAACGGACAACCATTGATTATATATATATATCAGAGATGCGTGATACAATGTAGTTCAGTGTGTTGGTGTAAGCAGTCCTACATTTGACTGTCTTCTGCTGCCAAATGATGACTTGCAGTCAGATTCTGTTGAAGGATTTGTCATTTTCTTGAATGAGATTGTGAGTGAGACATCATGTGTAGCGTTACTACATGTTAGAGTTAGAAAGTATATTAAAAATTAAAAATTGTACTTGAATTGGGTCTGTAGACTAAGTGGTTATGCTGTGTGTGTTTATGAAGATTTCATTTCTTGCTTGGCTACTCATGATGCATGTACAGAGCTGTTGATCATGACAGCTTGATAATAAGAGACATAATTGACATGTTGATTATGACAGATTGATAGTAAGAAACATAATTGACATGTTGATTAATCATTATGACAGATTTATAATCATAATAACGTAGAGACATGATTAACAGCTAAAATGCATTTTTTCACTCACTAGGGGACATGCTGCGAGCAGTGATAGCATCTGGCAACGAGCTAGGGAAAAAGATCAAAGGTGTGATGGACGCCGGACAGCTGGTCAGCGATGATCTGGTGGTTGAACTTATCAACCAGAACCTGAACACGCCAGCCTGCAGCAATGGCTTTCTTTTGGATGGCTTTCCCCGTACTGTCAAACAGGCACAGGAGGTAGTAACTGGTGTCACGATCATTGATTTTTTTTGTGTGTGTATTGTTTGTTTTTTAATAGTGTGTGTTTGTTGGTCCTTTTTTGTTTGTTTGGTGTTTGTTTGTTTCAGGGCTCCCTAAACTGTGCGTCTGTGCGTAATTTACGCACTGAACTGAAAATTTACGTCCTAAAAAAAATTTGAGGGGGTACGTTGAAGCATTATAAACGCGATCTGTGCTTAGCTTGACGCACTACCTCTGCACTACCGTGCGTACGCCTATAGGCTTGTTGTGATAGACTCCAGAGTGCAGTCCCTTTTCGGCGGGGCGTGAAAATGTGACTGCTTACAGCCAGCGCCATTTTGAAAAATGGCGAATTTTTTTTAGAAAAGCAAAGACTTGTGTGTCATAATGAATCGATTTGAAACGAAGTCTTGAATATCCGACCACTTTTGGTTTGGGCAAAATCTTTGCCAGTGGACAATTATTGTTGTGCTTTGGTGGCACTGTTTACATGGTACACTGATCCAACAGGATGTGAGTAAACGGCAAGGGGGTTGCACTCTGACAGGCCAAGGTGTTGCACTCTTCAGGCAAGTATTATTGCACAGTGCAGACGATCACGTACCTGCCTTGTGGTGGAATAAGAGACGATTACAAAAGCATGTATACACACCTGTGCTCTAGGACTGAATCGTGAATGTAATAATAGATCTGTCCATTCAGACAGAGTTATATTATGTATGTTTTTTTTTTTTTTTTGGGGGGGGGGGGGGGGGGCGATGAAAGGTTTGGACTAATAGATTGTAGATATATTATTGCACTGGACACAGTGGATCAGGTGTGCTATATATATTTACTAATACACTACTTAATTTGATTACATAACACCTCCCCCCCCCCCCCCAAAAAAAAAGAAAAAAAAAAGATAGTACATATATGTGTACAGTCACTATAATTTCTTCTTCTTTTTCAGTTGGACAAGCTTTTGGAGAAGAGGAAAAGTAACCTTGATGCTGTGATTGAGTTTTCCATCAAAGACTCCCTGCTGGTCAAACGCATCACTGGCCGTTTGATCCACACGAAGAGTGGTCGCAGCTACCACGAGGAGTTTAACCCCCCAAAGAAACCCATGACTGATGATGTGAGTGAAAGGCTGGGTGGTATTTTTTTTTTTTACATTTCACATACAGTCAAACCTGTGTAAGGCGGTCACCCAAGGGACTGGACCAAACTGACCGCCTTAGACAGGTGGCCGGGTTGTCCAGGAAGGCATGTCAACAGCTAGCATGTCACCCAATGAATACTCTAGCGGTGCACGTGTTACGAGCTGACAACAGGGCTCGCCTAAAGCTCTCAATACACTTGAAAATACGTGTTTGGGGTCCTTTTTATTTTTTTTATTGCACACCGTTTGATTTCAAACAAACAGATCAGCAGGTGATCGATTGACGATGCAACAAAGCAACAACAAGCTTCCTGCTGACAGCGGATTCACGCACATTAACACGTCGTCGTCTCAATCGGAAGCAATAGAAATGACAAACAGGGTGACAACACCTTTACGTATTCGTACACCTTGGAATTTGATCTGTTTACAAACACAAAGCTGACTGCTTCCTACAGACCTCGTACTGATTGCAAAGCAATCAATAGGACGCCGCTAATGGCCACCCCCTCGCCCCCACCAATCCCCCGGCTATTCACTCGGAGGGGGAGGCGCGTGTCAGTGAGCCACGGCGTGGCTAATCCTGGCTTGTCAAGCAGTTAGGCTGTCTGTCTTATCAGTTGAGAACACAGCAGGGGCCCGAAGGCGGTCACTACACAACAAAGTGACTGTCTTGTACAGTGTGAAAGGTCGTTTGGGACTGCCAAAATAGGTGGCACGACCGCGTTAGACAGTGACCTGGTTATACAGTGCAGAGGGAAAACGCTCGGGGATCCTCTGGGGTGACCGAGTTAGACAGTGGCATGGCTTATACAGGTGACCGCCATGGCAGGTTCGACTGTATATTACTAGGGGTACAGTGTGTTTGGGGTTGTAGTCGCCAACTCTTTCTCAATGCCAATGTTTTGGGGGTGTCACTGTGTATACTTATCGTTTGTTGACTCAAGTGTACAAGTCTTCTGCTTCTCTTTCAAACTTTAAAACAGTGGCCTTTTCTCAGAAACTGTGAAAAACAGAATCACCAAATTTGGCAGGATGGTATTTGGTGATAAGGCCTTGTCAAGCATATCAGTGTGAATGACCTTTCCTAAAGGTCAAGGCCAAAATATCATAACAAAACTTCCCCAGATTGGAGTTTTCTTATTTACTCAGTCCCAGGCATGGCATATATGATATTTTGTGTATGTAGGGGTTTTTGCGCATATAGTCTGTGTGACCTTGGCGTCAGAGGTCACCTTGTAGTGACCTTGTATCTATCTCTGCAGGTGACCGGCGAGCCGCTCATCAGGCGTTCCGACGACAACGCCGAAGCCTTGAAAAAACGCCTGGAGGCGTACCATGCCCAGACCAAGCCGCTGGTCGACTACTATTCAAAACGAGGGCTCCACTTTGCAGTGGACGCCTCCTTGCCCCCCAAGGTCGTGTTTGCCTCGATAACAGCGGCGTTTGCTGTCACTTCTGCCAAACACAGAGTGATGTTCATGACCCAATAGCATGTGTGTGTAAGTCGATAGAGAAAATGCTGGATGTTAGTTGCTGGGTGTTGGTGTTGCAATCAAGTCTTTTCCTGACCACAAAAAAACCCCTGTATAAATAAAGTTACTGATTGTCTTGTATCATACATCAAATGTTCCGGTCTCCACAGAGACATTGACAAAAATGAATTAATAATGATGGACAGAAATGAGTTAATAATGATGAAATGATTACATATTCTGTTTGTGTCCTTTGTGTCTACGCTGACATTTTCTTTTCAGTTTTTGTTCATGCAGGGAGCTGGGATTTCCAGGCTGATAAAGCATTGGGTTTTCAGTGTTCAGGTTGTGAGTTCAAAACCCAGCTTGGATCCCAAACCTTTTGACAGCCTTTGCCTTTTTGCTCTGTCTTTGGTAGTGCCCTCGTGTCAATCATGGAAAAAGCTGCTAAACTCACCACCCACCAACCATTGTTGTATGTGGAGTTGTTTTGTTGTTGTTTTGAGAGAGTGAAAACCAAATATTGTTAACAATAATTTTGAATTAATTATAGGTATTGTGTAACTATCTTTGAAGTAGTCTTCATTTCAGCAAACGCACATGTGAGATCGGATGTAAAAGTTTCAAAGCCTCTGTTTGTAACGCTTCTGACACAGAAAACTGCATAGTCCCAATCTAAAGCGTGGATGACCTCAGTCACAAGGAGGGACTCTAGGTTGCTTCATAGCTTCAAATGGATAATGCATTGTAGACTGAGAAAGAATATTATGTATGTATACTAGTGTTAGAAAGAGGTGTGTTATAGAGTGCTTGTACCGATAATAAATGGCTGTTATGCATATCCTATGGGTATGATTAGTGGTTGGAAGTTTTCTTAGTCAGAAATTGTTTTGGGACTTCTGTTTCCGTTACATCTTTAGAAAAATTATACATGTATTTTGTTTACAGGACTTGACTATATATTCACTGTTATGGGGAAACACTCGGATAAAAACCTTGTTCTAGTACCAGCCAAAGTATTGTTTTGTTTCAAATGTAGAAAGTTTGGGCAAGTTCTTGTCAAGGGTGCTGTTGTTTTGGGGTTTTTTGTTCAAGTATTTGATTGGTTTGCAGTAGATGATATGTTTCACATTGATGTGTGTTATTAATAGCAGTAACTGTTTAGATTTTTCCTTTTGAATTCATAATATATTGGGGATCATAATAGATTTGATGGAAAGAATGTGTGCAGTGTATAGTGCAGTGATACTGATAGTGTAGCTATATTTGTTAATTTTGGGCTACACAGTTTTGTTGCTTCTAAGAACATCTCTGAAATAGTGACTGTCGGCAGCACAAAATAAAATACAATGAACTGAAATTGAGATTTGGGCAATCCAGGGGAGAAAACTCTGTACAGGTCTTACTGGTCCCGCTCCTGAAAGTCTCAATTTCAGTTCTTCAGAAGTTATATATTTGTTTTGTTGAAAGGGTAACTAGAAAATGAATGTGAGAAGTTGTGGACCTCATGGAGAACGCATCATTTTCAATCTTCCACTTGTGATGGTTCAACTGTCTCAGCCGTCATTCCATCGGCATCCTGGATTTGTCAGAGCTCGTACCACCTGTTTCATAATCATTGGGCAGCAGCAGATTACCTTTTGCCACTTCTACGCAATTTTTGTAGCATTGCAGACAACAGTTGGGACATCATTATCTTGTTAATAATGAAAAAAAAAATCAGCTTGATGTGTTGCATGTGAAATTGTCAGATGGGTTTTTCGGATGACGGTGTGATGTGACCAGATAGGAGCTTTTTAAACACAGTTCGTACCATGTGAGTTATGCATTCCCTGTTTCTCTGCCCTACAGCTTTCTTATGCAGCAGTGTTAAAATTCCCAGAACTGTCCAGCGGTGGAGGTAAGCAGTGTTCTCCCTTGCTATACAATCATGTGCTCAGGAGACATTGTTGCCCAGTTTTCACAAAACTCGACCAGAAGTATGCATGTGTTGGGAAGAAACCAGAGAAACAGGTCATCTGACATGGTATGAAATGTGTTAAAAGTCTTGGCATTTGGTGTGACCAGTCAAATTTATTAGGTTTTTGCCAGGTTCGTAGTTCGTCAATTTTTGTCATCGGAAAAAATTCTGATTACCAGGGTCGGTCCGCGCCATTTTTTGCCTCATGGTTGTTGACTGAAAAGGAAAGATCAAGATAAGGGATAAGGGAATACAGTTTATGGCAAATTGATTTCAAATAATACATGTACAAATAAACTTTTTTGAAAATCTGACATCCACTGTAATGATACTGTCCCTTATGATTTGTACACACTGCGTTGGTGTGCTGTACATATTTTTAACATTCCTGCATCAGTGGCCACACTATAAAATCATAATTCAATTTACATTTGGCATAGTGGAAGAGTTGCACTTTAACTGTACTCGTGTTTGCTGTAAAAGCCATTTAGGAACCGTAATTCTTGCCTGAATTTTGCGCACAAAAGCAAAAACGAGTAAAAAAGAAAACGTGGGGTATTCGTGCTCTGTGCAAAATGTGTCTGGGTAAACTGTAGCTTACTAAGCAGAAAAAGGTGTTGGGTTGATAGTGCTTTTAAGTTGTGTCTATTACTGTGTCGCATTCATAAACGCTGTGACTCGAGCCTCCGTAGCAGTATGTGTGCATCAGTATCCTTTGTGACTCGTGGTGTCCTGGAAAGTTTGAGAGACTAGTACCCAACGGTGGGCTACACAGTGACTGACAGATGAAATCTATCTTTCCAGGGTTTTCTTTTTTCTTTCTTTCTAAAAGTTTCTTTTTGTAAGGAAGTCCCTTGTTTTTTCCTTCTTTTTTTTTTTCTTTTTTTTTCAAGAGCGGGTGGTTATTTCTGACAGACAACAATTGCTGTGGGTAGTCTTACATTGGGACACAGGCAGCTCGCAGTCTATGGACATGTACCCGACCGGCTTTTTTTTTTTTTTTTTGACTACTTTTTCCGTGCCCTTCTGGAAAGCGTAATAATTGTAACCCAACAGTCCTGTGTACATCGTTCGATATCATATGTCCTAATACCAGCCTGCGTTATTGGTGGCTGAAATGTAAGTTAAAAATAAAACAATATTTTGGTCATCTGTGTGAATTTGTGTATCATTTTACTCTCTCTCTCTCTCTCTCTCAGCCGGGGTGGCCGAATGGTAGAGCGTTGGACTCTCAATGCTCGGGTCGTGAGTTCGAATCCCACCGGCTGGGGCCAAATGTTTGTGCTGGCCTTTTTTCTCGTTGCCCCGTCTTTGAATGATATCACCCTTATGTGGTGGAAAAGGACGTTAAACTCCCAAACGCAAAGTCACGGGAATAGTCGAAATGACCAATAGGAACATCCTTCGAGCTTTTTGAGCGGCAGGGTTCCCCTTCAAATGACTCAGTTCGAACTTAAATCAGTACTTTCAACACAGCAACGGCAAGTTTGAAGGTAAGCCTGCTGCGGGGCAACCAGCGTTTACCATTGTCAACTAAATGTCAGTATATTTCTGTTAGTCCGGATCAAATCGCACACACTTCAGTGAACTCACAGCAGCAATACAGGGTCACTGAAAATACAATTGTGTACGTGCTATTTACACAGGCCTGAGTGCGTCCAGCTCAGTGGGTAGTCATAGACTTGTTGGTCAAGTGCTGCAATATTTACTGGCCGGATCACTGCAGGGGGCATTCTCGTGCTCGGCTGGACTGACGGACAGCCTCGGACGCGACTGCTCCGTGTTTTGTTCGAGTACCAGTTGAAGCACGTACCATCTTGTTGAGATCTATCTTCAACCGCCAGATACCCTACCCCCTCACACACTCACTCACACACACTCAAACACACACACACACACACACTGACACACACACACACACACACACACACACACCGTGACACACACAAAATGTCCACGCACGAGTGATATAGTTTTTATCCACTGAGCCGGCGCTCACTGACCTCTGTCGTGGAATGGTTGGTTGGTTTGTTAGTCGAAGCTTAACGCGCACAAGCACAAAGACTATTTCGCGGCAAACCGCAAGGTCTTGGAATGGAAACCGAAAGTGCAAGAAAACACACGCCGGCACTGACACACTGTCTGTTTGAGTATTCGAGGGTTCCCTGCCCGAACGTCTTTGCTGTGTGTGTGTGTGTGCGCGCGCGCGCGTGTGTGTGTGTGCGCGCGCGCGCGTGTGTGTGCCACTGTGTGTGTGTGTGTGTGGAAACCCTCGATTTGCTTGATCAAGCTGCCATGTAATAGCAAAACTGACACAGTAAATCCATGAGGTCATTTTGTGGGAAAAGACTATTACGTCAATGTGAAATCACCCCTTTTCCCATCAAACGGGGGAGCCGGGATAGCCGAATGGTAGAGCGTTAGACCCTCAATGCTCGGGTCGGTCGTGAGTTCGAATCCCGGCTGGGGCCAAATATTTGTGCTGGCCTTTTCTCGTTGCCCCGTCTTTGATATCACCCTTACGTGGTGGAAAAGAACGTTAAACTCCTAAACACCCACCCGCCGTCCCACTCTCCCATCAAGTGACGTGTCAAGAACCGGCTTACTGTGCTGCGCCACTGGTTGCACGGGCGGAAGGAAATCAGCTGGGTTACCATGGAAGATCAGAGGTCGGTGTGGGCTACACGTTCAGTTAAGGCGATGTCACACTAAAAACATGTTTTCCTAAAACATGTTTTATAAAACATTTTTTTGAAAGGCAAAACGCCCGAAACATGCTTTCCGAAACAATACATGACACACGTGAAAACAAGCAAGCGCGCGTCTAAGGCGAGAGAGAGACAGAGGGTCCCGCTACGGACATGTTGACTGAGCGGACACGGGACACGGCGGCTTTCATTGGTTGAAACACAAAACATGTTTTCGGATTTTAGGGCAGGCTCTAAAACTGAAAACACGATCAAAACATGTTTTGAAAACATTGTTGTGAAGTATGTCACACGACAAAACACGTTGTTTCGCAGCGAAACATCTGAAAACAATGTTTTCAAGTGTTTTTTCCCTCTCGTGTGACATGGCCATTACTGTTTTACTCCTGCCGACCACTACGGCCAGGCCAAGGGTGGATACACTGCTCTCGCATTTCGCGCGACTGCAGCACACTAGGTGTGTGAGTTCCAAACGCTGCCCCTTTCCTGTGACTTCGTGAACTGGATCTGTTTGTGTAACGTGCCCGCCACAGCCAAGCATGGATACAATCAAAATAATGTGGCCGACTCGACTGAATAGTACGTACAGTTCAGCTGGACTGTTCAGTTAGGGTGACTCCGGCATGACTTGTTTCCGCCTGGGTCACCGGCTGCCCCAGCGCTAGGGAAATATAATAGCAAAGACGACAGGCAGCGATTTGTTGGCGGCAGCGCAGGCGGATGACGTCACACGCCTGCCTGTCATGTTGTCGTCGGTGAAAGGGCGATTTGAGATGCTGCTGTATCGATGGCAGGCTGCGCCGGGCCTGGAGGGTGAGTTTTCGGGCTTTAATCCGCGCAAGCACCAAAGACTAATTCGCGGCTATGTGTGTCTGCACTACGAACAAAAAAACAACAACAACAACAACAACAAAAAACAAAAAAAGTTACGTTGGAAAATAAACTGGTCTACGGAGCAGTATAAACCTTGGACATGCAGGAGACGCTGCACCTTCATGCTAATTTCTCGAACTCCCGGTTACAAGAAAAGCGTAGAAAACAAATAACAATTGCAACTAGGTAAAACAAACATAAATACTAAGCCGAACTTAGAAATCAGCTGAGAGTTGAGAGGTGGCACAGAGCGGCTAAATTCAGGAGGCTTCAAAGACTTGAAGAGTCAAAGTTCAAGCGCATGTGCAAAATGTTACATGTCTTTTAAAAAAAAAAGGGGGGGGGGCGGGGCGGAGAGGGAGTTGGTGGTCTAGTGGCTAAGAGACTTGTCACCAATGCGAGAGGTCAGGGGTTCGCGTCCCACTCGGGGCAAAGAATTTTTTTCTTCTCGTATGTGGCACCGTTCATTCTGGCCGACCGTCGGGGGTTCTCTCCGGATACTCCGGCTTGCTCCCTCTCTGCTTTGGAAATGTTCAGCCCACCAATTTTGAAAAATACATGCAATTCAGTTGTAAATTCCGAAAATTAAATAGCTGAGCTGACTCTTTGCACCACTTGATTGTAATGTGTTCATGTCCAGTGTGTGAGAGAATGCGTGTAATTCACGTGAGCGTGCGTGTTGGGTTCAGCTCGCGGCGCTTTGAGCCGATTCACGGGTAAAGCGCCTGCATAATACTCATTATTATTATCATTATTAATCCCGACTGCGGGCGACAAATCGTGTCCTGCCCTGCTCAGCTATATCTCCCTAGGCGCTATGTGGTCACAATGACTCCGCAGTGACGCGTTACATCAGCCGGTCGACCGCACTACACGGATGTACTACGACGCAGCCGGCCCCGGGGGAGAGAGGGGGGGGGGGGGTCGGCGTAACAGCTTTTAGTACAGTTCTAGTCCAGCCTTTTGACTTCCGTTGGCTGTATGAACTGCAGATTAGTGCCAAAGCAGAGCGACTAAAATAGTAGGCGGCGAGGGTGTTGTGTGTAGCGAACCCGGCCGCGTGCCTATGACCAAACAGTGCCGCGACGGTCAGTTCTGTTTCGGTGCGACAGGGACAGGACGCCATGCGACGTAAGATCAGGGAAGCAGTGGACGTTGACTGGCCACGATCATAGTCTCGAGTCTGCGCCGGCCCAGCAACTGGTACGTATATGTGTCACGTGTTTTGCATCCACACACACACACACACACACAAATTTAAAACACACAGGTCTCAGCTGTCAGTCTTCGAAAACAACATGTCAGTGTCACTGAGTTCAACTGAGTCAGTTCAGTTCGCGGCGTAGCGCGATTCCCGTGATCAGATCTCAGTTCAGAATGGTCCCACGTACTGACATAATTATGTCTCGCGCTGAATTCGAAGAAATGCACAGTGGAAATGCGGCCTCAGCTCAGTGTATGAATTCAGTAACACTGACTTTACATATTAACAGTTTTAGGGCGGACGGGCGCAAAGATACGTGTTGGAGAGCCGTGCCGGGTTTGACGCCACTTGTCGGTCGCTCAGCCGCTCCGCCGGGCCGCCAACACGTGACCTGTTCGGCCCTGCGGTAGTGCCATGCAAACGTAGGAGTCCGGCCTTGCTCAAGGAAATACGTAACAAGCGGCTTTACTGCATTCCTCGACTGAAATACGGCGTGATTGTAAGCTCCAGCTGGCTCTGTGGCCACTGTGAAGTCAGTAGTACTCTTTTGTTTTCATTGTCGTCGTCGTTGTTGCTGGTCAGTCAACTGGCACCGTTTATTCGGGCCGACCGGCGTCGGGGGTTCTCTCCGGGTACTCCGGCTTCCTCCCCCTCTGCTTTGGCAATGTTTAGCCCCCAAAAATCAAAAATAAATACAATTCTAACTAAACCGAAACTTAAATCGTTGAGCTGGCCGGCCTTCGCAACACGTGATTGTTATGTGTTCTTGTCCAGCGTGTGAGAAAATGCGTGTGATCTTCGTGAGCGTGCGTCTTGGGTTTAGCTCGCGGCGCTTTGAGCCAAATCTTTGAGATCACGGTAAAGCGCCTGTGTTGATGCAAATATGATTATAAATATATGTCTTGTGAAAAAAATGCCTAAAAGAAGAATAAAATAAGAAGGAAATGTTTTAAAACATCATGTCTGTTGAATGGTTTGGTCGAACAGAGCCCGGTGTACAAAAGACATCTTGCATGGGGATCGAGGAGGTAGCGGCCACGTGTTTCTGAACACCTTCACTGAGAGTCTGTGTCGACTGACAAGTATCGTCCAGAGATGAAGAGAAAATTAATGAGATTTGTGTCATCTTTCCTGACAGTCGCCATATTGCTGTTTCTGCTGTACCGTGCCACGGAAGTACCTAACACTAGTGACATTCAGGAAGGTAAGAGCGTTTATCATCTGTACAGCGGCTTTTTTCCTTTGATCTCTCCTGTGAAATGAATTTCCGTATCCTTCTCAGTAATGATCGGGTGGTGAGTTCGTATCCCGGCTGGGGTCAAATATTTGTGCTGGCTTTTTCATCTTTGCATCGTCTTTGAATCACCTGTACGTGGTGGGAAAGGACGTTAAACCCCCAAACACCCACCCACCCACCCGCATTGTACTAATACTGGATAAATCATGTGACGCAGAGCACGACATCACATGACGTTCAGGCATGCCGGTTCTCTGCCAGAAGGTTCTCTCTTACAGACAGAAAGAACAGAGATACAACCTTTTGGGCAGAGAACCGTCGATGTTACAACACTTCAGCAGGAACTCGCTCCCTATGTCAACACGATCCACGACGGAACATTTTGACTCGGCATATCGGTGTTTCCAACTTCATTGACTCGTTGTTCAAGTACAAAATGACAGTGGCCTGTACCCCTAACAAGCACTGCTTACTCAAATCACGGACAGTTTTGCTAGCATAAAAAGGCGAACTTTACTCTGTCGCGTATTGATCTACCGACGTATAAACCCGTGCGTCTGCCGCTATGTGCAGCTTTCGGCTTTCAGCTTTTAGTAGGATAAACTTCCTTCAAAATACACGAAAACCTGGCTAAAAACAAGGATGATAAAGCAATTACACCCTATCAAGCTGTTGTTTACTGGGTCGTATTTTGATCCACAACAGCCTAATGGTAAAAAGGAACTATAATGATTTATTTTATTTTATTTTATTTATTTATTTATTTATTTATTTATTTTTTGCTGTCCCAACCCTTTGCCAGCTCCAGTGGTGTTCCTCCCAGGTCATGGGTGGAACCCACGGAGGACTCGGAAGCCGGGACAATTTTTATTGTGCATGATGATGGAGATGAGGATGATAGTAAGATGATGCTATGGAGGTCCATGTGGTTTGGGACTGCGGGACAGGGCCGCATTCCACGCTTCCTGTCATAAATATCCCGGCATTAACCAGGCCCGGGAAATACGGCACCTGCGGTGCCGGCCGTGTAATCATCCACATCATACGACGTGTCATACTAAGGGAAGCACCACCAAAGTCGCACCCGTGAAGTGGGTGAATCTCGGCTGTGTGGCAACAGCCTCCCCATCGGGCCCATAGCACACCCGCTCTGGGTAGGAGCCGACCTAGGTAGGAAAATCCCGCTTGTCTCGGCTGAGACTCGAACCCGGGTCTCCCGGTCCATGGTCCGAAGTGCTAACCACTACACTACGGGGGCCGGTATTTTTATTTTATTTTATTTATTTTTATTTTATGCCAGTGCTGTTATCAGACAATATCACTACCTCATGAGCTTAAAGGGGCTAATATTACCATATTTATGCTCACAGATCGTTCTGAGCTGTTTTCGTGGTATCCATCATCACACCACTTATAGATACTTATAGAAGCCTGGGCAGCAACAGCGTCTGTAATGTTGGCACTGAGCCGACAGAAACGTACTCGATAACGCGGCGACCACACTGAGCGCTCCAGTAGTGTAATAACAGTAGTAAAATTTCAGTGAATGTTCGTGGACAGCTGGCGGAAAGTGTATCGCATCAAGAGCTGTGCTAATCATCAAGATAAGAGCGTACAGGCGCACTCACGAGCGAAATTGATCCAAACCATAATTATGAGTCGGCTCAGCAAAGATGGGATTAGCGGCGATGAAGCGTGGATTCGAGCCCAGGTCGAGCTTGTATGTGATACCGGTTTTTCCTGGTTACCGGGCTGCTCATCGGAGGTTTTCTCTCCGGGTCATCCGGCTTTTCTTCCCCCAGCAAAAGAAAAAGACAATAAAGGGAGAAAGTTAAAAAACAAAAAGAACAGAAGAGGAAGATTTTTTTTGCGAGAGATTGTAGTAGCAGTAGTAGTAGTAGGTCCGACTTTTTGGAATGATCTCCCAGCATCAATCAGATATGCAGACACAAAACCATTCTTCAAGAAAAATATGAAAACCCACCTCTTCACTGCCCTCAACCAATAGCTGTTGCCACATCATCATCTCGCTGGTCGTCAGTGTGTGTGTGTGTGTGTGTGTGTGTGTGTGTGTGTGTGTGTGTGTGTGTGTGTGTGTTTGCCGGGGCAGCGGAGACCGTGTATGATGCTGTACATTCTGTGTTTGTAGTCAAATGTATGTGTGGAGGAATGTTGCGTGTGTTTCTGTGTGAGTGAGGACGTGTCGACTTAAGGCGCCCTGAGCTCCTGCGGGAGGGAGGGCGCTCACTTAAATACCCATTATCATTATTATTAATTGTCTTTCCTATCGTTCAGTTCCAGAACAACGCTATCGCTCATGGCGAAGACAGACTGTAAGAATCCCCATCTCCGGCCAGGAACTGCGGAGTAACCTACCGGACCAACTCTACCCTCTCATCGACATATGCCGGCAGCTGCAGGAACAGGGGGAACTACTGATTACCTTTGTCAACGAGGCTTACCTCCCGTTCATGTACAACTTCCTGTGTCACACGGCCTACTTTGGTGTGAGCGGCAGAATGGTGGTTCTGGTGGACGGCTTCTCGGCTCGTCGAAAATTAGAACGTCATTGGCCTGGTGTGCATGTGTTGTCTGTCAGTGACGTCACGGCGAGCGAGGACGAGTCTTTCGGCTCTCTTCATCCTGGGAACTTGACTTACGGTACTGCCGGGTATGTTCGCATGATGGCGCATAGGACAAAGATCCTCAACGTCCTATTGCAATACGGGTTTAGTTTCTTCTTGTTCGAAGCAGATTTCGTGTGGCTCGCGAACCCTCTTCCTGATTTTCTACAGTATGGGAAAAAGCATGAACTGGACTTTGTCGGTACCATCTCGTCCGACCCACTCGAAGACAATATATGCGGAGCTTTCATCTACTTCCGGAATACAGTGCGCACGCGCACAGTGTGGGAGAGAGTGACGAAACAAGTGGAAATTCTAGAGGACGTAGTTAGCCTTTTGGAAGATTCCGAGAAAGCGCCTCCACGTGAACATGAGCAGATTTACCTGAACGCTCTTCTGAAGGTAAGGCGGGTACACGATAGTGACTTTGACTTTGTTATTAATGTATTCACTAGCGGATATACCCGGCTTTGACCGGGCTGATGGTCTGCTGAAGTACGACGGGAACCGTTTGAACATACAGACGACATGAGAAATCGCGCGACTGGAGGTGATACGAATTTGCGCCGGGCGAAGTCGCCGGAAGTTTACCCTGCACATGCATGGCCGCGCACAGGCAGAACATGCAATCCAATTCTAGTCCCATTTTAGAGTGTTGTTGTTGTTGTTGTTGTTGTTGTTGGAAGTATTTATTTATTCATTTATTTATTTGCAGTCACATATACCAAGAATTACTTACGGTTGCGATGGCATTCCCCCAATCCCATACGGGACCAATCCAGGCTAGGAGTGAAATAACTGTGCTGGCTTTTTCTTCGTTGGCTCGTCTGTGATATCATGCATACGTAGCGGAAAAGGACGTGAAATCCCTCAGATTCCCACCCTCCTCATACGGGACTATCATCAACGTGACTATCATAATGGCCTTTTAGTCACTACTTACTGACTTAATCCTCTTCGTGCCCTCTGGCACATAAGGCCAACACAAAAAACCGCCACTCTGGCCTGTTCTGATCTGTCTTCTCCAGCGTCCCCCAGGTCAGTTTGCTTTCCTTCAGCTCCTTGTCCACTGTCCGCCGCCACGTTTCCTTGGGTCTTCCTCTGGCTCTTTTTCCATCTGGGGTCCAGCGAAGATCCACCCGCGGTAGTGCGGTTGGGGGCATCCTGAGGATGTGCCCACTCCAGCGCCACGCCATCTTCTTCGTTTGGTTTCTGTGGTGCTGTCGCAGGTCGATGTTCTGCTGTGGAGTTCGTTATCAAGAATGGTGTCAGGCCAAAAGTTGTTGATTATTCTGCGAAGACATCGGTTCAGGAAGGTCTGAAGTTTGTGGCTGATGGACTTCTTGATCTTCCAGGGATTCAGCTCCGTAGAGTAGTGTGCTGAGGACGTTGTTCTTGAAGAGGCCTACCTTTTGCTGGGTTCTGATGTTCCGGGCCCGGAAGTCCCTGAAATACCCTCATTTATCTATTTATTTTGTTCATTCGGGAACCGTCGGGGGTTCTCTCCGGGTACTTCGGCTTCCTCCCTCTCTGCTTTGGAAATGTTTAGCCCACAAAATGAAAAAATAAATGCAATTCTCAGTAAAATTCCGAAACTTAAACTGCTGGGCAATCCCTTCGCACCACGTGATTGTAATGTGTTCATGTCCAGTGTGTGAGAGAATGCGTGTGATTCATGTGAGCGTGCGTGTTGGGTTTAGCTTGCGGCGCTTTGAGCCAAATATTTGGGCTAAAGCGCCTATACTAATGCTCTTATTATTAATAATTTATTTATTTATTTATTTTTTTTCAGTGCTCGGGTCGTGAGTTCGAATCCCGACTGGGGCCAAATATTGTGCTGGCCTTTTTCTCGTTGCCCTGTCTTTGATATCACCCTTACGTGGTGGAAAAGGACGTTAAACTCCCAAACACCCACCCCCATCCACCCCTTATTTATTTATTTAAAATTGTTCCTTTACATCTCCCCAGAAACGGTACTTTGGCGTTCGGTATGGAGCAGTCGACTACACGACAGTCATGGACGGACGCTGGTATCAGATGCCACGGGAGAGCCAGCGCGTGCTGAAGGTCAAGGCCATTCACAACAACTTCGCCATCGGCAACGAGGAGAAGATGAAGCGAGCACGTGACGCAGGGCACTGGGTGCTGAACGATGACCTTCGCTGTAACAGCAGCAAGGTCGCTGCCCTGAAGGAAGTTTACCATAATACAGGCCTGCTTTCGAAGTATAGGTAGTAGTACGCTTCGGGAGCCTCGGAGGACCACGGAATGGCCACATCGGGCTCTGGTTGGTCTTCGTGGTGATTGAT